>CM062819.1:868694427-869141320 GCA_031772625.1 Pinus tabuliformis
ACTCCACTACGGATTTTCTGATTGCTGCCAATCACAACAAATTAGCGACTCTGCTAGTTTTATACTTCAGATCCAGAAACCAGGGTGACCTTCGGTTTTCAGCTTAGGGTTTCTTCTTTTTTCAAGTCTCTTAATGTTTCCTAGCTTTTTAACCCTATATCTATTAAATTTCTGACTTCTGCAAGCTTTTTGGTCTTTTCTTCAGGTCACAGGAACTAGCTGCGACAAAGGAGGTGGTTTTTTCTGAGATTTACTGACCAAGGTCCATGGACCAAAGATCACACTTTTTATCCCAAAAAGTGTGATCTAGAGGCCATAGCGTACTTATCAGCCCAAAAAGTGCGATCCCACCTAAAAAAACAGGCTAGTACCTACAATTTTGGGTTTCCAGGTTTTCTCAAATTTGTTTCTTGGTTTACTCATCGAAGAGGAATTTAGCCCCCCCCCCCCCCCCCCGGATTCTAGTATGCTTCCACCTTTATAGGAGGAGTTTAGCTGAGTGAGTAATCTGAGTTTCTGCAACGCTTTCAACCATATTTTCTAGATCTATACCCTTCTATTTCATATCTATAAAGATAGGTTGCCACCATCCATAGTTTCATATTACAACTTGTTTGGTCATTGGCCATAGGGTCCCATCGTTTACCCTCGGTGTTTCACCCATCTCCCTATATTTTTGCAGCGATCTTACTCTCTGGTTTTTTGCTCTTGCTGCACCACTATCCAGCAACCTAGTGTCACTTGATCCTAGTCACACTGAAAATTATATCTCTTGACCCTTTTACTGTATTTTCCATTGATTTAGCCACCAACCAACACAGTGTTTGCAAACCGAGTTTGGGTGGGGTTAGTTAACTGTTTTTCTGCTCATTTTCTGTTGTTAATTTCAATTTATTTTTAGCATGTTTTTTTCCTTTTTAACAAACACGATCCGGGCTTAATCAATAAATACACTTACACATACAAGCACACCTTAAGCAAATGGTGCTTGGTTTACACCGCCAAGCCAAGACTTAACATAATAAATTTATCTCCTCTCATTGAGACAAAGGCATATTGTTGATCTCCCTTCAACATTTTCGTGTCGTGTGTGTCATTCCACCATTGCGCCACTAAGGTGTTTGTCGCGGAGACTATTAGGCCTTCACCCCCAGTTTCCACTTGGGCATATTACCCCTCCCCATCGAGTTTGAGTTCATAGCCGTTCGAGTCCCCATACTGACTCTTCTCCTGGTTAATCTGATTCCTCATCTAATTCTGAGCCTCCTTTACCACATATCGTCACCATGTCTGGGCCCACAATTGGTGCAGGAATCCAACCTGGTGTTGGCTCCGGTTCTATCCCGGTGGTCACATCAAGTGGAATAGTCTTAGGAACTGTTCCAACAACCCTCATGCTCCCTTTTATGGCTGGGTTAAGTCTACTAGATTTTAACCAGTTGATAAATGACCCCATACACCATGATGTTGGTTGGCCTTCTATGCTGACTAAGCTTCCAATGGAAATCCCAAAGTTTCAGGGTAATGTTGGAGAAGATACCAACCATGTTCGATCCTTCCACATGTGGTGTTTGTACAACTCCATTACCAATAACTCCATTCATCTTCGCCTATTACAATGCATGCTCATTGGAGACGTTGCAAAATGGTATGTAGACTAGCCTGCCACGTCTCATTCCATTTTTACGATGCTTGTTAAAGCTTTCCTCTTATATTTCAAGTTACCTCTCTAGTACGACACTGGTACGGAGCTATTGACCTCATTCTGCCAGTCCTCCACCACTCGCCTTTCTAACCATGTTCAAGAGTGGCGGCGAAGGAGGAGCACATGTCGTGACTTGGCCTTTGAAGATTGTGTCTATCTAGATTGGTTTCTTAAGAGCCTTTTGTCTCCCATTGGAAAGTACGTCACGTCCCATTTTCCTCGGACTAAGGAAGAAGCTCTCTAAACTGCTCTAAGATATGACCCAATTTATGTGCATTATGATTATGTCTATACCGTCATTCCAAACCTCCCTTGTCCTAGAAGTGCCAATGCACCGGGGACATCTCACACTGCCGATGGTATCATTGGAACCCTTTCACACCCTTCGCCATATACTTAGCAAAGTTATGGCTATCTGCAAGGGGGCACCAGTTCCTCTAACACTTATGCCCCTCCTACTAGCAACATGTTTTCAGGTGCCAAACCTATCTACCAAACTATTGCTCCTCCTTATGCACAGTCGAGTGCTCCAGCCCCTCAAGCATCAGCGTTATATCCTCCCATGCATTATGAGCCCCAGCAGCCACCGCCCCCTCAGGTTCAAGTGTTTGCACAGTAGAGTGCAGCCAATCCCCAAAATTGAAGAAAAAGAATAATGGGATAGTTAACAAGGGTAACCAGGGTAATCAAGGTAATCAACCTAGTGAACCCCAAGGGAACAAGCCTAACACCAACAACCAACAACAGGGCAGCCAACCCAAGAAGAACAAGGCTATTCGTATGAACAAGCCTTGCACATGTTGTGGTGTTCATGGCAATTATACACATGAGTTTCCTCTCTTACCCCAGATGCACCAAATGTGGGAAGCTCAAGAAGCTTCTAGAGGTCAACAATCGCCTCAAAATCCTGCGCCATCTCAACTGACAATGCTCACAAATCCTTTCCCTCAGTAAGGATTTGTTGCTGCTAAACCTAAACCAAGTCAAGCAGCCCATCCCCCCAACCTTTTTGTCTTGGTGACTACCAGATCCTTATGATTAATTCTAATGAGGTTAATCCCTTTGTTATCAACCTACAAACTCGGTCGCGTCAATATGACAAGCCATCAACTTCGTCTGCCATTGAGTCCAAAACCAAAGCATCCGCTGAGCCTCTTACGACACCAAATAGTCTGTTACAGATCCCTCAACCTAAAATTGATTCCATTCCCAAGATCCACACGGGACCATTACGGCGTAATGCGGCTTCTAATCGAGTTGCCCATACATACAGTTTAGTAGAAGACTTAGCACAATCACCTACCGCCATGTCAATGCTAGAAGTACTCCACTCCTGCCCATCTCAAAAGAAAGATCTACTAAATTCCTTGAGTGCAGTAGATACTTCTGAAAATATTTTGATTGTCTTCCATGTTGATAAAACAGAACATCCCCCATTGTCTTCATCCGTTTCTTTCGAGATACCAGTCTGAGAACGTAATGTCATCATCTCCCGATGCATTATTGACGAAGGTGCATCCACCTATGTGATGTCCACTGATGTTTGGAAACAACTTCAGTCATCTGAGTTTTCCCCCTCCACCATCACTTTGCTTGCTTGGGACGAACACTCCTCCCAACCTCTTGGCATGTACCGCAACTGTCCAGTGACCCTTGTGGGAAAGATTGTCCATGCCGACATTGAATTCATTGATGCCCCTCTAGATTACAACATTCTCTTAGGTTTTATTTACACATATGCCATGTCTGTCATCACATCAATGGTTTTCCACAAGATGTAATTCCTCCATGAAAGGAAGATCGTTATCATCAATCAATTGGATTACTATGAGCCGGCATCTGTGACCTCCCTCGATTCCAATATCTCGTCAATGTCAGATAAGAATTCTTCACCTCCCCTCACCGGTGTTTCACCCGGAGTCTATAAATATTCATCATTGTTGGATGCTTTCCTTGGTCCTCCTCCTCCCATCTTAGAGCCTAACTCTATGAGTGTTTACATGTGTCACGGGCTACCCTTAAGAATTGTGGTACATCCAATCAACAGCTAGCTCCTCAGCACCCTGTTGTTGCCATCTCAGTTGAGCCCTTTGAATCCACCCCCCTAGGACCTCCTCCATTTATGGGTGCCTCTCTTATGTTTCCACCAAGAACTGTTCCTCCGGGTCTCAACCATCCAGGAGTTATTCCATCAGGGCATTACCATGCAGGCTAGATACCTTTCCTATTTCCCCCTCTGAGGGTTTTTTTGTCCTTGTCATGGCTTCAATAGTCCTTCCTAACATGAATCTGGGGATCCCAGTATGGTACATAGATCCCCCTACAAGCATTCTTCCTGGTTAACTACGACCTTATCATGCTTTGACCCCGGTTGAACTGGTCCCTACAACCCCTGCCACTACTTTAGTTCCATCACAAGCCCAATAGGAACCCACTCCTATTGTGCAAGCATCCAGACATGGGGGCAAATATAAGAGGAAAAAATCGAAAGACAAGGCTCCCCAAGCTCCTCCAGCCGCTAAGGCCCCAAAGCCATCACCTCTATGCGCTTTGTGTAAAGTTGTTGGGAACGCAACCAATAATTGTCACGAGTTTCCTCATCTCAAACATTTGGTTTATGAAACGTTCCCTAAGTCAAATATCCATTAAGTCCATGTTAACTTACTGGGTCCACCCAAGAAACTCATAATGTTGCGCACAAATCACCCTTGTGCCCTGTGTGATCATCATGGTCACTATTCCCATTGTTTCCCTCGTCTCGATGAATTTCACAATTGCCTTGAAGTGCTTCGCGAATACGAGGCCACTCATAGTGGAACCCCTACTCCTCTACCTGTGGATTCTGGTACCCCTAGTCAACCAGAATAGGGGGAATCTGGTCCCACCATTGTGATCCCTCCCCCCGATGTTGAGATGACATACACCACATGCCATATCCTTTACCTGTCGTCATCCTTGAGTTCCTCGCAGGAAAACCTTTCTTAGGTTTATGCACACGCTTCTATCGAACCTCTTTCAACAGAATCCTAGGTCTCAACATCCATAGATCCTGTGTCTACCAAATCGTCATCTACCATTCAAGATGATGCATATGTGAACCTTATTTCTCAGGTTGATGCACCAGGTAATGCCCCTGCATCATGTGTTCATTCCTCCCATACGCCCATCTTCCAATATGACGAGGATATCATGGAAGCGTCTGCCCCTGATTACCCTTACACTTAGGCAAGGGGGTATATTTTGGAGGATTTTGATGGCCATATCCTTCCTAATTCTCCCAATGTGCTCTACCCCAAGAAATTTTACTCATAGCACATCCCTTTGTTTTTCATGTCTTTATTTCTTCCATGAATTTAGGTAGATTGCATCATCTCATCTATTGCCTTTTTCACCTTTTAGATGGATTTATCATCCACACCATATATCGGTCATGTCGACGGTGCGAGTCGCTTCTCTGGGAATCTAGCCTCAGCAGCCTGGGCCATTTTCACTGCCTTGCATACATTACTCCTTTCAAATGGAATGTGCATTGGATTTGCCACCAATAATCAGGCGAGATATGATGCAATTATAGGTTTGTTAGTCGATTCCCTTGCTCATCGCATCTTAATTTTCATGTTCGTTTAGATTCCTTGCTACTTTTCATGCAATTGAATGGTGTGTATCATGTGCATAACCAAGTCCTCTTTAGAAAATATTTATGAGTTAGTCGTTGGTATGTGAATTTTAAACCATTACATTTAGTCATGTTTATAGAGCCGAAAATAACTATGTAGATGCCATTACAAATAACATTCTAAATTGACATTTATCACATGTATACCACAGAAGACAACCATAAACATAACACATGGTGAAATATCATTGTCATATAAAAATGCATAATCATATTATGTATCATATAAGTATTTTGACTCCACCACTCTAAATGCATCCAGTACGCCAATAGCATACTAGGGGGCACATAGGCCCCTACATCTCCTTATCATCCTTTGGAGGATCTCGTGCCAAGTTGGGTGAGTTGCTTGAATCCCTTTCTTGAGCACTCGTAACATAATGGCGCTCCACAAACTCCTCCTACTAGGGGGCATCATTCCCACCTTTGCATACCAGATCAGTCCCCTCCATCACATATATTTGCGGGTAGTATCCCATGCTTGGGGACATGATGGTTTTCCCCTAGCCATCTTCTCAATTTATTAACATAAGTCTCGACCTAGATCCCACCAAATCTAGGTATGGTCGATTATCCTCCCATTCCTTGGATAGTTTGTCCTACTGGCCTCTCCGGCAAGCCATATGCACATCACATATTGTAGACGTTTGATACCATATATTCAAATATTCTACTTTATGTCCACATAGTCCCCATGTTTGACTTCGTGGGTGAGGATGATTCTAGACCTCCTCTAGAAGTTCATTCTCATTTTCCTCTTCCCTTAATTCTTCAATAGGAACCATCGTTCAAAGAAGCAATAAGGCCATATTTAGACAAGTAAGGCCACCTACCTAAAAGTCGCAGATCCTGATTTCGATGATTGATTTTTCTGATAAGATCTCGACAAGATTTAGGGCCTTTTCCTCCTCTCCAAATTCACCACATATCACTTAGAAAATGAATCCAAATTGGAGGGAAAACGTCCTTTCATGGAAAAATCCCCAATTTTCTTGTTGCCCATTGTGACCAGACCATACCTCAGTTTCATGAAACGTTAGCAACGTTGGAAAGCTCTCATCGAGCTCTATAATGGGTCTTCCTCATTTTTTGATGATTTGAAACTTCACCAGGAAATCATTTTTCCAAGGAGGGTCACTTCGTCGCCTCTCAAAGTCAAATTTCTTTATAAGGCGACACTTGTACTTTGAGGTCCACCTCCTCTTAATACTTGTCGTACCATGTGTCAATTTTTTTCATGAGTAACCATCATTTACTCATGTTTTAATGGTCCCCATCGGGCCTATTTTGTGTGGTAGCATCATCGAGCCACCCTTGTTTAGAGCATCCATGATGAGTCACCCTTGCATCCATGGAGTCTATTTCACGTTCCATTCTATAATGTCACAATATTCCATCCATATGTTTATACAGTTCATCCTGTGTTGCCCATTTTGGCCTCTAGTCATATTGTCCCTATCCCCTCTGGAGTTAAGTCAATCGTTGTTAGGTCAACCATGCGCTTTATGCTCTGACAAGGGAAGTCGTCTGTTTGTCCCTCAGTACCACTTTTCCCATTATCCTTGGTGTCAGTTCATCAGTCACATTACTATTTTCCCTCGTGCCTTAGATGAGGATCCTCATTGCCTCACCTATTGCGAGTCCTATTTTGTCGACATCAACTCATTGATTCCAAAAGAATGGCCTAGAGGGCGGTGTATCTTGGTTCTAGCTTCCATTCTTGTTTGGCGCCTTGAATCGAGCAAAGGGTCTCATTATTTCCCTTTGACTTGGTCATTTCATGTTTGTGATTCATACACTTCATGGTCTAATGATGCAACAGATTGTACCAATGATTCCCGGGTGTGTGTGAGATGTTTCAGACCTCATGAGGGGGTGGCCCTTCAGGTAGCCCCCACATGCCCAGATGCATTCCTATTATGCTAGAACCTCATATGTATTTCTGCATATTAGATGGGTTTGGGTTCTTATCAATCGCAGTGTTCATAACATGCACATCTCCTTCAAATGATCCATTCAATTTTGTTGAGCCCTTCCTTGTTCAACAGGGCTTCTTCGGTTGTTCTACCATCCGCCCCCCCACCAATTTTTTGAGGGAAGGGTCTTTATATCTCATATACTCAAATATTATTGTATTCAGTCCTGGCTCATGTTTTTCTAGGTGCATTATGTATATGGGACACATTGTATTATTTTCTCGCTCTGTTATGCCAGCATGTCATGTACCATTCAGCATGTACTTCATTGTTCAGTTTTATGTTTCTGGGCGAACCATTATTTTTTTACTAAGTTATCTCAACAGGTATGGGTATGCCTCCCCTGCCTCATTGAGATCTGATACCACAACATAAAAGGAGACTTGCATTAGTATCACCCCCTCCATCCCTATCCTCTTTCGCTTCAGCTTTATTGGTCTCTCTCTCTCTCTCTCTAACTCCCCTGTGTTGTCTAGTGATTGTGTCTTTACAACGTACTTCGGTCATATGTTTTGCTCCTAACACTTGTATGTTGGGGGGCAATCTGTTATCACCAAAAAATTGATCATCTAGATAAATTTACTAGATGGATTGAAGTACACCATGTAAAGCCAATTTTACCATAGTAAAATTGCTTTCATTGTGAGAAATTACTTAACGAACCACTTTTGTTAAGTAATTTATAGTTAAACCCATGAAGAATAATTAAATAAATCACTATTTATTTGATTTTATTCTTGGAATAATTAATTAAACCATTGTTCAATTATTATTCTTTGTCAAATTTGACTAAATGCCTTAGGAATAATTAAGTAAATCCTTATTTATTTATTATTCCTTAACCAATTCCTTGAGATGATAAATAAATAAATTATTTATTTATTATTTCTAAATAAAAGTTTAAATAATTTTTCCCTCCTAACCAAATATAATAAAATATTCCAAGTGGTTATTCGAAGAATGGGGTTAATAATATTTTATTGTTGCTCATTATTCGAGGATAACTCAATATTTTGTTATAATTAGAAGGATTTTCCATTCATTATTCACTTTTGATTATTTTCATTGTTGCACTCATTATTGTAACTCTGATTATTTTCATTGTCTCACACCATACTTTTGTTGGGTTTATACATTATAGAGAGGAGAGACTACACAAACTGAAGACGTTTGAGGATAGCCAAGAACCCATCCCATAGAGGGGGACTGGTAACATATATTTGTTCCCTTCACAGGTGTTATAATAAAACTATTCTTTTTATATCTGGTTTCCATTGGATGATTGGAGTTATTAATGTTTCTTTTTTTTATTTAACTATGATTGTAGGATAGATCAGGGATTTGGTAGGTTTTGTTTCTATCAGTTGATGCAGATCTACAATGTTTAGCAACCATCTATATTGTTGAGACTGTTTCTCATCCATTGTCATAAGTGGGTTATTTTCGTACATCTTTGAGAATAAAACACTACAACATCATGAATGATTAAATTGATTTCAAATTGAAATCATTCAACAAATAAAATATGGATTTATTTTTCAAGGAAAAATACCAAACAAATTATTAAATATATGCTTTATAAAAGTTTAACATTGTTTTGCTAAATGTCAGTAATATTGAGATCTCAATCTGTCTACTAAGTATAAAATTAATTAGTAAATAATTGTACAATAATTATTGATTATTTATATGTTATATTTATTAAAAAAAATTAATAACTTAGTTAATTAAACATGAATAATGAGCACGTTGCAATAATACTTATCCTTTAAAATAAATTAATAATATATTATTAATTTTTTGAGTATTATTATAATGAACAAGCCAAAGTTTCATGTTGCATCATCGCTAGGAAACTTATGTGCCATTATACCAATGGCGAATGTACATAGACGCAATATCTATTGCAGAATCCTATATTTGAGGAGAATCTCTCAACTATTGTAGCTTTCTCCTAGGCGAACCTTTTGAGGCATGCGATGACATCTGTAAGTGGGTTAGTTATTTCATTTATGGTTACTTGGTTGTTGCCCTTGCCATGAATAAATGGTGTGATAAAAAAGGATGAGATCTAGCTTAAATGCCAAAGGGAGAAGCTCTTTCCCTTGCATAAATGTCGTGGCGAACTCCTTAGATGCTTCCACCAGAGAGTTCAATTAGTAGAAATTTGAGAATTGGCCTACTAAAATTCTTAACATCACTTCACTTAAGCTACGAGTGTTTGCATCAATTATAGATAAGTACACAACACAGATGTGGTTCATAATGAGCCATGGGAATACCTATATTCGAACCAAGATTGTCCATGAAGAAACATTCAGGATGAAGCCCCTATCATATTACATGTCTAAAGAAGAATTTCACAATGAGGTATTTTCTTGGTTGGGAATTCAATGCATAAATAAGGGTGATGAAATTTTCTACGCCCTAGATGCTCTACAGCCCCAAAGTTCAACCATTGATGAGCCCTCATCATCTAAGAAACACACAGTTTATTCTGCGGAAGATATCCAACTTATGATGAAGAGGTTACAGGAATGTGTATCATTCACTCACAATACCATGTCAGACGTTGGTTCCCTTGTAAGCTCTACTAGTTTCACTTCACAAATCCCTAGCGTTGTTCCTTTCATTGGTAATATTTTTAAGCCTGTCGTACTTCCATTTGCAATGATGACCCCTATTTCCATTGCAACCCTTTGTTATCATTGATACCGACCCCTGTACTTTTGATGTCATTATACTTGCGCAAGCAACTCTTGCACATATTTCTAAACCCCGTAAGGTTGTTACTAATTCTTTTGTCATTGTTAATCTCTATAATCACGACCATGAAGCTCGTGTTCAACCTACTACCACCATTGAAGAGCAACACTTCTCCTCACCTCATCAATCTCCCTTACATTCTCAGAATCCATTGCGCCACACCACATCTCTGTTTGCCACCATTTCTCACCGCCTTGACATAGGAGTTACTATTGGAGATGTTGTTGACATGGAAATTGAGTCAAATCCTAAGGATATAACCCACTCAGAGAAATTTACTATTACATAAATTGTTACCAAACCGTCGGTACAAGAGTTTCCTATGTCACAACCAGAGTTTAGCACGATTATTTCAACAACATAGGTTGCTTTGTTAGATCAAGATCCACACCATTATTGAGAAGCACTACATTTATTGTGCAATTGCATGACATTGTTCCTTTGTTCCATCTACTATTGTTGTCAGGATTCAAGATGAGTTTCAGCAGGAACAGAGTCAAGAGTTGAAGACTTCCCCTCAAGGATAGTTAGAGAAGTCCATTGCAAGTGGCCAACCCTTACAAGATAGGTTTCCCTCAACTGATAGTTTAACTATTATCGAGCTTCAAACTTGACTCTCATTATAATGTTTCCAGCCTATGAGAGCCTCAACCAATCAATTGGAAGATTGCCTAGTACTTGTTGATTCAAAATATAATGAGTTGTTCAATTTGCATGAACAACAACAACAACTCATTATTGTTACAAAGGAACAAGATCATTTGCGAGGGGAAAAGGAGCAGCTGGCGTGCCAAATTGATTACATAAGTTCTAAACTAAAGGCTATGTGGAAAATTATTGTTGATTTTTTTGGTAAAGCGCCAAAATATTTTTCCGCTTGTCCACCCAAGTAGAGGATTGAATTCCTCAAAACTACTTGTACCAAATTAGTAGCTATCGATACTGAATTGCACCATAAAGTTTTTGATCTACGCAAATTTGTTGATCCCATAAAACATCTACAGAAACAAATTACTTAAGCGATTTCCCAAGGATCTTCCTTATGTGAGAATCTTAAGTAGGTCATAAATTATTCATAGGAAATTTTTCTCCAAGTGCAATATTATTCGGGCTTACTTGCTAAGAAGAACCAACCTTTGTATGAGTTGCGAAAGTAGACACAACAATTTTTTGATCAAAGCCTTTATCACTGTCAATATCACATAATAGATGTAATGTTCCAAACTAGGGAAAATAGTGCTATGCAAAGCGGACAATAAAAATACACCATAAAATTCAATCTAACCATCAGATCACAAAATTGGCAACCAAACTGCATGGTCTACTCATTTTATTAAATGGGAAGTGGTGTACAACAAGGTGTTAGAATGTGTGCAGCTGGGCTTGCTCTAGGCAAGCTAGCAAAAGCCCAAAATGAAGAACGGAACACCCCCCCCCTCAAATCTGTTGGTAATCCAGTCCAAGAGCTGCATTGTTACTACCTAGAAAGGTGTTGCTGCCTAAAATGGTATGTTGTTAGAGCCTTCCCTATTACTCAGAAAATTCTGGGAAATTAATCCCAACCTCTACGCAAGAAACTCAGAATAACCCACGAAGTAATTGGCCAAATGTTGACCACAGGATTTTGCCCAAATTCCCCTTACCTCCTATAGTTACTAGCTGAGTTGGGACCCCTATTTGACCTCTTAGATTTGCCTATAAAATTCTATAAAATTCGGAGTGTTATCCTTGCCCAAAACCTAGAAAAACCCAGAAAGGGTTTCCCTTGGTTCCAACCTTCAAACATTCACCCTTCAGAGCTTGGTCCTCCTCCAATTTCAAATTATGTTGTTCTGAATGATCCAGTCGATCTCTGCTCTCCCAACTCTATAAATCCTCCTCAAATGGCCATCTAAATGATCTCCCAACACCCCAGCTCCAAACTCCCCCAGATGATTTTGCCCCAAAGAGTCTCACTCCAATGACTACGCAGTCATGGAGGAGATGACACAGTCCTGGGTGTGATGAGATGAGAGTTGATGTAGGATTGACCTCTTGTCAGTAGATACCCTATATACTCCTGAAAATGATGAAATGATGCTCCTATCTCCCCAACTTCCTAGAGTGCCTCACGTTGTGACCGTGTAATCCCCACGTTGTTGTAACTCCCCTGCTGCTAGTACTCGAATTACGATTGTTGTAACTCATCTACCCGCTGTTGCTATGAACTGAGATGAAGAAGAAATCTCTCTGTTCATCTCTGATCCCTGTATGTATTCCCTGGGTGGACCCCAAGTATTAGGATTAGGTCTCATGCTTATGAACCTGCCCTGCTCCTGCCAGACTGATAGGCCCCTATACTACTAGTGTAACCCTTTATCGTTATTAGTACAACCCCCTTATTATATTATTGTACCCATGTAGTCCCCATATTGTTATTATTGTGCCCCATAGAAGCCCACTATTGTTATTATTGTGCCCTTACATTATTATTGTTATGTCAACTCTGATTATATTATGAACCCTTAGACTCTTATATATAAAAACGAGGTCTTGTCATTTGTATCATCTGAGAATTGTTCATTTGTGTAATGTAAAGGAGGTTTCCCCCTCAAAGAGGCTTATTTCTAAGGCGTTGATCTATCTTTTCTATCTTTCTGTGAGTTGGTTTCATAACATTTGGTATCAGAGCTTTGGATTCTAGGGTTTCGCTACTCCAAATAGGTCATCATGGAATTTTTGCTATAAATTTCTTTCTGCGACATTTCAGAAGCGAAAAAAAAAAAAAAAAAACCAATTGAGACGAACTTGCGCTAAACCTCAAGTCCAAATTTCAAAGCTTGTCTCGCTATATTTTAGGGGATAGGATCTGAGGAAGTTAGGGTTTTTGCAAGCTCCATAATTTCAACTAAAATAGGTCATCGTGGGATTTTCGCTATAACGATTTCTCTACGAAGTTTTAAAAGCTAAAACAAAAACCCATTTGAGAAGAAATTGGTCTGAACCTCGACACCAAATTTCAGATCCTGTCTCGCTACAATTGTGGAGATATAGTCTGAGGAAATTAGGGTTTTTATAGACCCCCAAATTACATTCCAAATAGGTCACCTTGGGAAGATCATCATAACTGTCGCTTTGAGTATCATATTGAAATTTCGTAAGAAGTTACAGAAATAGGATGGACTGTATTTTCTTTTTTATATTTTTCAGAACCAAAGGTCAAAACAACGACACGTGGAACTTCATACAAGTTTTCTCTTTGGAAAAGGTATATAATCAGGTCATCTTGAGATATTGTGGATAAATATTTCTTGGAGAATCCAATTTTGATAAGACTGGTGGAATTGGAAAGAGGAGATAGAGGGCTACTTCAGATCACAATTTCAGAACTAGAAGAGCCGAAATTATAGATTTATAGTTGTTTCAAGATCAAGCTCCTAAAATCAAGAAAAGGCGATATGAGGAAGTTTGATAGCAAGGATCCAATAAATTGGACACGATAGATGGAGCAATATTTTGATCTACATGAGGTGCAACTGTTACAAAAGGTATGTATTGCATCTTCATATTTAGAACCAGATCAGTTTTTATGGTATAAAGGGCTTTTTTCTCGTAAACCACTTGTTACATGGTCAATTTAAACGGAGGAAATATAGCACATTATGAGGATACAAAGAGAAACACCTTCTTTAGCCAATTGATAAATCTCAAACAAAAGTGTTCAATGGCAGAGCACATTGAGGACTTTCAAAAATTGAATATAAGAGTAAATGATATTCCAAAGAAGCAAAGGATTGATGTCTTCATAGGTATTTTAAAGGATAACGTTCAACATGAGGTTCGTCTTTGGGAACCTGATTCATTGGAGAAGGCATTCAGGTGGGAAAGAAAAATCGAAAGCGAAATTATGGAAACAAGGAATCCCACCACTCATGAATATAATTATGGAAGTGTTTCTTCTCTTAACCTTCCACAACCTACAAGGTTTACACCACAACAATTGGAAGAAAAAAGAGAAAAAGGGCTTTGTTACAATTGTGATAGCAAATTCACTAAAGGTCATAAGTGTGCTGAGAAGAAATTATTTTACATAGAGTATGAAGAGGAGGAAGAAAAGGATGATGAAACATCAAAAGAAGAGGATATACGTCAGGACCCAACCCCAGAGAAAGAGAAGTGGATCCGACCATATCTTGTAAATCATTGGCAAGAATTACCACTCCTCAAACTCTCAAGATAAAAGAACATATCAAGAAGAAAAAGGTTCAAGAAGTGAAAGATCACATTGAGAAAGAAGAAACGAATCCAACCATATCTTGTAATGCATTGGCCGGAATTACCACTCCTCAAACTATCAAGATAGAAGGACATATCAAGAAGAAAAATGTTCAAGAAGTGAAATATCACATCGAGCATCAAGAAATGAATCCGACCATATCTTGTAAAGCATTGGAAGAAATTACCTCTCCTCAAACTCTCAATATAGAAGGACATATCAAGAAGAAAAAGGTTCAAGCAGTGAAAGATCACATCGAGCATCAACAACAAGTTCTCCAACTTTTAAAGGATAACGCCACTTTGGTGCAGAATCGAATGAAACAACAGGTAGATCAACATCGCAGTGAAAAAACATTTGATGTAGGTGATTGGGTATTTTTACGGCTACATCTCAAGCAGGCTATTTATGAGAAGGAAATGTTGACAATACTATATGCACTTAAGAGATGGTGACCTTATCCAATGGGAAGACACTTCAAGGTAAAAATGGATCATGATAGTCTTAAGTACTTTTTAGAACAAATATTATCTTTAGAAGAACAAAAAACATGGGTCACAAATATGTTGGGTTATGACTTTGACATCATCTACAGAAAAGGAAAGAAAATTTTTGTTTCAGATGCACTCTCAAGAAAGAATGAGGATGTGGAAGCATTGTTTTGCGCTATTTCTATTATCCAACCAGATTGGATAAACAAAGCAAGGGATGAATGGAAGAAGGACAAAGAAGTGTGGCCACTCATTCAAAAGTTGCAGAATATCCCAATTCAAACAATATTGCCAGAACTTGAAGAGGAAGGAAAAATCATATTGGAACCTGGAGCAGTCATAGAAACAAGAACCCGACAGCTATGAAATCAATCAATTTCAGAGTATCTCATCAAGTGGAAGAACTTACCCACTAAAGATTCCACATGGGAGGACAAGAATTTTATACAGAAGTATCAAGAACTACTCAAGCGTTGAGGACAACACGTTTTGAAGGAGAGAGGCATGTTAGGCCCCTATACTACTAGTGTAAACCTTTATTGTTATTAGTACAACCCCCTTATTATATTGTTGTACCCATGTAGTCCCCATATTGTTATTATTGTGCCCCATAGAAGCCCACTATTGTTATTATTGTGCCCTTACATTATTATTGTTATGTCAGCTTTGATTATATTATGAACCCTTAGACTCCTATATATAGAAAGGAGGTCTTGTCATTTGTATCATCTAAGAATCGTTCATTTGTGTAATGTAAAGGAAGTTTCCCCCTTGAAGAGGCTTATTTATAAGGCGTTGATCTATCTTTTCTATCTTTCTATGAGCTGGTTTCATAACACAGACCAGGCAGCAAAATCTGTTATCCCAACTCCTGATGATACACCTCGACACTACTTAGAGTCTAGGTACCTTCCTATAGACAAAGTCTACCATCCACCATCCCTCAAGTGTGAGCTCAGGGGTGGAATATATGCTACCTAGACTATCAACCATGCCATCCCTAAGCCTATATCTGACAGCTCGTGCACCTACCAAGGGTCTCAACTGAAGAGTCTCCTCCCGAGTCATAGCACGCATTGTCTCATCCAACTGTCTAGGGTGAGCCTCCCATACCCTATTGCCTGAATGGAGAGTGTCAAGGGGAAAAAACCAAACACTATGTGACTATAAGAAACACTGGAGGATGATGGGAGGGTATGTCCCAAATGGTATGATCAAAATTCTTTCAGAATTCCCAAGCGTGATCCTATAGATGACACTCTCTTTGCCTTAGATCTATTGATAACTCCCTCGAAGCCTTGTCTCCGCTAAGCATGTTGTCCCCAGATTCTCAACAATGTCCTCATTGATCCTAGGTGAGACGCATCCAAAGGTATGCCTAATGCCCCTATCCATATGCCTCCTTGGAGGCAATGCTCGAAGCCTCCAAGGGCCTGCTGCGCCACACCATGCATCACTGCACACTGCCAAGAAACATCACATTCCTAGACGTGCCACTTAATGTTGTAACCTATCCCTGTACACCATTAGATACCCCTGACCACGACTAAGCCATCCTGTATCGTCATGTGTCCCACCTATGTCACTTCGCCAATCACTCCCCGCATGTACTCAATGTGATGTGAGGCACTCCCCCATGCATCTCCATGCCCATCTGCAGACCAATGCTCCACGCTAGATGATCCTAACCATCCCCAAATGAGATGGCCTAAAGTTGTGTCCCTATGCATCAGCCCACACCTAAACGGTATCATCACCTCCATCATCGCATCATCATACCCTTCGGTGAATGGATCTTCACTCCAAATCCTCCCTGAGGGATCCAAGAAGTGAATATCCCTATGTGTCAGCAGTGATGCTACCACTGCGATTCTCCTCTGCGTCCTCTCTGACCCACACAAAAGTGAAGAATCCCCAACTCCATACAAGGCGCCATCTCGTGGCCTGCTAGTGCAACCTCCTCTGACAAACTCATGCCAGAGTGTGCTGATCACCCTGTGATCCTGTGTACAAACGTCGTACCAAGTCAACCCAAGAAGCTTGTCCGTAAATAAGTTGGCCACAGGTGTTGACTGAAACTCTCCTAACGGAGGTGCACGTTCGACTACTAGGTCAACGATACCCTCTTGGTCATAGTCAACCATTATACCTGGGAAATGATAGTTGGTCCCTCCCGGATCCCAATGCCATTCGGGGCTTCCAGCATCCCTAGTGTCTGGAAACTCCTGTTGAGCTCCACCTGGGTCCACTACCATCTCCATAGAACACTCCATCAGGTACCAACTCAGAATCTCTCACCACCCAACCCCAAGAGAGGGATCGAATGCGCAAACTCCCACACACAGAACAACCCCAACATGCGGGTGTTGCACCCTATGCAACTTAGGTCATCTCATCTCGCCATCCTGGTCAATACATAAAGTATAACTAGGTAGCTTTGTCTTTCTCTGTCCAATGGGCCAAGGTAACCTAACAGTGCTGCCAACCCCATCTATGTATGCCCGAATAGGGCTGCTCTCACGCTCCAACGTGCACTCTAGTTGCACCAGTAGGGAATCCAACTGCTCCTCAACATGAGTCAATTTGGTCGTGGACTCGACATAAACCACTCTTATGCCCTCCAACTCCTCGTTCTGCTATAGAATAGCTGCATGCACTAATGCGACCTTCCATTTTAATGTTTGAAGGTTGGCTTGAAACTGGTGGAATTGCCATGGGAATCTATCCCTGTAAACTCAGTCACAGCTCCAGATACCTCAGTAATTGTTGGCATCTCATCCATAGGTGGCTACTCCTCAACATATGGCTCTATATGTGTAGGTTATATCTTCTCCACCAAGGTTTCAAATGGGGCTATCAAAGAGGTCTCTAATAAAGGTGACTCCTATGCCACACTGTGTATATCGATGTGCTCCTCACCATCCTATGGGTTGTCAGCATCATGCTCAACCTCCTCTTAAATCTAAGATCTTTTACTTATAGATGAATCAGAATTACATGAAACAAAGCTTATTGACCATGAACTTAAAAGTACATAAAAAAATGCAGAAATAACAAGATAAGCATGAAACCATGACACAAAGACTTGATTATAGAGTTCATCCAATTTGGACTACGTCTCCAAGCCCTGCTCAATAGTGGGGAGGCCTTCATTCATTAAGTGGCATAAAAAGAGATAAAGTACAAGCAACATTCATTTATAATCCTTATAACCCCAAGTTGGAAGATGGACGAAGAATGGAGAGCCCCACTTTAGAAACAGACAGTACCACCAAAATCCTGGCAAAAAATTGTGCATAATCGCCTATCTGAACACCCAATTCGGAGAAATGAAGCTCATGCACCCTCTCACAACCTCCTTGTTGCTCAAGGCGAGGTTCTGGCCTGCGTCTAGGTCATGTTACTACTGTACACAATTATTTTTTGAATTCCTATGCCAGTCCCCCCCTTTTTCCTGTGTGAATCGTCCCATATATACCCTTGACCAACCGACTCCTCAATCCTGGGCAGTTCCAAACAGATGACAAGTTTAGCAGGCATGTGTTTCCAACAAATATTCTCAGACTGTGAATAGTATGCAAGTAACAAACATGTAAAACATAGAAAATTGCCATCAACATAGTTCACAGGTCGTTTCACATTAAACCTCAAATGACGGATAAATCGACGTACTCCTGAAGCCAGTGGCTTTACCATAGGTGACCATAGTCTATTGGCATCGATAACCCATCGCAAATCGCAATCGGTCGGAGCAGGGGTGATCTTCCATACGGCTGATGCACTATGCAATGTGTGATGTGTGATCCGGTGGACCCAACGAGTTTTCAAAACCACACTCTATACCATATCGCATCCGGGAACATCGGCGTATTGCAATCAGTGGAACCAGCAAGTCTTACTGTTTACGAATGTGATGTTGTGTGATATGCGATTGCGATATTGCAATCAAAACCCTAACTGTCAAGGCCAATTCCTTAACTGCAAACCTCTACCTTTTCCAATCAGCGAAATGCAAGGCCAATGGTGGCCTACTACTTGGTGCTTCCCCATTCGCCGAAGAATTCTGCCACGTCACCTTCTCCCACCACCTGTCCAAGTCAAACTTGAACTTTGACTTGCTCTAACTTCTTCATATGAGCTCAGATTTGAGTGTCATTCACATCGTTGGAATCAAGATGACGATCACTTTGATCCGATGCTAAGTTTTCCCAGATTCTGCCACTTTTAGTTTTGATCCTTTTTACCATGCCACTAGTACATTTTAGAGATCCACCTGGATTAACTCAACACAAACCACTCTCATTCCCTCCATCTCCTTGTTCTGCTGTAGAATAGCCTCATGCACTAATGAGACGTTCCTTTTTAATGTTAGAAGGTCGGCCTGAAACTGGTGGAACTGTCATGGGAATCTATCCCTATAAACTCGGTCATAGCTCTAGATACCTCAGTAACTATTGGCATATCGTCCATGGGTGGCTCCTCCTCAATAAATGGATCTATACGTGTAAGCTTTATCTTCTCCACCAAGGTTTCAATGGGGGCTATCAAAGAGGTCTCTAATAAAGGTGATTCACGTGCCACAGTGGGTATATTGATGTGCTCCTCACAATCCTGTGGGCTCTCAGCATCATGCTCAACCTCCTCCTCAAGCTCCTAATATCTAAAGCTAGGTCTCCACCAACAAAAGCACCCCTTGATCTTAGCATCTAACTGTCTTTGTCATGCCTGCTCCTTTTCAGGAGATATGGTGCCCTGATCTAGTCAAATTTCCCCACATGATGTAGATGTTTGCACCCCCATGACTTGCTCACCTCTCACATCTTTGTTGTAAGGGTCAGGATGGTTTTGGTCTATCACCCTCCTCAACTAGGCCAACCACTCATCTTCCCAATGAATTCTACCCCAGAATTTATGCATACTGGATTTCCCTTGAGCCATGGGTTTGTCTCTGGTTTCACCCATCACTATGCACTCATACCCAAAGCTTCCATGATCTTCTGGCTACTTTCCACAACCAGGCCAAGGTCATGCTCTGATACCACTGTAATGTTCCAAACTAGGGAAAATAGTGTTATGTAAAGAAAACAATAAAAATGCACCATAAAATTAAATCAGACCATCAACCACAAAATTAGCAACCAAACTACGTTGTCTACTCATTTTATTAAATGGGAAGAGGTGTACAACAAGGTAATGGAATGTGTGCACCTGGGCTTGCTATAGGAAATCTAGCAAAATCCCAAAATGAACAACAGAACACCCTCCTCAAATATGCTGGTAATTCGACCCAAGAGTTGCGTTATTACTGCCCAGAAAGGTGTTGTTGTTAGAGCCTTCCCTATTGCTCAAAAAATTCTAGGAAATTAATCCTAGTCTCTACACAAGAAACCCATAATAACCCACGAAGGAATTGGCCAAATGTTGAACACAAAATTTTGGCTCAAATTCCCCTTAGCTCCTCTAGCTGTTGGCTGAGTTTGGACCCCTGTTTTACCCCTCATATCTACCTAGAAAATTCTATAAAATTAAGAGTGTGATCCTTGCCCAAAACCTAAAAAAACCCACAAAGGGTTTCCCTTGGTTCCAATCTTCAAAAATTGACCCTTCACAGCTTGGCCCTCCTCCAATTTTGAATTTTGTTGCTGTGACTGCTCTTGTCAATATCTTCTCTCCCAACTCCAACAATCCTCCTCAAATGGCCTTCCAAATGATCTCCCAACACCCCAGCTTCAAACTCCCCCAGATGGTGCTGCCCCAAAGAGTCTCACTCCAATGATTGTGTAGTCGTGGAGGAGATGATGCAGTCATGCGTGTGATGAAATGAGAGCTACATGTAGGATGGCCCTCTTGTCGGTAGCTTCCCTCTATATTCCTTAAAATGATGAAAGGATTCTCCTGTCTTCCCAACTTGCTGGAGTGCCTCACGTTGTGACTGCGCAATCCCTATGTTGTTATAACTCCCCCTGCTGCTAGTACTCGACTTAAAGTTGTCGTAACTCGTCTCCCTTCTACTACTATGAACTGATATGAAGAATAAATTTGTCCTAGGGTTGGCACTCGAAGTCCACCGAAGCAAAGGGTTGAGATCTCCGCTCAGAGACACTCGTGTGCTAAACAACACAGTAACATGGCTAAGCAGCTCAAGCAACTAAGATCGAGTTCAATATGTCAAAAGATAAGATGCTAAAATGAGGAGAGTTTCCTTCCTAATATAGATTTCGTGGAGCAATTTTCCCTCCATTTTCCCTCCATTGTGAGACCCTCACTTAAATCGATTTCCCCTCCATGTAAATCGAACCATGGAATGTGTATTCTCCTAGTGTATGTGGCCCCCATGTACTAATTAACCACATCAAAATAACTTCTACTAAGTCTAGCCTCCTAATAAAATCGAATGGGCTCCATCACCTCCAAAATCGGCCCCAAAATGTAGAAATCAATCTTGTTCCAAAATAATTTAGGAAGGGACATTTCAGCAGAAAGATTTATTTGCTCAAGATGAAGCATTGGAAAAGCAGATCCATCAGTTGGAAGAAGAATCACATGCATCAAAATCTGTGTTGCGAGACCTTTGACCTTCGACACAAAATCATTTCCTACAATTACAAAAGCTCAATTATGAGGCAGATGCACAATGTGAGACAATACTTTATTCTCATCCTGAGCAACCCAATGCTGAAAATACCACTCAGTTGGTTGATCAACTTTTTGCATTAATTGACACTTGGAAATCTTCCATGGAAGATTATTCTACTTTCAAAGATGGAGCGTTGCAATCTGTTCCTAAGTTGGGTCCTTCATTTGAAGGTGAAGCCCCAAGACACGAAGAAGAAGCATCCATAGAAGTGATGCAAATACAAGAAGAGCTGAGTGTACAAAAAAAATATTGACTCAAGGATGAGTCAATAGGATGTGGTTAGGGCCATTAGGTCCTTCATTTTTTGCCAAATTTTGGTTAAGTTTTGATCAAGAAAGGCCACAGATGTCAGAAATTATCAGCAAGAGCTAAAAATTAAAGTGATAAAACAATTCAGAAAGCGAGATCAAAAAAGAGGAAGTGATGATGGGGAAGGAAGTGGTTATCTTGGAGTTTCATAGAGTCGTGGAAGGACCAAAGAATTGGATTTTGTCAAAGTGCATTGAATCAAATGAGTAGGATCAAAATGATCAAAGTGGGTCGGATCAAGTGGGCGGGAATGGAGCAGAAATTCTATAAGAGGTTGCAGAAAATGAGTTGCAAGAGAGAGATATGGGCTATGTCGAAATGTTGTTGGATCGATATCTGAAGTTCTATGTTTCAGTTGTAATTTACTCAGATTCACTCCTGGAAGATCTTGTGCATGCCCACAATATGTAATGTAATGGTCCAATTCTATTGATAAAGAAGGTGATGTGGGGAATTAGTTTTGTGTGTATGTGTGGAAAATGATTATGATTTAAGTGCCCCTTTAAAACTTTTGTTATGATGTTCCAATGTGTATTTTGGTATTTATCATTGTCAATGTTTCCATCTTAGTTATATAAAGAACCCTGAATATTTGTGCAAATGTTATATAATAACTTAAGTGATGATTGATATGTTTGTTAATTGATCCTTGATGTTAACCCTTGATCCCCTTCATCTTTGAATGTCTCAACATTCCTTGGGTGATATGTTTCTCCCTTGCGAAGGAATGGAAATGTTGGCATTGTACTAGACTATAATGAAGACTTTTGTTTGCAAACACTGACTAAACCTTGTGTCTTCTAAGTAAAAAATTTCACCAACAAGCTTCATCACTATAAACTCTTCATGCAATTTATCTCTACAAGGTTTCTTTCTCCTTCATCTTCAAGAAGAGGATATCATACTACTTAGGGAATCATTAGAGGTAGATTAATTATTTTCAAAGGATTCAAATGGTTATATATACCATCTCTAATGGGCTTTCTCTTGATGCAATAGTCCCTCTTGTGATTTCTTGAACTATATACACCTCTTCTAGCTCTACTTGGACTCTAGACATTATGCAATTTCTTTTGTATATCAATCAAATCAAACTCTTAAGCATGAAAATTCTCAACTAATAGTACTCCTCCTAATTCGTAATTAGCCTTTCATTATATGCTCTGTAAATTTTTAATTTATCCTTTAGAATTTCCATCGTATTAAAAATATTAGGAGTGTCGTCATTTCAACACCCACTAAACTATTTTTCTACATTTCTATTCTTCAAATCCTCTCCCATGGTGTCATACTAAAATTCACATTAGTTATGCACATCTTCCATGATTGAAATTCCTTCAAATTATCAATGAGGTGTATCAATAAACTCTGCATCCCTTGCAAAAATCCTCATAGAAATCTAACTCTAATTAGCTTTGTAGTTGAGGATCAAAGTCACTCGCCTTCAAAATTCCTTTACTCATTTATGACTTATCCACTTTTCCCAACAACCATGGTCAAAATAGTTTTCCCATGGATTTTGTGTCTATACCACCCTTTGCTACAATGTTTTTTCCCAAACAACCTTATTGCTACAACATGGGCTCTGGTACCACTCTAACATGTACTCTGACCCATGTAGCACTATTGTTGAGGTACTTAAATTTCCTTTATATCATTTTCAACATTAACATGGCCAACATCACACATAATTCCTTTCTTGCACAAGTTTAAACTATCCTTGATGTGATGCCTTACTTGTTTCAAATCTCCTTATCCCACCTTGTGGATTTTAAATGTTATTTAAAACTTACATTTTGTGGCATTAACTTGTATTGAATTTTAGGCCTACCACTTGGAAACCATTGATTAGATATTAGGTTAGACACCTATCACCACAATATTTTACACTATAGAGGAATTCACTATCAATGAAATATGGACTATCAATCTAGATCCATAAGTGAAATCTGATCATTCACAAAAGGATGGTCTTGCTTCTCTTAAAACATTCCCAAGGTGTGTAAATGATTTTCAATTATGGAGTTAAACCATGTGTCCATTTGACAAATCCATCAAGAATTAACATTTTTATGTTGTGGGGAAACATGCACATCAATCTTACTAATTCAACGATTCAAATCCTTCAGTAGGGCCAAGGACTATGGCCTAATCCTTAAGTTAAACCTCAATCAACTCTATGATGGGTCCATTCATAGATATAGATTGAAATCTCATTTGATTACTATAATCACTACAAGTTGATGGGATCCCTATCCACGAGCATGTAACTTTTAAATCCACACCATTCACATGTGCTAAGTGTGCTCATCCCACTATTCCAAAAGGAACAAAATGGTGACCACTTTTGCAATGGGTTAATCCCTAACAACGTATATGAAAATTTATGGATGACTTAGATCTATGTAAGTTACAAGACCCTCACCATACTAGTGTGCATGTTATATACCCACACCAAGTAGGACTAGGCCACGTGTTCCTTCATTGGTCCACCGAATGAGCTTAACATCTCATTGAGGAATAACCTCCATCAACAATCATAAAGGCTCAACATCGCATGTCATCTTGATATTTGATGGAGCCATTTAGCTAAGGCCCGTGCTACTGTCATTGGGATTTAGCCATGTTTGTTGATCTAGGAATAGTTTGATGCCCCATATCCTTATCGTTTGTAAAGGTTACTCCCCCAAGGGGCACACCTTTAAAACACACACCAATAGGACCTTACCATGTTTCCCTAGTGCAAAAGTCTTAATAACACTTAAAATAGGCAACACTTAATTCTATTTGTGCTATGCCTAAGTTCCCCAATGACATCATGGATTCTAATGATTCACCTGACCTTCCTAGACCCTTTCATTTGTTAACAACGAAGGCGGACTTTCCAATATGTTCAATTTCCCATTAATACTTAAAAATGTGTAAGCACGTTACAATGCAATACTATAAGTAACATGCATCAATATAATGTAGAATGGACAATAAAATTATCTAAATAAGAGAGAAGTAATTCCATCATGGCCTAATGCCCAAATGCATAATTAATCATCCACATGTGAGACATAGAATGTAACATAGAATTTACATAATAACAATTATTACAACTTATAAAATTTCATTTTTGCATATTCATAAACAATAATCAAATACTTATTTGTTATAGAAGAAAGTCCATACAACTAGTTGTGCATGAGAAAATTTTCACCCAACTATAAGTACTTGATGAAAATGCCACCCCCTTGTCAAGCTATGGGACTATTATTGCAAATGAATCCAACTCAAAGGGTCAATTTTCTCCTTACCAAACCGAATTTGTAGAAATTCCTTGTATATTGAAACTGCAGATTGTAATATGCTAAAACAATTGACTTGAATCTACTCTACTCATCAGTGGAAACAATAATTGATCGATGAAATCACGAAGTAGAAAAAGGAAGAATTCAATCACACATAACACAATAATTTTCTAGGGAAATTCATAGCTAAAAACCCTTGCTATTTGTGTATTGCATTATTCAGAAAATTTGAGAAGATTACAATGCTTTGCTCAAGCCCGAGCAACCTCTGCACTATCTCTATCTGTCTCACTACTTCCTAGGCAAGCCTTGGATGAATACAATATGCTCTACTCAACCTTGAGCTCAACTTGCACAAGTATTTTCTATCCTCTACCTGACTGACTGCCTTTAGCCAATACTTAGCCAAATTCCTAGCCTTCCAAGCTCCTACTTCCTTGCACAATTTCCTAGGTAATTAGCCCATATTTATTTGGGAAATTCCTCATCCATAACTGCGCAATCCATCATAAGCCTTCCTATAATTGCATGCACCATATGTACAATTCAGATGCTTATACAATGGATAGTACATTGTTCTTGAACCCTAATCTCAACTGGGTCTTTCTCTGATCTGACATGCATGAGTTAATTATGAGTGAATCTTTAGTTTACTAGTTGAGCAGTGTTGGTTACACCCCACTACTAGATCTCCCACTAATTCTTCCATTAGTTGGAACTAGTTTAACTGAATTTAACTCAGTTAAACTGAATTAAATAATTATAACTCAACATGACTTGAGATAGACTCCCAACTCGAATTTAGTAAGCCAACTAAGTCAAATTAACTTAGTTAACTATTGCAAGTTGCTATGAGAATTATAATTACAATTTAATTCCTAATCTAATTCAAGGACAAAATTATATTAGGATCTTTCTTGATGTTATTTTAAATATTTCTTGTTGCTATTTTCAACACAATTACACATTATGCTCAACTAATTATGCCTCCCTGAGCACTCCATACAATCTTGTAGCTATCATACA
Organism: Pinus tabuliformis; assembly: GCA_031772625.1. NCBI lineage: Eukaryota > Viridiplantae > Streptophyta > Pinopsida > Pinales > Pinaceae > Pinus > Pinus tabuliformis. The sequence goes on from CM062819.1 coordinate 868,720,565, forward strand.
TGATTATCATACTATTCTCACTATCCACATAGCACTAAGAAGGTGAATTCTTTTACTACTCTATATTCCCTTATAACATCCTCCCCTAACGTTCTCTTTAGAGTGTGTAGAAAGAGCCCTTCTACCTTTCCTGTTAGAGATTGCTAGGGATGTTATTTGAGCAACAATTGCTAGGATTCAAAGGTCCACGCCATCTTGTATTATAAGTTATTTAATTACTACTTCATTATCTTATTGCTAAGTACCTCTACCTCTCCCTCCTACTATTGGTTATTATTATTTTTGGTTATGTGTGTATACCAGTCCCTCCTCCTTGTTCTATTGAATTACTATCTTTCCCAAGTGGATTCATGCCACTAATAGGATGAAAAAGTCAAGGAGGATGATGGTTGACACTACCTTCGTTAAAAAAATGTTTTTAGTTAAACCAAGCTTCCAATAACTTTGTGAGAACACTACCCAACCATGCACTCAAACACTAGGTAAGTGTGTCTTGAAAAGGAGGTAGATGGATTCATTTAATACATCTAATGGAAAATAAATGAGTCATAAAACTAGTACTCAATGTTATAGCTCTCCCTCCCCTTCCCTTCTTTCTGTGGATTTATAGACACTTCCATTCTTATGCTCTATATAATCAACTTAAACCTTTTATATTAAATTTCATAGAAATATTTACTTAACTTAAAATCATCTTCATAAAACTAATTCATAATTTTTATAAATAAATTTCACATAACTTGAAATCATCTGATTCATAATTCTTATATGTTTTTTATTTATATAATATATATCTATAAAAAAAACCATTTTAAGCTTTGCATTGAAAAATTCATACTAAAATGGTTAACTTGAAGGCGATGTGTAAGTATGTCCATCTCTCTTAAAATAAAATGAAAATATTCTCTAAATAAAAAAGTAATGAGGGCTATAATAAAAAAAATAAAAAAATTTCTTATGCATATTTAATTAGTTGTCCATATGATATAACATAATTTGATTTCAAGTAGTTAGAAGTAAAAAAATATGAATAAGATGTTTAAACCTTCTACTTTTCAAAAATATTTTAATAAGTGATATTAACTTCATATATATCTATATAGAAAAAGAAAACGTTAAAGGAAAATATTTTAATGTTATATAGAATAAAATATCCCAAGTGAATTATGAGTGAAATCTTTTAATATTAATTAATATTGACATATATTTAAAAATATATTAATAATAAGGAAAAACCAGTTTAATGTGCGCTGATAAAATGGTTCAATACACATGTTATGTAATCTCCATAAAATTCAAAAATACAATTTAAACAATAAAAAATTACACATTATTTTTGCACTATTTGCATCTAAAGAAATTTGGTTTCCCAACTCATATTAAATTTGTAATTAAGATAAATCTATGCGGATTTACTTTGAAAATCTTATTTACAAAATTTTGACTTATATTAGATCTGTGCTTAAAATAAATCTATGCTAATTTACTTAAAAACCTTACAAAATTTTGAGTCTCTTTTGTTAATTGAATACTTACTAAGTTTTTTAGTAACCTTAGTATAAATTATTTTGAAATACTTTATTTCTTGGACATGTTTTTTCAAAACATCACACAATCTTCACAATATTTTACCTTAATATATAATACAAGCAATATATAAATATGACGTCATTTTGATGATTTTTTATTTAATTATGTAGATATGATTTTGATGATGTTTTGATTTAACTATTCTTTAAAGGGTGGGTACGTTATCTATAATACTTGTGAGCCCAAGAAACTACCAACATTCATGTACATAACAAAAGTATGTTTTATGTGATATCTGACACCTAAAAAACACTGCAACTTTCATGCACAAATCATAGTATTTCCTTGTCTGTACGTTTTGGAATTATCTGTTACTTTTATTTTGAAAGTTGATTCTTTTCTTATCTTTTCTTTTCTTATCTTTGTATTTTGCTCTGCCTATCTTGATACAAAGCATTTATCTTTTATCACAACTGATTTATCTTTTCCTGTTGACATTCACAGCAACGGTTTATTGGAATTATTAGTCTCCCTCTTTATTCGGTTGCTTTTTCTTTCTTAACCAAGCCATTTCTGTCACAGACGTAGGTATCAGGCAGGGAATCAAGATAACCATATTCGCAACAGAGTTATTTCTCCCCATATATATTGTAATCATTCATCACTCCTCCTCAGAGTCCTCCTTCACGAAATGATTGCATTTTTTTTGCAGGAACATTTGTTTTTTAGATTGGCTAACTCAAGTCTCTGAATCAAGTTTAACTCGCCAGGATTTGAATCGGGTTTAACCCGCGAGGATTTGGATCAGTAATACTAATAATTTTGCAAGAAATCTCTTAACAGTATACCCATTCAATGTTAATTCAATGCTCCACACTGCCCATAAACTTTTTCAGTAGCATTCATATTTATATTGTGCTTTAGAATTGCTCTGCTGCAAATTAAGCTATGGCTACCGATATTGTTAGAGGAGCAGCAAGCGCCGTAAAGAGAAGCAGCGTTATCATTGCTCCTCTCATGAGGCAGCTAGATAGTGTAATTTACATGGATGAAAACCGACTTCTTCTAGAAAATCGGTTAAAAATGAATTCGAAGATCAGCATAAAAGGACCCCAGATACTGTGAGAAATTGTTTAGAAAGGATGCAGGGTGCCCTTGAAAATGGGAGAAATATGATGGACCGCTCCCAAAGGCAGAAGAAAAAGTGTTCTGGCTAGCCCTTCTGCAACCCCAAACTCTCTAGAGAAATCAGAGATTGGAAGATAGAGTTTGATGAGCTTTTTCAAGAGCTCCAATCCAGCTTTTTACTATCTTCCAATGCTCCACAGACTGAGGAACTTCAAGAATATGGGCTTTTTGGATCAGGGATTGTATCTGCCCGACTTCAGCTGCAGAGGTGGCTTACAGAATCTCCCCATGTTCGTCTGATTGGAGTGTATGGGCTGGGTGGTATTGGAAAAACAGCGTACGAATCCCGCAAGGTTAGTGGCTTCTTCCATGATCTCATCTGGGTCACCGTTTCTCAAACCTATACAATTTTGGACTTGCAGAGTTGTATTGCTCAGAGAATCAAATTAAGCCTCCCAAGCAATTTTGATGTGAATAAGCGCAAGATGGAGCTGTCTGCATATTTCAAGAAGAGGAGATTCCTTTTGATTTTGGACAATGTGTGGAGTGCAGTGAATCTGTAAGATTTGGGCACGGAATTCGGCGAGGGGAACGATTACAATGGCAGTAAACTAGTATTCTCTACTCGGAACAGAGATCTGATCGTAGAATCGAATGCAGATGAGGCAATGAGAGTACAACCCCTATCCTCTGAGGAAGGATGGAAGCTGTTTTGCAGAGTGGCATTTAAAGACGTACTTGTTCCGCATGACACAGATGAACATACAACGAGACAAGTGGCTGCAAAGTGTAAGGGTTTGCATCTGGCCATAAATGTAGTAGCAGCATCCATGATTGGCAAAACTGATGTAGATGAGTGGAAGCTTCTTTTATCTCATATGAAAATAATTCCCAATTTCCCCACTACTCATCCTCATTTAGATCCAGATCTGTATCAGCAATTGAGATGGAGCTATGATAGTTTACCCAATGTTAGCCTGAGAAATTGTTTTCTGTATTGTGCCTTGTTTCCTAAGGATGAAATAATTGAGGTGGACAACCTAGTGGGTATGTGGATTTCCGAAGGGCTTGTTAGCATGGACAGAGGGAGAATTTACGTACAATTACTAGTAGATAGTTACCTGTTTCAGCCACACTGGGACTCTCATGAAGACCACCTGTTGCAGTCAGGAAAACAGAATTTCTCCAAAGTTACAGTTAACAATGTTCTCCAGGAAATGGCAATCTATATTGGAGAAAAAGAGGAGCACTGTGTCTTTAAAGCTGGTCAAATGCTTCAAGAGTTCCCCCACATGGATGCTCACGAATATTGCAAAAGAACTTCAATTTTTCGCAATAAAATTACAAGTATAATAAAATTACAAGTATGCCAAGGGAACTGAGATGCCCAAGACTGGTGAGTCTAATCTTGACTGAAAGTGTAAAATAAGTGTAAAACTGGAACATGTTTCAGAGGCCTTTCTTCAAAAACTGGCCTTTCTTAGGGTTCTTGATCTGTGAAAATTCCAATAAAATCGCTGCCAAGGTCATTGTGGCAACTCAAAGAACTGGAGTTTCTCAATTGGAGTTCAATATGAAAATCAACCATGGTCAATCATGGTCACATTGTGAGAAACATTGTTTCAATATGAAAATCAACCATCGTATAATGTTGCATTGTGACAAAGATTGTCTTGATATGAAAATCAATGATGCTCAAGCATGGTCAAACATGGTCGAGTGTTGCATTGTGACATTGATTTTCTTAATACGAAAAAAAAACCACAACCAACCATGTTTATTTTAGGATCAATCATGCTCAACCATGGTGCAATTTCGCATTGTGACAAAGATTGTCTCAATATGAAAATCAAACTTGGTCAACCAAGGTCCAATGCCACATTGTGACAAAGATTGTCTTAATATGAAAATCAATCACGGTCAACCATGGGCCAATGTCGCATTGTGGCAAGGATTGTCTCTATGAAAATCAACCATGGTCAACTATGGTCAACATTGTTTATGTTAGAGTTTATAATTTTTATCTTCTGGTTTATATACCTTGGGTTTTGTTGACGGTGTTGGACCCGCCAACATTTATGGTATCTCCTTGATAAGAAGTCCCAACTAGACCTCAGGCCATTTGAAGTAGGAGTCCCAGTAGTGGATGGTAGTGTAATGCCTTGACCGCAGTACCACGCAGAGATAAGTATGATAACTTTGGGTGAGAGCAAGTGTGTGACCTTGTGGCAAGTCAAGTGAGATGCATAGGGGTTCTAACACATGGAGGGGAAAAGGAAGTGTGCCCCTTAGAATCCTGTAATAGTACGTAGCTTGAAAGGAACACACAAGCGAATGACATCATAATCTAAAATGTGCAATAGTCCACAAATTAAAGTGATGGGTTAATCCAACAACGCGCATTCAACAAGATTCATACAATTGCATACAACCTAGTTCATAAGAAAATGTGTAAGTTAAACAACATACATTTCTAAAGCAACCAGAATAGTCCAACCACAATAACAACATATGCATGAAAGTGTGTTAGCTCTGTTATTATCATTATAAGTGAAAGTTTCGTCCATACATACACCATTGACGACCACTAGCCCCAATAATGAAACATTACAGTCAAGAACATCTGCTCCTCCAAAGAAGTATACTCGCTCTACATTGTGGAGAGGCCAAGGCTCTTCACAGTATTCCCAAGCATTTTCTAAGCCTAAGCATAGCCAAAAGTTTGGCTCCTAAAAGCCTGTACTATGAGTTATGAGGTTCTATTTATAACAAAGGGTGGTGTGACCCTTGACATTCCCCTTTGTGACTCTTAAACTACCCTCATGACTCTTCAACTTCCTTACAAATAACTCATTACATAACATGCTGACCCTTCACATTCTACTAATGACACTTGGAATTTCACTTACAACACATTTGCAAATAATATTAAATTTTCCACATGTACCCATGTGAGACAAAATAGGCTAAACACAACCTAACAAGATAAAACACTATGACTTCGAAGTTTGGGGAAAGACAAACTCAGCAACCCCCACTTGGTGCTTCTTGATCACGTACTCATGCCAAGCTTGGTACTGTGTGATGATGTCCCCAAACTGCGTGATGGTGTCTTCCTGATAGCAGACCCTTACCTCCATAGCATTTGAATATATGGTCTTGGACCCTGTATCCAACTCATCTTGAAGCATATGCAGCATGGTGTTGACCATGACAGGACCACCAATGTACTTCTGCATGTTTTGTGCACTCAACTCCAAGTCATCCTTGGTGGCCTCTCACCTTAGCTGCTCCATGCATATGTCAAACTCTAGCCATACTTGGTTCTTTTGTTTAGCCTTGGTGAGGGAACCAATTGAAGGGACCTTGTGTGTTCTCACCATGACATCCAAACTCTTGTACAATCGTGCATATGAGGCCTGTATATTGGTGACGAATGGGCCTAGTTGATCATAGTTCTAGATCAACATCCAAACCTTTGCTTTCTCCAGCTCTACCTGAGGCTTCATCATCTTTGGAAAGTGAAGTGGGGCCCCTTTGTACCACATTTTCCACTCTTGCACATGGGCGATGGCAACATGTATGTTCTTGAGAGTTTGAACAAACTCTTTGCTCAACTCTTTGATCCGTTGCTATAAGCCATGCACACAGACAACTGCTTTATGCACGGTGACGAATCTGTCATAGAGCTTCTGCATGGTAGTCTCAAGTGTTGATACTTTAACAAGTATCACTTTCCTCATCTCTGTCATTGCGGAAACTGCACTCTTCTCTTTGAGTTGTTCTGCCTCTTGCATGGCAGCCTGCAAATTCTTTGTTATTTGTTCATTCTCGACCAACAGGAACTTAACATTTGAGTTTGTGGCTCTTTCATAGGCCAAAGTGGTATCAGCAAGGGAATCTTGAAGCTTTCTGAAATCTAGCACTATCACCCTTTCCTTCATGAATGCAGGTGACACGTGATCATCTGGAAAGTGTTTCCTCCACGTTTGTACAATATTCTTCTGCAACTCGTCAAATGAAAGATTGTACACATCCATCACCATATCATCGTCAAGGAGAAAAACCTCTCCTTTCTCGCTCAGGACTAGTTCTGACACTGGAGGTGGTGGAGATTAATAAGTGACCTCGAATGCTCTAGGCATAAGGTCAGTTTCTTCATTCCATGACTTTTTCCCCAACTCTATGTCTGTCACTTCCATCAATTGCTCAGTCTACTGAGCAAGATCCCGATCCTATATTTGATCACCCTCTTCTTTAGCTACTGGTTGTTCTGACTCCTCAACCTATATGGGCATTGTTTGCTCTATCATTTCACCTTGCATTTCTTCTTCCACTTGTTTCTGCTTCTCTTCCCTTTCTCTCCTTCTCAACTCTTGTTCTTCCTTCAACTTATTCTCTATTTCCTACAACTTTAGTTCTGCTTCCGGCAACCTTTGATTTTCTCTCTTCCTTCACTCTGCTCTTTTTAACCATTGCTCCCTCTTTGCCTTCACTGCCAAAGCTATTTTTTCAATGATAGGATATGCTCTCATCTTGTAGTTTTTCTCTGCCTCTGGGTTCTTAGTAATCTTCCTCTTGCCCTTGTCCTGCACTAGCTTGTTGTTTATTGTTGCAGTTGTAGTTTCTTCCTGCACTGCTGCTACTTGCGAGCATCCTTCCAAGTTGTGGCTATACTAATAGGATCGTGGAGCTTGAAGTCATTGTAACAGTATCTCCAAGGGTCCTCCTCGTTCCAGTGAAACGTCCTGTGGATCCATTGATAATACACCTTTGCACAATGGTTCTTGCAAATACCGTGGGGATGATATGGATTAAAGTCCTTGGAGTCAAACTAGAAGTTCAATATCTCCTTAGCTTCAACACCTGCATCTTTCAAGCTCTTAATCTCGTATAACCTGATCCGCAAAGGAATAGTGGGCCATGGTGCCTTCTTCTTCCAATATAGTCCTACTGATAACCCTGTGGAGAGGTGATATGAGACCTCTTGCATGACCAGATTGTTTGTGGCATAGCTTGTTAGAACATGCGGAGGTTTCTCTCCACCAAACACTCTGATGAACGTGCCACCATGTTAGAGCCTAGATTTGTGTCAGGGTGAAAAGACAAGGTTCTAGGTCCACATCAAACCACGCTCAGCCTCGTAGCTAGCCCTATGAGGATAGGAGAGGGCTCTCTCCGGGTCGATCTCGGCAAAAGATAAGCGATGGGGCTCGAGATGACTGATTTAGCAACTAATTTTAGGCTAGGTATTAAGTGCAAAGGATTTGATTTGAGTTTTTAAGGGTTTTGTGTTGGAAACAGGGAAAGGCAAATTGGGCTCGGGGATGAGGCACAATTTCTGCAGAGTTCTGATTGGAGCAAGGAAGGCAATCGTTTTGATGCTTTAAATTGAGTGAATGGATAGATCATACTGGTGAGGAGCTAAGGAGAGCAAGAGAGTCTCGAGAATTCTCCTTAAACAGATGAAAACATGGAAATTTAAACAAATTCAAAGGCAGAGCATAACAGTTAATGGATTCCACCTTAAACACTCATTTGTTCAAATTCAGAAGAAAAGAGAGGAAAAGGATACACATAACACTAATGAACTTACAATTACTTAGAAAAGCACACCATCAAAACATAAAGCCACATGGATCCCAAACAATGCTGCAAAACCCTGGTCTTTCCTTAGCAAAAAATGCAGAGATAAAATGTACAATGATATGCCAAAGCAATCCCAAGTGTCCAACCCTGAAAATGACCTAGGAATTACATGATATAGACTAGCCCAACCTATTCCCTTGCCTCTAGGGGTCGAGCTCATCATTCTAGGAGTTGTTTGAACCAATTCTAAACAAGTAACTGAAAACTAGGTAGTCAAACAACTTACCCCTATATGTTAGGAAACTGATTCATTCACTCACATTTCACCTTTTGGTGAATGAATCTTCTAGAACAAGTAAAAATGTGCCAATATTACATCATGGTTGTCAAATTACATCATGAAAATTCAAGAATAACTTCAAGAAGCAAAACTGGTCAAAACTAGGTGAATTGCTGAGCTGAATAGTGAAAAACAAGCCAAAATTCTCTATGTGTCGCGCCAAAATCTGTATGCGTCGCACCACTTTGGTGCTGATTTTGAGGCTCTTCCTGAAGTCCAAATTGAGCCTAAGATAGCTCATTGGAAATCCCTACCTGTCTACTTTCCAACCCAAGTGGAATTTTTCAATTTGGATGTCATTTGCCCCTCCAAAACTTCAATCTCCCAAGACTTCCTCCTGTGTGACAAAATAGGGGCAGTGAGGTCATTTTTTGAGTGTTTTGGCCTCCTGAGGACTCAAAACTTGCCCAAAATTCTTGGTCATGCACCAGCAGTCATGATTTTTCATGCCAAATCCAAAAATGTAAACTTTTTTCAATTTGAAGCTCCCTAGAAAAACGCGCGCCACGTGGCGCGGCGCACAGGGAGAAAAACCATGTTTTTTGTGCAAAAAATTTCAAAATGTCAAAAATTGCTCCAAATTTCTTGAAATTTGGGCTATAGGTCCCCCATCAAGTGCCATTCTCAGTAAAAGAAGCTTCAGTTAAGACTTGGAGCCAATCATGTTTTTTGCGCCTCTTTTGTCTTTATCCTGAACCTGTGGCGTTGATGTGTCAAACTGTGTTGGACTGTCTTAATGATTGTGCAACCTCTGCCACCAAGGAAAAATAGTGAAATAAGGAAGGGGAGGGAAAAGTAGTGAGGGATTAGGGACTATTGGGACTATAGGAATTAGGGAAATGTAGGAGGGTTTTGAGGGATTTGATGAATAGGGTTAGGAATTATTGTGTAGGGTATGAGGTGTGGGGTTTGAGAATTTGGGAAAGGGAATATAGGAGAAGGAATTGATGAACATAAGGAGATAGGGGAACTTAGGGAATGATGAAATCAAAAGAAAAATGAGATGAGGGAGTGAATTTGGTGAAAAAACAGTGATTTGAAATCCTAGCAACAAATTTCCTTGAAGTATTTTAAAAGATAGGGTTTGATGTTTTTGTTTTAACCATTACCATCCATCAACCACCCTACCCTAGCACAAACTTGGATGAAACACACAAATGGAGGCTCTACCTACTTGTGGAAAGAAGAATTTGCAATTTGGAGGAAGATTTCAATGAATTTCAGGCCTTTTAGCCCAGTGCGCCGCGCCTTCTTAGTGCGTCGCGCCAGTGTAAATTTACACTGGAAAATTTCTCCCAGTGCGCCGCGTCTCCCAGTGCACTGCGCCTTTTTGCAGGAGCCTTTTGGAGGCCTTCCCGGTGTCCAAATTGGGTGCAAGATAGCTCGTTGGAAAGGCCTTTGAGTCTAGTTATCATTTTACTTATCAAGAAAGTCATTTGGCCAACCAAGCTAGGATAAAACTTGATTTTCCCAAGGTCACTTCAGAGGTGCATCAATTCTCCCGAGGCAATTTTAGTTTTGAAATTTATATAAAACCATGAAACCTGTGTAAGAAGTGAAGGAGGTTTTTCTTCCTTGGCTTGTTGTGGATAAAAAAATTTATCACTTTTTCCAAATTCATCTTTCCTTGCTCATAAACATCATTTGAGTAAAACCTACCCCGATGTTTGGAACAAGGGATTTGCCGAAATGAAGTGAAACGAAAGGGATAGGGGGCTTCTAAATTCTTGAGGAAATTTTGGGAAATAGGGAGGGATGTTAGGAAGTAGGAGAAAGTGTAATCTCTGAAATTGAGTGAGGGGAAGGGGTCCAAAAGGGAAAAACACAGGCCTAGCCTAGAAAATAGGGTTTGTAGCAAGAAACTAGGGATTGTGTGAAAATTCGGAATTTGGGGAATCTCAGTGATGGGAAATGTTTAATAAGGTACATTAAGGATAGGGGAAGGTGGATGAATATCAGGATACAAGTTTTGATGATGATTTGACCGTCCACGAGAAATTACCTTCAAAACCCTAGGAGAGGGAAATGACCTTACCTAGGCGCAACTGAAGCATGAAAAAGTTGTAAAATGACCTATTGGAACCTAACATGATGATGACAACCCTCTAAATGATGGTAGACTCAGCTGAATAGTGACATAGACCGACATTTGGACAACTTGAAAGAAGTGAAAGAAAACCCTAGACCTAATGCCTAGTGACCAAATTTTGCTTGAAGACTCACTGAAATGACAAAATTTGACCTTGACACCTTAAAATCACTATGTAAGGGCATGTTTGATAACTGGAGGAAGGCTGGAAACACTGACACTAACATTGGCTCCAATGGGGATGGTAGCTCCTTGGAGGTGCCAAGAACAACAGATCTTTGGGAGAGCAGACTAGTGCCTTATCCATTGGGCAATGGAATCCATTACTCCGACAAACCAACATAAGACTTTGACTCATTTATTGACTCAAACTTGACTCAAACTGACTCAATGCAAACTAAAATGACTGAAAAAACTTGACTCTAACAAACTAACTCAAAATACCAAGACCTGAACTTAAAACTTAAAGCTTGGTGGTAGTACATGACCACCTGTGTTTCTTACAAGACAATATACGATACAACTATATCAAAATGTCAATGTAACCAATCAAGCAGATGCCTTCTTGATTGATTCTCCTGATCAGATCTTCTGGTCAACAATAGATACTGGTAACTGGGCATCCAAAAACACAGCTGACCATGATCTCCTTCATCACTGAATACTGCAATAATCACTTTCACTGCTGGCTGCAACAGATTTGCCATTGGATCCTGAAAAACATGAAGTCTTTCCTCTTGCTGAAAGAGCAAGGTGTCTTTCTCCTTTGATTCTGATCTTTCTTCACACTGTACTTCAATATGTTCCTGGTCCTCAGAAAATTCTGAACAAGTAGATGAGCAAATTTCCTCTTCAAAGAACACTTCAAAACATGAGACATATGAGGAAGAATCTGAAATAGAATCCCGAATGGTCTGATCTTTTGAAGTCTGAATATATTGTAGATCATCTTCATATGATATGACAACCAAATTGTCTTTAAATTCATCAATCATGAGAAAAGAAACTTCAAATGATTTGTGAAACCAAATAATATCATTTATATCATCTACCACAAATTCATCAAGAGAAACCTCTTTACTTACTTGACCGTAGATCTCATCTTGTTGTTTATGAACTGACTGGATGACCTCTTTATGAAGGCTTTGTGCTGATGACATGAGAACATTTGGATCCATAACTCTGTCTTCTTTATTCCAGATGTTTTCAGCAGCAGAGTTCTCCTTCGTGAGATTCAGCACAAGGTATTCTTGGTCATCACAATCTGAATCTGAAATGGGTGACTTAACTTCATCACATTCTAAAATTGAAACTTGACTTCCCGGCATGCTGTCTTTTTCTATGGATAGATCTGAAACGACACTTTTTCTTTCATCACTTTCAGCTATATGGACATCTTCAACCTGTTGATCTATAAAGCTGCTTATAGGACTGTCGTCCTTTTCAGAAGAGGAAGAAGTTCCACCATCACTTTCTTGACCATGTGCACACTGTAGATCTGCGTTAACTTGAGCTAGAACATGACCGTTCAAGAGTTGATCTATCTCGTCTTCAGACAGAGGAGATAATACTTTTTGTTTTCTCTTGCTCAAACAGTGATTTTCTTCATTAATTTCAAGTGAAGGAGTGTACAAGTTTTCCTCATACTGCCGATCCATTTCATGTAGTTCTTGTTGGCTGTCAAGATGCAAAATTCCTTCATCTTCCACCATACTAAAATCTTGATCCTGCTGCAAATTTTCCTGATCATCTTGATAAGTATCACTCTCTTTATGCGGCTGGAATGGATTTTCATACAATGCTTCCATGATCTCATCATCCATGAAATTATCATCTTCATAAACTTTCTCAAGATTTTCAATAAAACTATGAACATGGCTACAACAGTCTTGAACTAAAGCCAAGGATGGATATGATTCTTTATACCTTTCAAAGAATATTGCATGAAAACCTTTTAAACAATAAATAGACGCCAGTGGCAAACTTTCATACCAAGATCGGGCTTCATCTTCCAAAGTAGCCATAAACATTTTCATCAAACAGTCTTCAGGAAAATTGATCTTTAATTTATGCACATGAATGTGAAATTTCACCAGATGAAGAGCAGCGTCATTACCTTCCACATTTCTAAACATAGGCAAATTCTTTGACCAATCTACCTTGGGAATTTTATTTGGAAAACCTGGGATGTGATCTCGGCTCATGGGAGCGTATCTTCTTGCAACCCGATCCATCTTGAAAACCTTAAAGCTACTAATCTTCCTGCAGTGGAGTCACCATGAAGCATTGATCTCTAGATTTTTCAGTGAATGGAGTCGCCAGGTGAATGATTTCAGCCTTCTGATGTCTGATCGTTGTTCACCATCAACCATCAGATCTGAACTTGATACATGTATTGGGGCAATTAACAAGTTAGATGTCATATTTACAAGCTAGACCGGAGATTGACTAAAGCAGCGTTTATCTACTTCCGCTAATGCAAAGCAAAAGCGTTTTGAAGGCTACCTGTCATAACTTTAGGCTTCGTCTGTAGCTTATAACATAAATGAAATCAATAAGCAAACCATTTTCTCCCCCAGTACGGTCACCACTATGTTAGAGCCTAGATTTGTCTCAGACTGAAAAGACAAGGTTCTAGGTCCACATCAAACCACGCTCAACCTCGTAGCTAGCCCTACGAGGACAGGAGAGGGCTCTCTCCGGGTCGATCTCGGCAAAAGACAAGCGACGGGGTTTGAGATGACTGATTTAGCAATTAATTTTAGGCTAGGTATTAACTGCAAAGGATTTGATTTGAGTTTTTGAGGGTTTTGTGTTGGAAACAGGGAAAGGCAAATTGGGCTCGGGGATGTGGCACAATTTCTGCAGAGTTTTGATTGGGGCAAGGAAGGCAATCGTTTTTATGCTTTAAATTGATTGAATGGATAGATCAGACTGGTGAGGAGTTAAGGAGAGCAAGAGAGTCTCGAGAATTCTCCTTAAACAGATGAAAACATGGAAATTTAAACAAATTCAAAGGCAGAGCATAACAGTTAATGGATTCCACCTTAAACACTCATTTGTTCAAATTCAGAAGAAAAGAGAGGAAAATGATACACATAACACTAATAAACTTACAATTACCTAGAGAAGCACACCATCAAAACATAAAGCCACATGGATCCCAAACAGTGCTGCAAAACCTTGGTCTTTCCTTAGCCAAAAATGCAGAGATAAAATGTACAATGATATGCCAAAGCAATCCCAAGTGTCCAACCCTGAAAATGACTTAGGAATTACATGACATAGACTAGCCCAACCTATTCCCTTGCCTCTAGGGGTCGAGCTCATCATTCTAGGAGTTGTTTGAACCAATTATAAACAAGGAACTGAAAACTAGGTAGTCAAACAACTTACCCCTATATGCTAGGAAACTGATTCATTCACTCACATTTCACCTTTTGGTGAATGAATCTTCTAGAACAAGTAAAAATGTGCCAATATTATATCATGGTTGTCAAATTGCATCATGAAAAGTCAAGAACAACTTCAAGGAGAAAAACTGGTCAAAACTAGGCGAATTGCTGAGCTAAACAGTGAAAAACAAGCCAAAATTCTCTATGCGCCGCGCCAAAATCTGTATGCGTCGTGCCACTTTGGAGCTGATTTTGCGGCACTTTCTGAAGTCCAAATTGAGCCCAAGATAGCTCATTGGAAATCCCTGCCTGTCTACTTTCCAACTCAAGTAAAATTTTTCAATTTGGATGTCATTTGCCCCTCCAAAAATTCAATCTCCCAAGACTGCTTCCTGTGTGTCAAAATAGGGGCAGTGAGGTCATTTTTTGAGTGTTTTGAGCCTCCTGAGGACTCAAAACTTGCCCAAAATTCTTGGCCATGCACCAGAAATCATGATTTTTCATGCCAAATCCAAAAAATTAATTTTTTTTCAATTTGTAGCTCCCTAGCAAAAGCGCGCGCCATGTGGCGTGGCGCACAAGGAGAAAAACCCTGTTTTTTGTGCAAAAAATTTCAAAATTTCAAAAATTGCTCAAATTTTCTTGAAATTTGGGCTGTAGGCCCCCCATCAAATGCCATGCTCAGTAAAAGAAGCTTCGGTCAAGACTTGGAGCCGATCATGTGTTTTGCGCCTCTTTTGTATTTATCCTGAACCTGTGGCGTTGATGTGTCAAATTGTGTTGGACTGTCTTAATGATTGTGCAACCTCTGCCACCAAGGAAAAATAGTGAAATAAGGAAGGGGAGGGAAAATTAGTGAGGGATTAGGGACTATTGGGACTATAGGAATTAGGGAAATGTAGGAGGGCTTTGAGGGATTTGATGAATAGGGTTAGGAATTGTTGTGTAGGGTATGAGGTGTGGGGTTTGAGAATTTGGGAAAAGGAATATAGGGGAAGGAATTGATGAACATAAGGAGATAGGGGAACTTAGGGAATGATGAAATCAAAAGAAAAATGAGATGAGGGAGTGAACTTGGTGAAAAAACAGTGATTTGAAATCCTAGCAACAAGTTTCCTTGAAGTATTTTAAAAGATAGGGTTTGATGTTTTTGTTTTAACCATTACCATCCATCAACCACCCTACCCTAGCACAAACTTGGATGAAATACACAAATGGAGGCTCTACCTACTTGTGGAAAGAATAATTTGCAATTTGGAGGAAGATTTCAATGAATTTCAGGCCTTTTAGCCCAGTGCGCCGCGCCTTCCCAGTGCGTCGCGCTAGTGTAAATTTACACTGGAAAATTTCTCCCAGTGCGCTGCGCCGTTTTGCAGGAGCCTTTTGAAGGCCTTCCTGATGTCCAAATTGGGTGCAGGATAGCTCGTTGGAAATTTCTTTGAGTCTAGTTATCATTTGACTTATCACGCAAGTCATTTGGCCAACCAAGCTAGGAGAAAACTTGATTTTCCCAAGGTCACTTCAGAGGTGCATCAATTCTCCCGAGGCAATTGCAGTTTTGAAATTTCTCTAAAACCATGAAACCTGTGTAAAAAGTGAAGGAGGTTTTTCTTCCTTAGATGCTTTTGGACAAAAACCTTTCTCAGTTTTTCCAAATTCATCTTTCCTTGCTCAGAAACATCATTTGAGTAAAACCTACCCCGATGTGTGGAACAAGGGATTTGTAGAAATGAAGCGAAATTAAAGGGATAGGGGGCTTCTAAATTCTTGAGGAAATTTTGGGAAGTAGGGAGGGATGTTAGGAAGTAGGAGAAAGTGTAATCTCTAAAATTGAGTGAGGGGAAGGAGTCCAAAAGGGCAAAACACAGGCCTAGCCTAGAAAATAGGGTTTGTAGCAAGAAACTAGGGTTTGTGTGAAAATGAGGAATTTGGGGAATCTCGGTGATGGGAAATTTTTAATAAGGTACATTAAGGATAGGGGAAGGTGGAAGAACATCACGATACAAGTTTTGCTGATGATTTGACCATTCAAGAGAAATTGCCTTCAAAACCCTAGGAGAGGGAAATGACCCTACCTAGGCACAACTGAAGCACGAACAAGGTGTAAAATGACCCATTGGAACCTGACATGATGATGAAAACCCTATGAATGATGGTAGATTCAGCTGAATAGTGACATAGACCAAAATTTGGACAACTTTAAAAGGAGTGAAAGCAAACCCTAGACCTAATGCCTAATGACCAAATTTTGCTTGAAGACTCACTGAAATGACAAAATTTGACATTGACACCTTAAAATCACTATGTAAGAGCATGTTTGATCACTGGAGGAAGGCTAGAAAGACTGACACTAACACAACGGGTGAGGAATACCAATATGCAATGTTAAGTATCACCTCCATTGCTTCTTCGGACATGCAAGTTGGATCCCACTCAAAGATCAGGTTATACAACAGAATGATGAAATGGTCAGTCAGCCTTGCCATTACTCCTCAATAGTTGTAATCAGAAAGAAACTTTCAATAAATGTTGATGGTAATATATTTTGGTGTCCATGTCCAGCTCATGCCAGGAAATTGTTTTTGGGCACAGATTGCATCCAGTAAGTATGCAGACATGTAGAATCTCTCTTTCTCATCCTTGGGCAGATTCCAAGCATTAGTCACATGGACTTTCAATTGATGAGCCAACAAGTCTGACCAGTTGAATGGTCTATCGCTCACCAACTAGTCCAATACAACTAGTCAATCTTCAGGAAAGGTCTTTGTGCTCTCTTGACCGTATATTCGACATGCAAAGATGATCAAGAACTGGTTGGCCTTCCTGAGAGGTTTTGTCTTTTAAACATGATTTGGTGTCTATCTGAACTTTGACGACTCTTTCACCCAACACTTGACTATATCTCTCGTGTTCAACTAGCTATGGGTGGCATAGAAAAGTGTGTCCATGCGCCTCGCCGACTAAGGTAAATGATACATCTGATGAAAGTTCTCCACCCTGAAGGTGGCAAGCTCCATCCCGCTGGCGCTATTCAATGTCATAGTCTCTGGATCAATGGACAATCTAGATGATAATGTCCACACATGGGAAGATGAGGTACCTACATACAACCTTGTATAAGCCTGACCATTGGATATTGATATAAACATGTCGGTCCCGTAAGTCTTCCTTGAAGTCCTCTGCAAAAGTATCCTTGATTTGCTGCCATGTCAACTTGGTGCCCTTATCAATGAAAAAGTGAGTGTCTGCATAAACTGGAAAGTTAAGTAACACCTTCTCAACTGCTTCCCCAGTACTACTCTCGACAGTTTCCTTTGATGCAACTCTCTTGGAGGCCATGTTAACAATAACTGCTAGAGAGATTCTCAACAATTGTTATACTTAGAGATAGAGAGGACACTCATGGCATGCAAATGTTAGCTTAAAACCAAAAACACTTCAAGACCAGATTAAGCAACAAACTGGGCTAATACTGGGACATATTGCATAGTTCTAGTTCATAGAGGTGTCTGGCTTCCTGCTGGAGCTACATACTGGGTAGTCCCAACAATCAATGGGGGATGCTTGCTGACTGGAACTGTGAAATGTGCAATTCAGTTTGGGCATAGGTCAAGAGAGATTGCGCATTGTGCAGTCTCAGTGGCTAGGACTGGGATACTGGATCCTGGAACTATGCAGTGCGCAGTTGGAGATAGGCCAAGGTAGCCTCTACGCAGTTCCAGAAGCCAAGGCAGAGGCCTTGAGCTCCTATAATGTGCAATGCATGCAAGGGAAAGTGATATCCAGGAAAGGGAATCCTAGATCTGCCCAAGGGGAGTCTGAAAATGAGCAGATCTGAAGGATGGTGTGATGTTGAGTGCAAATATAACTAAGTGATGATGCATGCAAGTGAAACAAGTGCATGAATCAATCAAACTGAAGGAAAATGAAGCATGTGGAGGGAGTCGCTGCAACTGTGACCATTAGTGAAAAAATAGGGTAATGCATGTGACACTTAGGAAAGGCAATGAAAAACTTAAAACACCACTTCCACAAGATAAAAAAAGTTAAAACACCAGCATTCATTCAACAAAACAAGTGAAACAACACTCTCACAAGCTAAACAAGCAAAATCGATAGAATAAGCGAGAAAAGACTAGAGAAGAAAAACTTACTTAGAAAAGCAACGATGATTGCACCGAAGGTTCCTTAATCTCCTCAGGAATTCCATAGTTCCAAGATCGAATGTGAAAATTAGCTCTAGCAGTGTCAATTTAGGGTTTATGATGCGAAGGCGAAAAATCAAGGAAAAAGTGACACTTCATGGCTGTTTCTAAAATAACTCAAGTGCCTTCTTCAGACTGCTAAAAATAGATCCCTATTTTCTAAGGATGATTTTTCATTTTTTTCTTTTTTCCCTTTCGGGAAAATATGCCATGCATTTCCTGATGAGATTGAGCAGTTCTCGGAAGGACTGGACAACTCACTAGCTCATGCATTGAGCAGCTTCTGAGCAAGAGACTTCTATGCAATTTCTCGGTTGAGTGGCTCTAGGATGCCTCTCATGCTTTGTGCAATTTCCAAACTGAAGGTTGGTTGTCAACTAGATCTGCACAATTTTGGAGTTGAAGGCTCACTATCAGCTTGGACTACGTAATTCTCAAGAACAACGCTAGTTTCCATCAAGGATTGTGTAGTTCTCTAAGGCAAGTTTAGAACAGGATGAAAACCAAGTCAAGAGATTGGTTTGTGGGTTAGACAACAAATCAAATAAGCAAACACAATCCATGATGAAAGGATGAGGCTTAATCAAAGCACACAAGTACCTGGATTAGTGCAATATGTGTTGTTGTAATTTAGGAGGGAGGCTCTGAAATGAAGCATAGGAAGAATTTTGGAGGGTGGTTGTAGTCGCTACAAAATTAGCGACACACTGGTAGAACTCCAGCTCCCTATATGGACCTAGTCTTGTGCAAAGAAATTCTAACTCTTCCGGAAGTATTGTTCGATTCTTTGATTGTCATAGCTTCTTCACTAGCTTGAGTGAAAGATGTACTCCCTACCATTATCCTTATCAGAAGCACAAATACCAAGCCAAGTCAAACTAAATTGTTTCAGTTGGGGATGAGGGGTATATAAATGCAAAAGTAATGTAGATTGTCATAGTTTTAGTTTCATCTCTGGCATTGCTCCGCTGCCATCAGGTCTAGACAACACCCCAGTGAGTCACTTTAGGAACACAAGCATTTCTCTGCTACCAGTGAGCCTGGATAGTACCCTAGTAGAGTAACTTGCTTCACCTCTCTACGCAGGAATCCTTTCCCTTATTTTGCCGTTGTTTTACTTTTTTCATTTTCCATTTGCAAAGAACTGTGCATAGGCACTTATTTATTTCATGAGGCGGAAGAGGGATCCCAACTTATTGAGAGGAGAAGAGGTTTTCCCTTCAGAGAAGGATGTTTATATATACCTCTAAAATACTTGTTAATGTTTTCCCCCTCTCCTTACTCTACTTGACTGAGCTGACAAGGGTTAACCGAATATAGAAAATCGAATAGAGTAAGTGGTACTAGTTAAGAGCACAAGCATCATGGTTTCACCATGATTGTCTCTTAAAGGAACATGTTTTTCGTCAGGGTATCATCGACTATAAGAACGCAATATTCTCATAAAGAGAGGGAATATACAGATAACCAAGTGTTGATAGTTGTACAAGTTCCTCTTGGATTTCACCTTACTTGTCTAAGGGCCAAACACGGTTTCATGTAGAACTAACCTACAACTGCACAAGAAAGCAAGCAAAGGAAAGAACCAAGACAAAGCAAAACAAAGTAAGCAAATCAAGAAACAAAACAAGAAATCAAACACTACTCCTACTACTAAGCTAAGCAAAGCATGGGCCAACTCACGTGAAGTGATATTTCCAATGCAACCATTAGCGCATTGTTTGGCCCATGTAGGCGACAACATGATTGACAAGAAATATATTCAAGAAAACCAACCAAGAAAGATACAACAATGTAAAGAAGATTGTCTGAAGCTTCAATGCATCCACAAAAAAGAAAAATTTGAAAGTGCATGAAATGCACTCTGCGGATCTATCATGGTGTCCTCTTACATTGCACATGAAAGATAGGCATGTACTCACCTTCAAACTTGAAAAATGAGTAAACATAAAGAAAGAAGAAAAATTATGTTTTGCAACAGTGCTTGCTACATATGAGTCCTCCAATGCATGAGAAATAGGATAGTGTGATTCTGGTGGAGGACACGAAAACTGTGAAATGGATTGATTTTTAGTGTAAAAAGGGAGTGATGAGGAGACTGGGGAGATTCAATAGATTTTTCATTGGAAGTGGAACTAACCTCAAGGCTATGAGAACCTAACATAACCATTATCTCAGGCTAAATTGCCTTGATAGTTTTAGGAGTTTCCACTTCATCAAAATATGGATCATCAAAGATCGGTGGCTTAGAAGGATAAACAATAGACAAATTAGAATTATGATCGAATGCATCACTGAGGGAAAAGATCGAACAACCATGATCAGAAAATTAAAGATGAACAACAACATCCTCATGATCTGATGAATCGTAAAGAGGGGGTGATGAAAAACAATAATTTTCACCCTCTATGTTTCTAGAAATGTAAGATGAGAGATTGGGTGGATCCAGGAAGAAATATTTGTCCTCTTCACAATCAAATCAAAGGCTGACATCCCACGTGTTCTGTGAATAATTGGAAGTGGAAATGTCCAGGGATAAATTTTCACAAGATGGAACAGAAATGGCAGAATTGTGGAAGATGTCAGGATAAAGCGAACGAGGTGTGGACGAAAGGAGGTCATCCTTCACCATAAATTATTGTTCAGACTCCCACACATATTCATAAAAAATGATAGTGTAGGTTGGTTGTCCAACACCAACTCCGTCCACAACTTGATCCTCATGAACATCACATGTGGAATCCAGAACGGATGAACACAACACACCAAAATCTAGAGGATCAAAGGAAACAAAGGACATTGGCTCAGAAGATGAGACCATGTGACAACCATCAAGCTTGCAGTCCAAATCTACACAAAAAATCTGAGCAAGTGGGGTAGAAGGAGATGGTGATAGTTCAACAGGTGGATTCACAACTTCTCCCACCTCCTCCTGCAGGGATAGAGCTATTTGATGAGAAGGGGACGAAGGGTCACTTGGGACAACAACCTCGTCCGTCTCATATTTAGAAGCTCTAACACTGAGGTATGTTGGGAGAGAGTCAGAAGTTTCTAACTTGTGTCGATTCTCAGAGATGTGAACAAGATATTGAAATCTTCCCTCCAAAAATTTCTAGTCAACTTCATCTTTAGGAAATTCAAAACAGTAATGAAGAAAGCAATCATAAAAGTTCTCAAGAGATTCGTCAAGTGATTTTCGCAATTTTAAATGTTTTTGATGAAGTGATTTACAGTCATAGAAAATGAAAGAATGACATAATTCTATAATCATGTGATCGAAAGAGTGTATAGAGGTTGCGAGAAATGTGTGACACCATTTCTTTGCACGCCCTTCGAATGTGAAAGTGAACAACCCATAGGCAATGTCATCCAAGGGGACATCATGTCTGTCACAAAAGCCAGGAGGGGCAATTGTGTGCATGAACAGGGGTGTTCCATTATTGCCATTAAACTTATATTTCGACAAGTCATCTATAACATCCGCCGACACATCGAAATCAAGAAAGTGAGAGAAACATGTCGGGATTGTGATTTGGACATAAGTCATGAAAGATGTGAAAAAATTCAAAACAGTCTTCAAGGGCTCAGCTTGTCATCTAGCCCTCCTTCTAGTGCCAAAAATTTTGACAGTGCTGGACCCGTCAACATTTAGGGGATCTCCCCAATAAGAAATTTGAACTAGACCTCAGATCGTTTGGAGTAGGAGTCCTAGCAGTAGGTGGTAGTGTAATTCCTGGACCATGGTAGTGAACAAAGATAAGTATGATAACTTTGGGTGAGAGCAAGTGTGTGACCTTGCAGCGAGTCAAGTGAGATGCATGGGGGTTCTAACACATAGAAGGGAAAATGAAGTGTGCCCCTTAGAAGCCTGTAATAGTATACAACTTTAAAGGAACACACGAGCGAAATGAAATTACAAGCTGAAATGCGGGATAGTCCACAAATTAAAGTGACGGGTTAATCCAACAACACACATTCAACAAGATTCATACAATTGCATACAAACTAGTTCATAAGAAAATGTGTAAGTTAAATAACATACATTGCTAAAGCAACCAGAATAGTCCAACTACAATAACAACATATGCATGAAAGTGTGTTGGCTCTGTTATTATTATTATAAGTGAAAGTTCCATCCATACATACACCATTGATGACCACTAGCCCCAATAGTGGAACATTATAGTCAAGAACACTTGCTCCTCCAAATAAATATACTCGCTCTACGTTGTGGAGAAGCCAAGGCTCGTCACAATACTCCCAAGCCTTTTCTAAGCCTAAGCCTAGCCAAAAGCTTGTTCTATGAGTTATGAGGTTCTATTTATAACAAAGGGTGGGGTGACCCTTGAAATTCCCCTTTGTGACTCTTTGACTGCCCTCATGACTCTTCAACTTATTTAGAAATAACTCATTACATAACATGATGACCCTTCACATTCCAGTAATGACACTTGGAATTTCACTTACAACATATTTGTAAATAATATTACATTTTCCACATATACCCATGCGAGACAAAATATGCTAGAGACAACCTAAAAATACAAAACTATATGACTCCGAAGTTTGGGGAAAGACCAAGTCGGCAACTCCATTCATTGCTTCTCAGTCATGTACTCATGTGAAGCTTGGTAATGTGTGATGATGTCCCCAAACTGCTTGATGGTGTCTTTCTGATAGCAGACTCTTTCCTCCATAACATCTAGGTATATGGTCTTGGAACCTGTATCCAACTTGTCTTGAAGCATGTTCATCATGGTGTTGACCATGATGGACCACCAATGTACTTCTGCATGTTTTTTGCACTCAACTCCAACTCATCCCTAGTGGCCTCTCGCCTTAGTTTCTCCATGTACCTGTCGATCTATAGCCATAATTGGTTCTTTTGTTGAGGGAACCGATTGAAGGGATCATGTGCATTCTCACAATGACATCCAAACTCCTTAGTTGCTCCATGTCTGTCACTTCCATCAAGTGCTCAATCTACTGAGAAAGCTCCTAATCCTGCATCTGTTCACCCTCTTCTTCAGTTGTCAGTTGTTCTGACTCCTCAACCTGTATGGGCATTGTTTTCTCTGTCATTGCGCCTTTCCTTTCTTCTTCCACTTGTTTCTGCTTCTCTTCCCTTTCTCTCCTTCTCAACTCTTTCTCTTCCTTCAACTTCTTCTACGTTTCCTACAACCTTTGCTTTTCTCTCTTCCTTCACTCTATTAACTTTAGTTGTTTCTCCCTCTTTGCGTTCGCTGCCAAAGTTTCTTTCTCAGTGATAGGATATGCTCTCATCTTGTAACTTTTCTCTGCATCTTGGTTCTCGACAATCTTCCTCTAGCCCCTGTCCTGCGCTGACTTGTTTCTTATTGTTGTTGTTGTTGTTTCTTCCTGCGTTGCTGCTACCTACATAGTAGTCTTCCAAGTTGTGGCTATACTGACTCACTGTGGAGCTTGGAGTCATTGTAACAATATCTCCAAGGGTCATCCCCATGCCAGTGAATGTCCCATGGATCCATGGATAATACACCTTCACACAGTGGTTCTTGAAAATACAGTGGGGATCATACAGATTAAAGTCCTTAGTGTTGGACTTGAACTTTACTATCGACTTAGCTTTGGCATCTGCATCTTTCAAGCTCTTAATATCATATAACCCAATCCGCAAAGGAAGAGTGGGCCATGGTTCCTTCTTCTTCTTATGCAGTCCTGTTGATAACCCTGTGGAGAGGTGATATGAGACCTCTTGCATGACCAACTTATTTGTGGCATACATTGGTAGAACATGCAGAGGCTTCTCTCTGCTAAACACTCTGATGAAGGTGCCATCGGGTGAGGCATACCAATATGCAATGTTAAGTATTGCCTCCATCGCTTCTTGGGACATGTAAGGTGGATCCTACTCAAAGATTATCTTGTACAACGAGATGATTAAATGGTTAGTCACCCTTGCCATTACTCCTCGGCAAATGTAATCGGATAGAAACTTGCAATAAATGTTGATGAAAATCTATTTTGGTGTCCATGTCTAGCTCGATCCAGGAAACTATTAATGGGCATAAATTGCATCTAGTAAGTATGCAGACATTTACAATCTTGCTTTCTCATCCTTGGGCGGATTCCGGGCGTTAGTCACATCGAATTTCAACTGATGAGACAACAAGTCCGACCAGTTGAATGGCCTTCCATCACTCACCAACTGGTCCAATACAATTACCCAACCTTCAGGGAAGGCCTATGTGCTCTCTTGATCATATATTCAGCATGCAAAGATGATCAAGAATTGGTAGGCCTTCCTAAGAGACTTTGTCTTGTAAACATGATTGGGTGTCTGTGTGAATTTTGACGACTCTTTCAGCAAGCACTTGACTATATCTCTCATGTTCACTTGGTTATGGGTGGCATAGAAAAGTGTATTCATGTGCCTCACCGATTAAGGTAAATGATACATCTGATGAAAGTTCTTCGCCCTGAAGGTGGAAAGCTCAATCCTGCTGGTACTTCTCAATGTAATAGTATCTGGATCAGTTTGTGAGATAATCCAATTGATAATGTTCGCACATGGGAAGGCGGGGTACCTGCATGCAATCTTGTAGAAGTGTGACTATTGGTCCTCTAAGTCTTCCTTGAAGTCCTCTGTAAAAGTATCCTTGATTTATTGTCATGTAAAATTGGTGCCCTACTCAATGAACAACTGAGTGTATGCATAAAATGAAAAGTTAATTGACACTTGCTCAACTACTTCCATAGTACTACTCTCGATAGTTTCCTTTGATGCAGCTCTCTTGGAGGCCATGTTAACTGTAATTTTTAGAGAGATGCTCAACAACTGTTGTACCCAAAGACATAGACGACACTCATGGCATGCAAATGTTAGCTTAAAACCAAAAACACTTCAAGATAAGATTAAGCAACAAATAGGGCTAACGTTTGGACAAATTGAGCAATTATGGTTCATAGAGGTGGCTGGCTTCCTGCTGGAACTGTGCACTGCATAGTCCCAACAGTTAGTGGGGGAGGCTTGCTGATTGGAACTACACAATGCGCAATTTAGTCTAGGCACAGGCCAAGAGAGACTACACATTGTGCAGTCTCAGTGGCTAGGACTGGGAGACTGGCTCTTGGAGCTGCGCAGTGTGCGGTTGGAGCCAGGCCAGGGCAGCCTCTGTGCAGCTCTAGAAGCCAAGGTAGAGGCCTTGAGCTCCCAAAATGTGCAATGCATGCAAGGGAAAGTGAGATTCGGGCAAGGGAAGCCCATATCTACCCAAGGGGAGTGTGAAAACGAGTATATTTTAAGGATGGTGTGATGCTGAGTGGAAATTTGACTAAGTGATGATGCATGAAAGTGAAACAAGTGCAGGAATTAATCAAGCTGAAGGAAAATGAAGCATGTGAAGAGAGTCGCCGCAATAATGACCATTAATGCAAAAACAGGGTAATGCATGCGACACTTGGGGAAAGGAAATGAAAAACTTAAAACAACACTTGTACAAGCTAAAAAAGGTTAAAATGCTAGCAGTCATTCAAAAAAAAAAGTGAAACAACACTCGCACAAGCTAAATAAGCAAAAGCGACATAACAAGCGGCAAAAGACTAGAAAAACAAAACTTACCCGAAAAAGTGACAGGTTCCTTGATCTCGTCGAGAATTCCATATCTCCAAGATCGAATGTGCAAATGAGCTTTGGAAGTGTCGATTAAATAGATTTGGTTGATTTAGGGTTTATGATGCGAAAGCCAAAAATCAAGGAAAAATCGACACTTGGCGGTAGTTTCTAAAATAACTCAAGTGCCTCTTTCGAACTGCTAAAAATAGATCCCTATTTTCTAGGGATTCTTTTTCATTTTTCCCTTTTGAGAAAATTTGCCATTCATTGCCTGAAGAGATCGCGCAGTTCTAGGAAGGATTGGATAGCTCACTAGCTCATGTACTGAACAACTTCTGAGCAAGAGGCTTTTGCATAATTTCTAGGCTCAATGGCTCTGGATTGCCTCTCGTGCTCTGCACAATTTCCCAACTGAAGGTTGGCTGTCAACTAGCTCTACGCAATTTTGGAGCTGAAGGCTCACTGTCATCTTGGACTGTGCAATTCTTTAGAGCAAGACCAATTTCCCTCAAGGATTCCGCAATTCTCTAAGGCAAGCTTGGAACAGGATGAAAACCAAGTTAAGAGATCGACTTTTGGGTTGGAAAACAAATCAAGTAAGCAAACACAAACCATGATGAAAGGGTGAGGCTCAATCAAAGCACACAAGTACCTGGAACAGTGCAAGATGAGCTGTTGTAAGTTAGCAAGGAGGCTCTAAAATGAAGCATAGGTAAAATTTTGGAGGGTGGTTGTAGCCACTACAACAGGTTTATAATATTAATACCTTGGATTTTTATTCCCACGGGTTCATAATCCATTGGGGTTTTAGTATTAATCCCTTTGGTTTATTAATATAATGGTCCATATTCCGGGGTTTAATATTACTCCCTTGGGTTTAATATTATTTCCTTGGGTTTATAATCGCTTGGGATTTTAGTATTAATCCCTTAGGTTTATTAATCACTTGGGTATATAATATCAATCATGGTTAACCTATTCTGTAAAATTAATCATGGTCTGACTTTGCATTGTGACAAACATTGTCTCAATATGAAAACTAACCATGGTCAACCATGGTTCAATGTCGCATTGCGACAAAGATTGTCTCGGTATGAAAGTCAATCATGCTTAAGCATGGTCCAATGTCACATTGTGACATTGATTGTCTAAGTATGAAAATCATCCATGGCCAACCATAATCCTTAGGTTCATAATCCTTTGGGGTTTGATTATTAATCCCTTGGGTTTATTATTCTATTGGGTTTATAATATCAAGCACTTGGATTTATTAATCTAAGCATCCAACCATGGCTGAGCATGGTCTGACGTCGCATTGTGACAAATATTGTCTCAATATGAAATCAATCATGGTCAACCAAGGTCATTCATGGTCAACCATGGTTAATCAAGGTTAATATGAAAATCAACCATGGTCAACTATGGTCAACATTGTTTATTTTATGGTTTATAATATTTACCTTAGGGTTTATATAACTTGGGTTTATAATATTAATCCCTTGGGTTTAATATTATTCCCATGGGTTCATAATCCATTAGGGTTTTAGTATTAATCACTTGGGTTTGTTATTTCCTTGGGTTTATTAATGTAGGGGTCCATATTATTAGGGTTTAATATTATTCCCTTGGGTTTAATATTACTTCCTTGGGTTTTTAGTATTAATTCCTTTGGTTTATAATATCAATCATGGTCAACCATGTTTTGTAAAATCAATCATGGTCTAATGTTTCATTGTGACAAACAATGTCTCAATATGAAAACCAACCATGGTCAACCATGGTTCAACGTTGCATTGTGACAAAGGTTATCTCGATATGAAAATCAATCATGCTTAAGCATGGTCCAATGTCGCATTATGACATTGATTGTCTCAATATGAAAATCATCTATGGTCAACCACGTTTATTTTAGGGTTTATAATATTTATCTTGGGGTTTATATACCTTGGGTTTATAATATTAATCCCTTGGGTTTAATATTATTCCCTTGGGTTCATAATCTCTTAGGGTTTTAGTATTAATCCCTTGGGTTTATTATTCTCTTGGGTTTATAATATCAAATAATATAAAGGTTCAACCATAGTCGAGCATGGTCCAACGTCACATTGTGACAAAGATTGTCTCACTATGAAAATCAATCATGGTCAACCAAGATCAATCATTGTCATTCATGGTAAACCATGGTTAATTGCAATCAATATGAAAATCAACCATGGTCAATCATGGCCACATTGTGACAAACATTGTCTCAATATGAAAATCAACCATGGTCAACCATGGTCTAACGTCGCATTGTGACAAAGATTGTTTCGATATGAAAATCATTGATGCCCAAGCATGGTCAAACATGGTCCAACGTTGCATTGTGACATTGATTGTCTCAATATGAAAAACAACCATGGTCAAGCATGTTTATTTTAGGGACATTGAGTCCATTCATGCTCAACCATGATGCAACGTCACATTGTGACGAAGATTGTCTCAATATGAAAATAAGCCTTGGTCAACCATGGTCCAACATCACATTGTGACAAAGATTGTCTCGATATGAAAATCAATCATGGCTAGTTGTGGTCCAACATCGCATTGTGACAAGGATTGTCTCTATGAAAATCAACCATGGTCAACTATGGTAAACATTGTTTATTTTAGGGTGTATAATATTTATCTTAGGGTTTATATACCTTGGGTTTATAATATTAATCCCTTGGGTTTAATATTGTTCCCATGGGTTTATAGCCCATTTGGGTTTTAGTATTAATCCCTTGGGTTTATTATTTTCCTAGGTTTATTAATGTAAGGGTCCATATTCTTAGGGTTTAATATTATTCCCTTGGGTTTAATATTATTTCCTTGGGTTTATAATCCCTTGGGTTTATTAATCACTTGGGTTTATATTATCAATCATGGTCAACTATGGTGAACCATGTTTTGTAAAATCAATCATGGTCAATCATGGTTCGATATTGCATTGTGACAAACAATGTCTCAATATGAAAACCAACCATTGTCAACTATGGTTCAATGTCACATTGTGACAAAGATTGTCTCAATATGAAAATCAATCATGCTTAAGCATGGTCCAATGTCACATTGTGACATTGATTGTCTCAATATGAAAATCATTCACGGTCAATCATGGTCGACCATGTTTATTTTAGAGTTTATAATATTTATCTTAGGGTTTGTATACCTTGGGTTTATAATATTAATCCCTTGGGTTTAATATTATTCCCTTGGGTTCATAATCCCTTGGAGTTTTAGTATTAATCCCCTAGGTTTCTTATTCTCTTGGGTTTATATTATTGTCTTTGGTTTATATCCGTTGGGGTTTTAGTATTGAACCCAAGGGTTAATAATAAAACCCCAAGGTATTATAAACCCAAGGGACTAATATTATTGAATCCAAAGGACTAATTTTATAAATCCAAGATATATAAGCCCTTAGATGACCATGATTTATATTGAACCTAAAAGATTAATATTATAAACCTATGAATAATATTATACAATAAGAATATAAATCCTTAGATTAATATACCCAACAAATTAATATTAATATTCCCTTAGATTTATAATATTAAATAATTATTATTAATTATAATGATAATAATAATAATTTTATTATAATAATTTTTTTATACTATTATTTGTATTATTATATATTTATCCATAATAAACACAAATAAAACCAATAAATACAAATAAAAACTTAAATTTAATTGTGCTTTAAAGAAAAAAATTATTTTAATTTAATACTAAATAAGTTATTTATGATATTTGTACCTAACAAAAGTATGCTTATGTAATATCTGACTCCTAAAAAAATACTACAACTTTCATGCACAAATTAGAGTATTTACTTGTCTGCACGTTTGGAATTATCTGTTACTTCCATTTTGAAAAATAACTGTTTGACTGGAAGCTGATTCTTTTCTTCTCTTTGTATTTTGCTTTGCCTATTTTCTTCTCTTTGTATTTATCTTTTGCATTCAAATATTTCTCTTTTTCTTTTAATGACGAACGATTTCTCTTTTTCTTTTGACATTTACAGTAACTGTTCTTCTTTCTTCTTTTGACGTTTATTGGAATTATTAATCTCCCTCTTTATTCGGTTGCTTTTGCTTTCTTAGCCAAGCCATTTCTGTCACAGACGTAGGTATCAGGCAGGGAATCAAGATAACCATATTTGCAACAGCGTTATTTCTCCCCATATATATGGTAATCATTCATCATTCCTCCTCAGAGTCCTCTTTCCCCGAAATGATTGCATTTTTTTCTGAGCAATATTTGTTTTTAGATTGGCTAACTCAAGTCTCTGAATCAGACTTAATTTGTTTTGAATTAATATTAATGATAATTTTGCAAGAAATACCTTAACCGTACACCCATTTACTCACTGTACTCCACAATACCAATAGACTTTTTCATTAGCATTCATATTTATATTGTGCTTTCCAATTTCTCTGCTGCAAATTAAGTTATGGCTACCGATATTGTTAGAAGAGCAGCAAGCGCGGTAAAGAGAAGCAGCGTTATCATTGCTCCTCTCATCAGGCAGATAGATATTGTAATTTACATGGATGAAAACCGACTTCTTCTGGAAAATCGGTTAAGTCGTGCGAAGGACCTCTTATTTGATATTAAAAATGAATTCGAAGATCAGCGTAAAGGAACCCCAGATACTGTGAGAAATTGTTTGGAAAGGATGCAGGGTGTCCTTGAAAATGGGAGAAATCTGATGGAACGTTCCCGAAGACAGAAACAGAAGTGCTTTGGTTGGCTCTTCTGCAACCCCAAACTGTCTAGAGGAATCAGAGATTGGAAGACAGAGTTTGATGAGCTTTTTCAAGAGCTCCAATCCAGCTTTTTACTATCTGCCAATGCTCCACAGACTGAGGAACTTCAAGAATATGGGCTTTTTGGATCAGGGATTATATCTGCCCAACTTCAGCTGCAGAGGTGGCTTACAGAATCTCCCGATGTTCGCCTGATTGGAGTGTATGGGCTGGGTGGTATTGGGAAAACAGCGTTGCTCAGAACCGTGTACGAATCCCGCAAGGTTAGTGGCTTCTTCCATGATCTCATCTGGGTCACCGTTTCTCAATCCTATACAATTCTGGACTTGCAGAGCTGTATTGCTCAGAGAATCAAATTAGGCCTCCCAAGCAATTCTGATGTCAATAAGCGCAAGATGGAGCTGTCTGCATATTTCAAGAAGAAGAGATTCCTTTTGATTTTGGACGATGTGTGGAGTGCAGTGAATCTGAAAGATTTGGGCATGGAATTCGGCGAGGGGAACGATTACAATGGCAGTAAAGTAGTATTCTCTACTCGGAACAGAGATCTGATTGTAGAATTGAATGCAGATGAGGCAATGAGAGTACAACCCCTATCCTCCGAGGAAGGATGGGAGCTGTTTTGCAGAGTGGCGTTTAAAGGCGTGCTTGTTCCGCATGACACAGATGAACATACTGCGAGGCAAGTTGCTGCAGAGTGTAAGGGTTTGCCTCTGGCCATAAATGTAGTAGCAGCATCCATGATTGGCAAAACTGATGTAGATGAATGGAAGCTTCTTTTATCTCATATGAAAACAATTCCCAATTTTCCCACTACTCATCCTCGTTTAGATCCAGATCTGTATCAGCAATTGAGATGGAGCTATGATAGTTTACCCAATGTTGGCCTGAGAAATTGTTTTCTGTATTGTGCCCTGTTTCCTAAAGATGAAATAATTGAGGTGGACAACCTGGTGGGTATGTGGACCTCCGAAGGGCTTGTTAGCATGGACAGAGGGAGAATTTATGTACAATTTCTAGTAGATCGTTACCTGTTCGAGCCACACTGGGACTCTCATGAAGACCGCCTGTTGCAGTCAGGAAAACAGAATTTTTCCAGAGTTACAGTTAACAATGTTCTCCATGAAATGGCAATCTACATCGGAGAAAAAGAGGAGAACTGTGTCTTTAAAGCTGGTCAAATGCTTCAAGAGTTCCCCTACATGGATGCTCACGAATATTGCAAAAGAATCTCAGTTTTTCGCAATAAAATTACAAGTATGCCGAGGGAACTGAGATGCCCAAGACTGGTGAGTCTAATCCTGACTGAAAGTGTGAAATTGGAACATGTTTCAGAGGCCTTTCTTCAAAACCTGGCCTTTCTTAGGGTTCTTGATCTGTCAAAAAGTCCAATAAAATTGCTGCCAAGGTCATTGTGGCAACTCAAAGAACTGGAGTTTCTCAATTTGAGTTCGACCGAAATAGAACATGTACCTGAAGCTATCAGTAATCTCTCTGGGCTTCAGGTTTTGGATCTTTCAGTATGTACAAAGCTAAAATCATTGCCAAGTGAGATAGGAGGGCTTGTAAATCTGAAGCACCTCTATCTAGATTCCTGTGACAGTTTATCCGAAATTCCAGATGAGCTTTCAAGGCTCTCTAATGGTGACTGCAGCTTTACAAGGTTTAGCTCTGCCAGAATTGAAGTGGATTTGATTAATGTATAGAGTGGAGGATTAATCCTGTAAACAACGAGTGGCAGTGTAGTGAGTTCACTACCTCACTGCTGTGATTTTGGTTCTCTCCACCTTTGAGGTGCTAAATACTCTCTGCAACTTGAACAGTCTGAAGGCAACTTCCAATTTAACCTTGTGAAACATTTCATTGTTACAAGTTTGTCAGAGTTTCTCACTTTTTTGCCATGGCTATTGTTGTGTCCCAGTTGCTCTGATTATTATTACAGCTTTCCAAAACAGCGTGTTGAACTTGATGCCATGTAATATTATGTTTAGTTGAATTTTATATATATAGAAAATAAGTATAGTATTTTTTTAATATTATATTTAATTTTGAATGGGTGTTTATGAATACTATCAATTCTATTTGAAAATCAGAATTGTGTCATTGACAATTCTTTTAGAATCAAGCATTAACATGTTAAAAAGAAAACATGTAGCGAGGGAAATAATGTTAGGTAGCCAGGAATCTTTTTAACATAGAACATAGATGTTTTTCTATGTAATTTGAAAGGAAAGTTGTCACTATGTTATGTTTCAAAAAACATTATAGCATATGTTTTGCATTGGTTTTTTTTATTGTATATAGATTATATAGGGATAAGATTCATGGCTTCATGCTAAAGGCTTGAGTTTATATTGGGTCATTGCAAGTAGCTGATATAGTTTTATCCAATGTGAGATTTATAAAGGAAGTAAGGCAAAAATCAATGGAAAGAGGTAATGATCCATTATTTATTCAAAACGTGTGGTGTTAATTCCAATCCTCATTCTAGTTCTCTTATTCCAATCCTCATTCTAGTTCTTCTAGCAAATGCCCCTTTGACACCTCAAATAGCTCATGTGAGTAAGACCTTCATTGTCAAGTTTGGCTTAGAAAGAACAACCTTAGATTATTTTTAACTATAGCTGCATCGTTAATGAGTGTAATGTACATCATTATGCTGATTTTGAAGCTCTTGGGACAAGATGATGAAATTTCGTATTTGCCATCATGATGTCTCCACTAAATTTGCAGGCATATATATTTGAAGTGTCTATCTATCATGTGTTTGTCAAATGTTTAGACTATTGATTTTGTGCTCCATCTCTTTGAGTTGGATATTCTTTATTTTTATCATAGACTAGTTTGTAGTTTTATTATTTCACACAAATTAGTAGTCCAATTTTTGTGGTTGTTTCTTCTTTATTTTATAGTTATACGTTCTTTAATTTTTAAATATTTTTTCCCTCTTTTCCATACATCATCCATCCCCTAGTCAATCCATCCACCACCACCACTAAAAAAATTACAAGAAAATAAATTAAAAAGAAAAAAGGAAAAGAAAAAGTATGCACCCATGCATTGTATGGTCAATGCATCTCATAGAGAAGAAGATCAACTATATTGATCATTTACCTTGTTTTGTTGAAGTGAACATGGAGACATAGCAATGGCATTGATTAGAAACTATGTAAGACCACTTAGACATGGTTGGAATGGTTAGAAGTGCCAACCTTTCTTAGAAAAGGGGTTGAGAAGATGAAATTAATGTTGGATTAAGATATAAGAAATGGCCAAGATGGCCAAGAATAACATATTTATGCAGCTTGCTCCTACTTAAAGGGTTGGTGGAATTATTGATCACAAGGGAGACTTTGTGAAAAAGACATGTGAAGAGACCAAATTTCTCATTATAATTCTAGAAGGAATCAAACACTCCTGAACACATTATAAGTGTTACTTGAAGCCTAATGTTTGGTGTTCTTGTTCGGTTATGTTATTTATTCTCTAATTTTAATGGAATATTCTATCAAAATTTAGATATAAGAACCATCTAGGTCTAGATGCATATCATTTAGTCTTTCCAAGTAAGACAACTGCCAAATTGATGTTAAATTAAAGGTTATATTTGACTAACCTATCCTTGATCTATAAAGAGGCCCATAGGGGTGTTCATTGATCCAATCAAAAGAATTCAAGTTTTCCACTTCATCAATTGTTAACAAAACCTTGTGATTTGTCAAATTTTTAGATCAATTGTCATCATTTGGAGGTGTTTCCTATAGTACTTATCTCTATCTCTTTTAAAATATTAAGTTTGCATGCATTTGAGGTTGGCATATGATTGCAATGTAATTTATTGTACATTCTTGGGTAAATGTGTTATTTTTGTAAATCAACAATCATGACTTATATTGTTACATGACTTGTTGGTTGACAGGGATTTTACGTTTTAGTTTTTAACACATGTATTTTACATGTCACATTGTATTGTTGTAATAGAGTAATATAATGGTTTGGGCTTATGAAGCCTTTGGTTTCTTGTTCTCGTGGAGTAGTTGAGATCATAGCTGTAACTACCTCTGTTATTGTGCTTAGTTACTAGTTTTAGGATCTTATTGAGATTTTCTCTCTTAATTTGTTGAGTGGGTTTTCTAGATGTAGAGTTATAAAAGCTTGTGCTAGGCTTAAAAAAAAAATAGCCAAAGATTGGTTGTTTCACTTAGGTGTTAAACTCAAGAGTGGGATTTCCCATATCATTGGTATCAAAGCTTTTCGATCCAGTCACAAGTTTGGGTATTTTCTCTTTATTTCTCTTTCATATTCAATTTGAGTTTTGGTTTGATTTTACCAAGTTGCAACTTCCTAAAAATATTCTAAGTTGTTTTGAGGTGCAATCTCTATTGTTCTTCTCCATGAATTTACTTATTGTATTACTTATGAGGGTTTGGCATTTGATCTTTTTAATTGGATATAGATCGCTTCCACAACCAATTCATGCCAAGGTCCCTATTGTATTAGATAATTTGTTTTGTAAGGAATATTTCCCATTGTGAATTTAGAATTGGATCTCAACATTGAATTCATAAAATAAATTTCGAGACATGTTTTCTTTGCAATTTCACATGATAAAGTCTCTCTCATAAATCCTATGATCAACCTCATAGTTTGATTTTTTCTCTCATAAATATTGTGATATATTTCTCTCACATAGATGGTTGGTCTCTTCTTTTTATTTATTTCTTGTTGCACTCATTGGGAGATATGTTGAATTCTAATCCCACGTCAAACTCTTTCTTTTGAAATATTTTGAAATTGATATCCACCACTAGCCTACACCACCTACCTTAGCACTTCTAGCTCCTGTAACATTTGTTTGCTATCACAATCCACCCATGATCCATATTGGATCATCATATTATTTTTCATCTGTATTGATGCTTTCAAGGTGGAAAAATGAGATAAATCAAATTATATGAGTAGTTTTAGTGGTGAGACCCAGTTTGTGGAATTGGGGCCAAAAACCTTCTAGGGCCCGGTTGATGCCTTAAATGGCATTTTGAGGGGTAAAAAATAACCACTTGAACAATACCCTTTGGCACTATTCTACAATTGAATACCTTTCCAATGATGTAAGAATCTCTTCAATTGGAGTTCAAACAAAATTTATGCCTCTCATAAGCTGACCTATAATGATTGACTGCCATAATTTGAAAGGATGCCACGTCAACCCCCATTATTCATGGAAAATTGGCTAGCCATGTAATCCCTATGAATAAGACTCTAGAAAGGTCAATTTGTAACTCATATTAAGGGTTGAATGGGTCAAATTTAACCGCTAATTAGTGTAGAAATTCCTTGTAGATTCAAACTATAGATTATAATATGCTAAAACAATTGACTTGAATCTACTCTACTCATCAGCGGAAACAATCACTAATCGATGAAATCATGAAGCATAAAAGAGAAAGAATTCAATCACACATAACGAAATAATTTTCTGGGGAAAGCCACAGCTAAAATCCCCTACTATCTGTATATTACATTAATGAGAAAATATGAAAAGATTACAATGCTTTTCTCAAGCCCGAGCAACCTTTGCACTATCTCAATCTATCTCACTGCTTCCTAGACAAGCTCAAGCCAATACTTAGCCAAATATTCTTCCTGCTAAGCTCTTATTTCCTTGCAAATTTTCCTACGGAATTAGCCCATATTTAATTGGGAAATCCCATAATTATGAATTGCGCAATCCTCATAGGCCTTCCTCTGGTTGCATGCACCACCTATATAATTCAGAGGATTATAGAAATTATAGTACATTGTCCTTGAACTCCAATCTCAACTGGGTCTTTCTCTGATCTGACATGCATGAGTTAATTATGAGTGAATCTTCAGTTTATTGGTTGATCAATGATGATTACACCCCACTACTAGATCTCCCACTAATTCCTCCATCTGTTGGAACTAGTTTAATTGACTTTAACTCAGTTAAATTGAATTAAATAATTACAACTCAAAATAAACTCAACCAAGGATCCTAAAAAGTAGGAAACACTCTACATGACTCTAGTTAGACCCTCAACTCAAATTAACTGAGCCAACTAAGTCAAATTAACTTAGTTAACTATTACAAGTTGTCATGAGATGTGGAATTACAATTTAATTCTTAATTTAATTCAAGGAAAAAATTAAAGTAGGATTTTCTTGTTACATTTTCAACACTCCCTCTCAACAAGAAATGGATTATCTGTTACCCCGATCCTACCTTTGTTAAACTCGAATTTGCATCTTGACAATGCCTTTGTCAAACTATCTGCATCCATCTCCTCTGTAGGAATGTATTATAGCAACATGATTCTCCTTTGCACATTGTCTCATAGATGGTGATATCGAATGTCGATATGATTGGGCCGATCATGAAAAACTGGATTCTCATAGAGTTTAATACAAATCTTACTGTCACAGTAAATCATTGTAGGATCCATCTACTAACCAAATAACCCAACAAGGATCTTCCTCATCCAGATAGCCTCACAAGCTGCTTGACTAGCAACCATGTACTCTGCTTTTGTTGAACTGAGTGCAACTGATCTCTGCTTCTTGTTGTACCAAGAAACTGTTGTTGACCCAATACTGAAGATTCCCCCTAATGTGCTCTTTTTTTCGGATGGAATCCCTGCCCAATCTGCATCTGTGAAGCCTTGAAGCTTCACTCCCTTTGTCTGTTTGTACCAAAGACCAAACTGAGTGGTGCCTCTGAGGTATCTCAACACATGTTTAGTTGCCTTCCAATAATGTTTGGTTGTGTTAGACTTTAAGCTTCTGTGGTAGATTTTTGGAAAAGTATGATCCAGATTATCCACAATATTATGTTCAATATGTCGACATTTTGAACCCCAAAGGGGGTCCATCATTAGGACAAAAAATGATAGATTATGAATGATAGATTGATTGAGAGAAGAATCTTCTGACCAGAACAGATAAATAAAAATATGATATATTCAAGTAGAAGTTGACTAATTTAATTCAAGAGGAAGCCAACTAATTTAAAGACTAAACTACATATATTATTCATTATTCATTATTATTATTTAAATAATTTTTTTTTTTTTTTTTTTAATTAAATTCGTTATTATTTTAATTTTTAATTTAACCTAATAACTAATTAATTCTAATGAGGCAACAAATTAATAAATAGGATAAGTTTATTTTATAAAGTAATAAGTTTATTTTGTTATAATTTGTTTTTAATTTTTTTTGTATAATTAGTTTCTAATTTTTATTTAGTATATAAATTTTATTTTTTATTTTCTTTCTATTACTTTTGTAACCTACTTAATTATAATTAGTTTATTTTAATTTAATTTCAAATTTTTATTTTAACCTAAATTCGAGGTATAACCTCACAGGATGGAACTAGCCTCTTTTTCATTTTATCATCAATGTTTGGTTGGCTTAAACATGGCTTGACTATGCTGGTTAACTGCAAAACACATGTCTGGTCGTGTGTTCAACAAATACATAAGTGAACCCACAAGTTGTCTATAAACAGTAGCCTCCACTACTTCATCTGAAGTAGCATCTTTCTTCCTCCAATTACCTGCTAAAGGAGTCTCCATGGGTTTGTTGTTCTTCATGTGGAACTTCTTCAGTATCTCGTTGGGATACTTTCCATGAGATACAAATAGTTTCTGATCTCCTTGCCATACATCCATACCAAGAAAGTAATGCATGATCCCCAGGTCCTTCATCTCGAATTCTCTTGCAAGGTCCTCTTTGCAAGATTTTATCAGCTTCACATCACTTGTTAGAATCAAATCATTGACATATAATACTATAATCAACAATTTACCTTCAACCACAATATGGTAAAGGTTCGCATCTTCTTCACTTTTAGTGAAGCCCAACCCGTTGAAATAGCTGTCAATCCTAGTGTACCAAGCACAGGGTGCTTGTTTTAGTCCATACAATGCTTGCTTGAGTCTACACACATGTGAATCTCTGTTGAAGGTCTCAAATCCTTCAGGCTGCTCAATATATACCTCTTCCTCAATCACACCATTGAGAAATGCTGTATTCAAATCCATATGATGTATCTTCCATCCCATCTACATTGACAGTGCTATAATAGATCTCATTGAAGGGTACCTTGCTACTAGAGAAAAAGTCTCATCATAATCAATTCCCTCCACCTGAGAGAATCTTCTGGCCACAAATATGGCCTTGTGTTTCTCCACACTCCCATTTGATGCTTGCTTTACCTTGTAAAGCCATTGGGGTCTTAGGACCACTTTCCAAACATTGTTTCTGATAATGGAGTCATACACCGATGACATCAACCCATACTGGTTGTTGCATTGATTCCTTGAATGAGGATGTATCAACCTCTACACTCGTGCTCATCAGATCCATGTAGCCAGTGTATCGATCTGGGGACCTCCTCTTCCTGTGCTGTGATGTGGGTGTCCCCACATTCTCTCTAGCATCATGCATCAATCTGTCAACCTCTCTAGTGTGCTTCCTTCCATCTATTGAAGTCTCTACTTGAGTGGGTGTTTCCACTCTCTTCTCCTCTGCATGTGGCTGCTCTACATCATCTTGAGGTTCCTTCTTTGGAGCTAAAAGTTCCTCATCTACATGTAAATGAAAATCCCTCTCAAGGGAACATTTCATGGCCTTCTCTTCATCGAACTTCACATCTCTACGAACCATTGTCATCTTGTTGGATGGCAGGTACACCCGATAGTTGTGAGGTGTATCAGTGTACCCCACAAATATACCCAACTCAACTATTGGCTCTATCTTTTTCCATGCATTCTTGGTAACATGAAATTAGACAGATGAACCAAATATCCTAAAGTGTGCCACATTTGGCTTCTTACGTAAAAAATCTTCTTCTGGTGTACTCATCGCGAGAATTCAACGAGGGATTCTGTTCTGCAAATAAACAACTGTGTTGCATGCTTCGGCCCACAAGTGCAACAATAGGCCCTGATCATGTAACATCGCCCGTGAAGCTCCCACAATACTTTTGTTATTCTTTTCATCCAATCCATTATGTTGTGGGTTATGAGGTGTTATTAACTCTCGTTGAATGCCTTCTGATGCACAAACATTATTGAATTCATTTGACACATATTCTCCATCGTTATCACTTTTGAGAGATTTAACTTTCCTGCCAGTATATTTCTTGACAAGTGCTTTAAATTCAAAAAATTTAGCGAACATCTGATCTTTCTTCTACATGAAGAAAATCTAGCACTTACAAGAAAAAATATCAAAAAATATTACATAATACCTATGCTTGGTTGTGGATGTTGTTGAGAATGGTCCACACACATCAAGTGAACTCTATCAAGGATCGCTTGCACTCGATTGCCTTTATCATGAAAGGAAGCTTTGGTGTACTTCCCCAATGTAAACCCTTTGCACGTGTCTCTCTGCTCTAGTGTACCCTTGGGAAGTCCTGTAGAAATTTTTTGCATGATCTTCAAAGCTCCGTGGTGCAAGTGACACAATATTCTATGCCACAACTCATCGATGTCTCAACTCTGCACCTTCTCTAATTTTGTGCTCAAAGCAACACAATCTTCTACATCCAATTTGTAGAGGTTCTTCACTCGAACCTCGATCTTCAGGATATGTGATGAAGGAAAGACTTTCCCTTCCTAAATATCACATCATAGCCACAGTCTTCCAACATGGAAACTAACACCAAATTCTTCTTCAAACCTAGAAAATACATGACAGATTTTAATGTGAGAGGAGAACCAGACTCCCTTTGAGAGGTAAAAATACCAATGTCGGTTGTTTTATACCTCCCATCATCTCCCATCTCAATGTGAATCTGGAGGTCCTTCTCCTCCAAGTCACAAAATAACTCTTTGTTGCTGGAAATATGGAATGAGGCTCCACTATCTAGGTACCACACACTACCCATCACTGATCTCACCATGCAAGCGATGAGGGTGAAATCCAGTTCGAATTGTGAATCAAGAGATTCACCTGACGCTCCTCTTGAGGGCTTCTTACTGACATTCTTGTACGAACACTTTGTGGCATAGTGTCCCAACTCGTGACAGTGAAAACATTTAATCTTCGACATGTCCTTCTTCTTGCCAACCTGACTGGAATCTGATTTGGAATGGGATGACTTCCCATTCCCTTTCTTTGAATCTCTTCTTGTACCAAGTCAAACCACAATCGATCCCACTCTGGTAGCATCTCCCTCCCATTAACTGAGTCTTGGTAGCTGTGCCAACTCTTGGGAAGGCCTAGAAGTGCTAGGCTCACCAGGCTATCTTCAAAAACTATAACATCGACACTTCCAAGATCATCCCAACATTGAGTCGCCCTTCTCCATCTTGATCTTCCTGAGCTTGTCCTTTAGTTCCAGCTTCCTATGGTCACTATTGTTTTGAAACAAGTTTGTCAAGGCCTTCCACATTGCAAATAGATTTTCCTTACCGTGGAGGTTTGATACAATATGATCTCGAACTCCTTCTAAGATAATCCTTCTCACCTTTTCCACACACTTTCTCCACTCTGCTAGATCCTGAGCATCAACTAGCTTAGGAATATCTTTGTCTATGAATTCATTAATCTCATTATCTTCCAACACTGCCTCCATCCTGTCCTTCCAATCAATATAGTTCGAACTACCCTCAAGGGCATATTCGAGTCTCAATCTATAGAACGACATCCTGCTAGCTCTGAAGTATGATACTGCAAATTCGATTTCTCCTGCAAAAGACAAACTCGTATTCTCATCTTCTATAGTGATTTCAGTTCTGATGCCATGTATAAATTCCTTGTAGATTCAAACTAAAAATTGTAAATGCTAAAAAAATTTACTTGAATCTACTCTACTCATTAGTGGAAACAATAATTGATCGATGAAATCACGAAGCATTAAAGAGAAAGAATCCAATCACACATAACACAATAATTTCATGGGGTAAGCCATAGCTAAAACCCCTTGTTATCTGTATATTGCATTAATCAGAAAATATGAGAAGATTACAATGCTTTTGTCAAGCCCGAGAAACCTCTGAACTATTTCAATCTATCTCACTTCTTCCTAGACAAGCTCAAGCCAATACTTAGCTAAATTCGCTGCCTTCCAAGCTCCTATTTCATTGCATAGTTTCCTAGGGAATAAGCCCATATTTAATAAGGAAATCCCACAACTATGAATTACGCAATCCTCATAGTCCTTCCTCTGATTGCATGCACCACCTATACAATTCAGATGATTATACAACTGAACTCCCTAAACTCCAATCTCAACTGGGTCTTTCTTTGATCTAACATGCATGAGTTAATTATGAGTGAATCTTCAATGTACTGGTTGATCAGTTCTGGTTACACCCCACTACTGCAGGTTACACCCCACTACTGGATCTCCCACTAATTTCTCCATCATTTGGAACTAGTTTAACTGACTTTAACTCAGTTAAACTAAATTAAATAATTA
Organism: Pinus tabuliformis; assembly: GCA_031772625.1. Classification (NCBI taxonomy): domain Eukaryota; kingdom Viridiplantae; phylum Streptophyta; class Pinopsida; order Pinales; family Pinaceae; genus Pinus; species Pinus tabuliformis. The sequence continues at coordinate 868,762,692 of CM062819.1, forward strand.
CATCTCAAAATAAATGTAGAAATTCCCACTGTAGATCACCTGATAATGCAATAGACTAAAGCAAAATACTTGATCTACTTCTACAACCAATTTAGCGGAAGCTTAATCGAACATGAGCAACATCAATAAGAACACATATAACTGATAAGAAGAAATCAATCACACATAACACAGAAGATATAACCAGGGGAAAGCCTCAGCCTAAAACCCCAACTCTGTATTATCATACAAGTGGAAATATAGCCAGTATTACAAAAAGAATCAGCTCAAAAGCTATCCTGCTCTCTCTGCAATACCTCTGCTGCTCATATACAGTCAAAGGCCTCTCTCAAATCTCCTGATCTTCCCTCCAAGCCTCCTATTTCTTTGCACAATTTTGATTGGGGCCCAGTGCAGCCACTTGTGTGAATTGGCCTTTTCACACACTCACTGACCTCTGATCCAACTGCGTAATCCTGAAGGAGATAAATCCTCATCCATGGATGAGCTTCCTTTATAGGAAAAATTTCATCCAACTGATAGTACACTGTCCCTTCTTTGATCTCAACTAGGTCTCTGTCTAAACTCACATGCATGAGTTATTCATGAGAGAATCTTTAGTTATCTGAAGTGCAACAATTATATGCAAGCATGCATTAACTAACTGAACTCACATTAATTTAAACAAATTGTTTAAATCAATCTAGCTGGACTTGACTCAGTTAACTGAGACAATTAATTACAACTCAAATTAGAACTCATCCTTATCTCTTTAACTGATGGATAAATTCCTCAATTAATAGAGAAATTGTTGCATGTCCTCACATAGACTTCATGTTTTATTTTCCTTAACTAATTAACTCAAGATGAATTAATTAATTAATTTACAAACTGCTGTTAATATCAAATTCGAATTTTACTTCCTATTTTTAGTCCAGGGACTGACTAAAATAGGAATCCATCCTGAACTGCTAAAAATAGCAATTCTATGTTTAACACTTCCATTTTTCATTCCCTGTTGCTCAATCCAACACTGATAACCAAACTGCTATTTATAGCAATGCTATTTTTAGCACTTCTATTTTTAGCATTTCTTGTTGCTACTTTCAACACTCCCTCTCAACAAGAAAGGCATTCAACTCGAACCCAATCCTGTACCTCTGGAATGTTCTGCATGCAACACTTCTACCAAGCGTGGTTGCTCCAGCAACTCTTGGAACAAAAAACTCCACAGTGATCTCTCTGTTGGGCTAGAAACATTCTCTGATGCTGAAGCTCTACCTGCTGCTGACAAGTGCTCCCTCTCTGACCTTTGAGCTGCAACAACACTCCATGCATCTCGCACCGTTGCACACTTCTCTGTGCCATCCTGCACTGCTGCAACACTCTTGTGCCTCTCGCATTGTTGCAGCCTGCTAGCTCTACACAGTCCTGGGACTCCTGCACTGTAGCTCTCTCTTCCGCTCCATCCACATCTGTCTCTACCCAATCAGTCAGTCCCGCTACTCCTCGTCAGGGCTCCTGTAGCAAAGTCAAATCAAAGAGGTTAGGTACCTCAAGGATCCTGCCCCTCCTCCTTGGGACAATCACTCCACAACGCCCCACCTCCTACCTGGAGGTATGGATGCATGTGATCCATCTGCCCACCTGGCTCGAATTTTTCCCCTACTGGAGGTCTCTGCATGAGTAGATGTCTCTACTCGATCTCCTCTCAGCTTCTCTAATTGTGGCTGCTCCACAACCTCCTGAAGCTTCTTCACCAATCGTGGCTCCTCCACAATCATCTGAGACTTCTTCTGGCACTGCATGTTGAGAGGTAATGTACTCTCCCTCTCAACCACCAAGTCTCCATCAGTTGCCTTGCTCCTCAAGGCTTTGCATGCATCTTGAACCTCAATAGCATACATGTTCTTAACTCGTGAACCGATCTGCTTCACCTGTCTAGTGATGATGTGTCTAAGGAAAACCTTTCCCTTATTGAAGACTACATCATAGCCTCTGTCTTCCAACATCGCGATCGACACCAAGTTTCTCTTCAGTCCTGGTACATACTTGACATTGGTCAAGGTAAGGCAAGCTCTATGCTCCCTCTGAAAAATAACCATTCCTACACCTGAGACACTATACTTTTCATCATTACCCATCGCTATGAGTATCTGGAGATCTTTCTCCTCCAAAGTATTGAACAAACTCTTGTCGCCGGTCATGTGGAAAGAAGCTCCACTGTCAAGAAACCAACCACTTCCCACCATGGATGAAACCATGCATGCAAACAATGTGAAATCCAACTCGAACTGTGAGGCCAGTGCCTCACCTTCTGATCCTTCCATGGATCCCTTCTTGGATTTCCTCAGTGGACAATTTGTAGCAAAATGGCCCACCTCATGACAACAAAAGCATTGCACTTTCGATTTGTCAAACTTCTTCCCACCATGGGAAGAACTAGATTCGAAATGAGAAACCTTCTCCTTCCCCTTCTTTGCCTTACTCGCTAAGGCACAATTTTCTTCATCCTCCATGGATGAAGAACCATCTCTGGTGCTTCTTCTTATCTCCTCTTGCATCAAATCCAACCAAAGTCATTCCCAATCTGGCAGTTTATCTCTTCCATTAATCGAGTCCTGGTAGCTATGCCAGCTCTTAGGAAGACCAAGGAGTGCAAGACTCACCATGTCATCATTAGCTGTCATGATCCCTACGCTTCCAAGCTCATCCTTGCATGTGGTGAGCTTGTTTAGATACATAGAGATTGTGTCACCCTTTTCACACTTGATCTTCCGAAGCTTGTCTTTCAGTGCCAGCTTCCTCTGATCACTACTATTCTAATATAGATCTTTCAATTTTTTCCACATTGAAAATGGTGTCTCCTTCCCATGGAGACTCGAGACTATGTGATCTCGAACTCCCTCTAGAAGGATTCTCCTTACTCTAGCCACACATTTCATCCATTCAGCCAATTCAGCAGCACTAGTCGGTTTGGGGACTTCTTGATCAATGAATTCCTTTAGACCGTTATCCTCTAGTACTGCTTCCATGCGATCCTTCCAGGCTATATAATTCGAACTACCATCAAGGGCATATTTGAGTCTCAAACCATTGAACGCCATAGGTGAAATAGAGATGTGATAAGAACTCGATTTGTATATTCAGGAATCACAAACTTCAAACTTCTCCCTTCTTGTATACTGTTCTTCCTTGATCACCTTTTCTCCGATACCATGTAGAAATTCCCACTGTGGATCACCTGATAATGCAATAGACTAAAGCAAAATACTTGATCTACTTCTACAACCAATTTAGCAGAAGCTTAATTGAACATGAACAACATCAATAAGAACACATATAACTGGTAAGAAGAAATCAATCACACATAACATAGAAGATATAACCAGGGGAAAGCCTCAGCCTAAAACCCCAACTCTGTATTATCATACAAGTGGAAATATAGCCAATATTACAAAAAGAATCAGCTCAAAACCTATCCTGCTCTCTCTGCAACACCTCTGCTGCTCATAGACAGTCAAAGGCCTCTCTCAAACCTCCTGATCTACCCTCTAAGCCTCCTAATTCTTTGCTCAATTTTGATTGGGGTCCAGTGCAGCTACTTGTGTGAATTGACCTCTTCACACACTCACTAACCTCTGATCCAACTGCACAATCTTGAAGGAGATAAATCCTCATCCATGGATGAGCTTCCTTTATAGGAAAAATTTCATCCAACTGATAGTACACTGTCCCTTCTTTGATCTCAATGGGGTCTCTGTTTGAACTGACATGCATGAGTTATTCATGAGAGAATATTCAGTTATCTGAAGTGCAACAGTTATATGAAAGCATGCATTAACTAACTGAACTCACATTAATTTAAACAAACTGTTTAAATAAATCTAACTGCACTTGACTCAGTTAACTGAGCCAACTAATTACAACTCAAATTAGAACTCATCCTTATCTCTTTAACTGATGGATAAATTCCTCAATTAATAGAGAAATTGTTGCATGTCATAACATAGACTTCATGTTTGATTTTCCTTAACTAATTAACTCAAGATGAATTAATTAATTAATTTACAAGCTGTTGTAAATATCAAATTCGAATTTTACTTCCTATTTTTAGTCCAGGGACTGACTAAAATAGGAATCCATCCTAAACTGCTAAAAATAGCAATTCTATTTTTATCACTTCCATTTTTCATTCCCTGTTGCTCAATCCAGCACTGATACCCAAAATGTTATTTATAGCAGTGCTATTTTTAGCACTTATATTTTTAGCATTTCTTGTTGCTATTTTCAACAATAAACTCAACCAGGGCTCCTAAAAAGTAGGAAACACTCTACATGACTCTAGTTAGACCCTCAACTCGAATAAACTCATCCAACTAAGTCAAATTAAGTTAGTTAACTATTACAAGTTGTCATGAGATGTGGAATTACAATTTAGTTCCTAATTTAAGTCAAGGACAAAATTAAATTAGGATTTTCTTGTTGCATTTTCAACAATTGGCTATCAAGTTATGTTATAACCAAGCCACTAAGAGGAAAAGAGGTTCCATTCTATTCATGTGCATTTTGTTCCATACTGGAATATAGTAGCTAAGAGTGCATAAAAAGGGGGGGTGGGGCTTGGCGGGGGGGGGGGGTGGTGGTGGATAGAGAGGGTTTGTGTTTTGTAGCAGTCCATTGGGCATAGATCTCACTCCTTTATGTTTTCTTCATTTCTATTTAGTGAAATACAGAAGAGAATCCTCACCTTGTAGTTGGGTTTTCTCCTAAAAGGGTTTCCTAGATCTTGGTGTTCATTGTGATTGGTGTTTATTTTTTTTCACTATTATCCATTTTCCACATTTAATCTATTTTATATATAAGAAGAGAAAATAGTAAATTAATAAATCTAGAAATTTAAGGAAAATTAACCCTCATAGTATAAATTTCATATTCAACTTATTTATATTGAATATATTGTGATAAATTGTCCAATGAAATATCCCTGACATTTTACAGATTGTATTAGTATCGATGCAAATGTCTTTGGATATTTTGTGGGAATTTGTTGGGGCTCCCAATCGATCTAAATATAAATTCATAAAATCCCAACCAAGGACTAAGAATATATTTTTAATAACCCTCAAGATGTGGTAGAGGAGAAATTTTCAAGGATGGAAAAGCATGCCACATATATCAGTCATAATATGATCTTGCTTATTGTGGCTCTGACAAACAAAATTGGAGTTGGAGAAATCAGGGTTCCAACTTATAGGTTAGATCAGAGGGGGAATTAAGGGGTTGGGAAGAAATAAAGGAGTCTAAGAAAGAACCCAAAAAATAACAACATAGTTTAATTGTCATGAACCATTCACAATCCCTATTCAAGATGGAAGTGAATGTTGACATCAAGCCATATCAAGGTGAGATTGATGCTTTGAAATTAAATCACTGGATGTACCAATTAGAGGTTTATTTTAGTCTTCACCACATATAGGAGGAACATAAAATTTCAATTACCCATTTGAAACTAGTGGGAAAGCCACGTAGAAACCTTAAGGGTGGAGGGGGATCCTCCAATGAATAAGTGGGAGGAATTTAAAGCTTTTGTAAAGTCCCAATTCTACTATATTATATATGTAGAGTAACAATGGATTTGGTGGCATTACTTTAGGTAGAGATAGGGGCATAATGTATAGGAGTAAACCTCATAATTCAAGAAGTTGGAAATAATGTTGAGTATCTCTTCCAAGAACCCAAATGTACTCCTCAAGTATCTAGGGGGAATAAATAGCCATCTGTGAAAGCAAGTGATGTCATTCAAACCTAAAATGGTGGATGAGGCTTGCATACAAACACAATACTTGGAAAACATAGGCCAGGAGAAAGGGTAGTCAAGTGGTTCAAAGAAAAAGGAACACTAGGGAGATTCCAGGGGGGGAGAATAAGTGGAAAGGGAGAAGGACACAAAAAAAAATAAAAAAAATCTACAACAGACCAGAGAAAATATCCCATCAACTATTGCAACCACTGTAACATTGATGCTTATATGAATGAGAAGTGTTGGAAACTACATCCAGAACTAAACCTAAAGAAAATTCTTGAACGTGATTATGTTTAATTCATTGTAATTAATCCACATCTAATGAAGAAATCAAGTCAATCAATTCTCAAAAATAAATCCCTTATATTTGTATCATCACTGATGCACATGGAATTAAGGTGGTTTTTGCTAAGTTTGAAGCTTTATGCAATTTTCCTATTCCTTCTAATCTCATAGAGTTAAGGATTTACATTGGTCTTTCCAACTTCTATCATAAATTGAACTCTAGTTTTCATAAATTTCATTACAATTATATCTTTTGACAAAGAATAAATTTGTTTTCAAATGGACACAATATTACTCTCATTCTTTCAATGCTTTGAAAGAAAAGTTGTGTTCTACACTTTTACATGTTTTGTTTGATCTCTCGCAACCTTTTGAAATTAAGACTAATGCTTTACAATTTGCATTTAATAAATTCAATTTAAAATGGTTATCCAATGGTTCCATGAGAAGCCAAAAGAAACCATTCATTTGTGACAAAGAATTGTATGAATTACTTTGAGCTATCAAATATTAGAGACACTGTCTCATGGAAAAGGAAATTATTATGCATTCTAATCATTTACCTTTGTAATTTATTCAACCCTGAAAAAATGGTTAAGACTCTCAACATATGAAATGTGAATGAGGATTTTTTCAATAATTGCATTGGTTATTGAGTACAAAAAAGGAAACACAAATATGGTGGTTGATTTCTTGAGCCAACCACCTTCCTTTCATGCCTTAAACATTGTTACAACTTCAAAGATGGGTTTTTAGACTTAGGCTTCACAGTATCTAGATGATTCATATTTTGGGCTCATTTATAAGAGTCTCCAATTTCCGACATCTTCAAATATAGTTCCTTTACAATATTTTCATATCAAGGAAGGATTATTGTATAATTTGGCAAGTTATGTATACCCTATAAACATCACTCCTCTTTACCCAATTTTTCACATTCTGTTGAGTCTTTATAGTGTTCTCTTTCCAAGTAAAATAATGTTCATCATCTATAATGCTTCTTCTACATACCTCACATGTAGAGGGATATTTGAGGTATTGTGCCTTTTTTTGCTACTCTAAACCAACTAATAAAAATCTTGGTTTGAGCTTCCCTTTACCCATCCATATCTATATTTTGGAAATCATTTCCATGGATCTTGTTAGTGGCTTTCCCATAAATTTTCACTTCCATTATGGTTGTTGATAGATTTAGTAAAATGGCTAAGATTATTCCTTGTCACAAGACTATTATAGACATATTTGGGCACTGCAACCCCAAACTCATATGTCCATAAACCAAGGGCTCTTTAGTCCCTAAAAATGTTGTTTCATACCCTAAAGGATCATGGTCAACTGATTACATCATTTCCCAGAAGTTCCACCTGAAAAACTACTCAAAACTGGCCAAAACTGGACCATACTGACTGCTCCATGGTCAAGGTGCGATGCATACTGGCTGCCACACTAGCCAGGTGCGATGCATACTGAAATGGCCTTCTGTGGGGTGCGATGAGTGAGAATAGACAAATGGTAGAGATAGTTTTCTAAATGGATGATCATGGAATCTTCCAGAAACTTCTCTTGTGACTCTTGCCTCTTTGAATTCGCCCAGGGATGAGTAAGAGATCAATGAAATCTCCAAGTGGAACCAAGAACTATCAGTGGAATAACACTAATCAAAAACCCAGAGCTGACTCACACCCTTGCAAGACATCTATAAATGGATCCCTCATCTGAGAGATCTAGAGACTAGAATTTTGTAATTTGTAAGGAAGTGCTATTGGTTTATCTGTGAGAAGAGACATTGTATTGTTGGGTGATGTTTCTTTTCATGAGGTGAAGAGGGCTTATATGCTGGGAGGATGATGCTGGATCAGACAACTGCGTTGTAATCCTCTCTTCTACTATTAATAAAGTTCTTTGAGTTTTCCTCCATATAATCGTTTATTTGTGAATCTTACTCTTTATGAATGCAATTGTATGGTGAATGTGTTTCTGATTCTTCATTGTTTATGTTGTTTTAGATAGAGATGCTTTGATGGTTTTCTGTTACTTTGACTCTATAGGTACTCTTTGAGGCGAGACAAGTAGGAGAGGAGTGGCAAATTCTATCAAGGGAAAGAGAAATCAAGTAAGGATCAAAGCGGAAGATCTAGGTTGGTCCTCTTTTCTTCCCTCTTATCTATTACACCTAAAGGAAATCTTGAATTGCTTTGATTGTTTGTTTCTAAGATAGCTACCCATATTAGTGGGACTAGCAGTTCGAATCGACACTAGTTTTCCCTGAAACAAAATGGCGACTCCACTGGGGAGCGAATAGTTTGTTTTTTTTGTTTATTGTTTTCTTTATAGACTACAAACGGAGCATGAAGTTAGCCAGCTAGCCTTCGAAACGCCTTTGCTATGCAATTGCAAAGTAGATGAATGTTGCTTCAGTCAATCTTCGGGTTGGTTTATGAACTGAACATCTGACTTACAAGCATTCTAAGTGCCCTTGTGGTAGCTCAATAACCTCATAAGATCATACCCCTATACTTTGTTTTACTGTCCATCATAACTCAGCCTAAATCACTAAACTTAGCTGCAAATTTTGAGCAAAAACCAAGCTCAGTTTCGCTCCCTGGTCCATCGCACTATCTGTAACTGGGCAGCCTGTATGCATCGCACCTCCCGTGTGTTGTAGGTGAGATGCATCCCTATTTCCCTGTGTTGTAGGTGCGATGATTGAGTGATACTGTTTCTCTCTTTGAAATTTGGTTTTTCCTCCTTGTTTTCAGCTCTATTTAGTAGTTTTGCTGTTCATGATTAATATCTTCTTGCTGAAACCTTCTTCCTTCACATATTTCAGCCTCCATTAGTTAGGAATTGTAAATGTTTTTGTGTATTTCTGAATCATTTACAGTCTTCCTTTGTCGAAAGTAGCTTAATCGAATTGTCGTTTTTGATGCAAGTGTCGTAATTGTCATTTTGAATCAAAAGAAGAGTGTCGTAAAGTCTTCCTCTTCTAGATAGTTGATTGTACTTTTGTCATTGTACTTGATTTGAATTGTTAGTATTTGAAGTGTCAAAAGAATTTTTCAATTCGAAATCAAAAAGTGTCGTCTTAGTCTTCCTTTTGTTTTGAAAAGAAATTGTTAAAAATGTCGCTTTAAAAGAAAATAGTTCAGATCTGTACTTAGCTTTCCTTTTTGGCATTCACACATTAAGGAAGCGGAAAACAAATACATGCATGTGCATTTGCATTTTGACTGCATGCGAAATTTGATTTAGGAAAGTGCATTTAGTGTGTGCTCTATGCTCTCTGCTGAAAGAAAAAATCATAATCTTCTTTCCTTTGTAGCTAGGATTTTCATTGCTAAAAGAAAATAAACGACTGTTTATCATTTTAGATTGCATATTTAGGAATTTTACATCTACATCACGCGGTGAACCTTGAAAGACAAACTTCTAAGCAAGATCAACTCTAAAATAAATCTCAATGAACATAAAAACGCTTTGGAACCTAACGCAACACATCTAGAAGTCTAGGCTAGAGACGTGTTCTGGCGTCGTAAAACCTGGTAACTATCGTTTTCATCGAAGGTTGGGTGATTCCTCCTCTTTGATACGACAAGTACCAGTATGGACTTGTGCTCCCTGTACCGTCGAGTATATATTGGGAGACCACAATAGGCTGATATCCTTTATCCTTAGGAAGCTGTGTCTACCACCCTATCGATCGTAATGCACTGAACACAGCATTCGGGAAGATTGACTGTCGTACATAAGTCCTTGGTAATTTCTCTATCATTTATCACCAAGGTGTATTTTGTAGTTTTGCGATCGGTTTGGTAATCACTTTGTCTAGATTTCTAGAGTAGTCACTTTCATTCCTTTTCGACTCCTTAAAAGAAAAGGTCCATTTGAGCACTTGTCACTTCAAGCTCATTAAAAATCGAAGGCGACTAGAGTCACCTTTAGCTTTTTCTCGACTCTTAAAAATTGAAAAAGCAAGTTGCGTCAAAGTGTCTTTAAAATTTATTTAAATCGGAATAACATCCTTGTTCCTTTGTTGATATGAGGTTGAGATAATGGAGTCCACCAATCAAGGAATCCCTCTTGGAGGGAATCCTAGTCCTTTCTCCTCTTGGGGAGATATTGGTTCTCCATATATGGCTACATTGTCCCTTCCAGGAATCACAATCAGCCTGCCGGTATGGCTTTTCTCGACCTCTGTCATTCAAAACACTGTAATTCCTCAACAATCTAATCAGCAACCAGATGATATTGAAGTTACCCCTTCACCTTCTACTTCTTTTGTTTCTCCTTCCCCTTCTTCCTCTTCTCTTGGTGAAACTAGTGACACTAAAAACCAAGTAGCTGAGAAGAAAAAGAAAGGGAAGGAGAAGAAGAAGAAGCCAGCTAAACAAGGAGGCAACCATGCATCATCCAGTGAAAATCTGCACACTAAACTTTCCAAACCAAAATCTCCATGCATAATTTGCAAGGGAGACCACTACCATCGAGATTGCCCTTGCATTCCGCGATCTTGAGAGAATGGTCTCCCCATTTGCACCATTTGGTGTCATCAACCTCTAGCAGTCAGGTTGATAGCATACCATCAACTAGTGAAAACGAAGTCAATAGACAGAAAGGAAAGGTCAGATTTCCATGTAGGTTATGTGAAGGTAATCATACTCTTCACTGTTGTCCTTTTCTGGACGAAGCCAAAAGCATTTTGGATAACCGTCCTGCTTCACCGCAGCGACTTCCACCTGGATACAAGAAACTCTTGCCAAGTCCTTCACTAGTTGAAAACCTGATTGACATAACTCAATTGTTGATCGAATCGCCTATCATTGAAAGTGAACCTTCTGAGTCCATACCGGACCAAAGTCAGCTGGTCGAGATGGTAGTCGACCTAGTCTTACCTTCAGAAGGACCACCTTCGGATGATATTATCACTAAAGAGAATGAGAACGACACTGTTCAAATTCTTTTTGTCGAAACAGAATCTAATGAACTTGGGGGAAATCCACCCATTCCTTTACAACAGGAAGAGACCCCCCAGTTCATGAGATTTATCTGGCCGTTTATCCGGTACCTCCTCCAAGCAGTCTAGTCATTTTCTTTGATTGGAATCAACTAGCAAAACCTCGCCTTCCATCTAATGTACCATTCCAAATCATAGTACAAGTTTACAAAATGATCGTGTCTGGCACTATCATAGATGAAGGGGCTTCAGTGAGTATCCTTTCCTCAACTGCTTGGAAAGTGCTTGGTTCGCCATCACTTTTGCCTGAAAAACAAAATTTGTCAAGCTTCAACAAAGGAACCAGTTGATCGTTAGGGATCCTTCCAAAGTTACTGATAACTTTGAGAAAGAAAACCGTTCATTTGAACGTGATGGTAGTTCAAGGACCTTTAGATTACAATCTACTCCTTGGACGTGACTATATATATAGCATGGAAGCTATTGTTTCCACATTCTTTCGAGTGATGTGTTTTCCACATGAAGGCCAACTGGTGCAATTTGTCGACCAAATTTCATTTCCTGGTTCAAACACAGCTATAAATCAACCATCATCCCTAAATGGTCTCTTCACGTCAACAATGTCTCTTCAAACTTCATTCCATCCACCTAATTACCGCAAGTAGTTTGGTGAATGTAACGAAGTTTAGGGGGCATGCACCCTGGTCTGCTTCAGCAGGAGAACCCAAAGGAAAAGAGAGATTTTCTTGAAAGGTTATATGACTGGATTGAAAAATCATTTCCTTGTTAGATATGTGATCGATCTGAAACATGTATTCCCTTGTATGTTATGTGATTGGAAGCTCACACCATTCACCTTCGTCTATTTCGATGGATAAAGCCAAGGAAGAGTTTTTGTCTGCCGACAGGAACAATCCTGCCTAACCGCAGGAACTTCCATATGGTAACCTTGAAACTCTCCTTTTATTGAAAGACCTGGGGGCATGCAAATCTTTATATATAGGCAAAAAACGACCAATTTGGTTTTTTTAGTTTTTTAGGTTCTCAACCCTTTAGCCTCTTAGCTTGGTCATTTCTAACCTACATAAAAAGGCAATGAGCACATGTTATAGTAGTGTTCAAGCTCATTAAAAAATAAATCTACCAAGAGACATCTTCAAACGACTGGTAAGAGCAATGTTCCCGCAAGGTTCAAGCTCGTTAAAAAATAAACCTGCCACTGAGCATAGTTTCTCCTGGTTCAAGCTCATTAAAAAATGAAACCACCTTTGGTAAATAACCTTTGTGATCGCCTTGCTATCAGCGCTTTTTGAACCTTGGTTGTGTTCCTACCGTCACCTCCATTCATTTGGCTGATCATACGCTTCCACTTGATTATTTACCCTTTTGAGGAACAACTGCGACGAGTGATTCTGATTGCCACCCTCTTCACACTGCCATGTTTTGAGAAGTTCCAAACTTACCTGGAACCAGTTGCTACCCGAAAATACCACTCGTTCCTAAAAAACGAGTCCCTTTTAAACTCTTTTTAGACTTGTTAAATATAAAAAGATTGTCGAGCCATTGGCCTTTCCATCTCGTTAAAATAAGGGGAATGCCATCCCTCCCATATATTTTAATATTTTTGGACCTGAGGGATTATCAAACAAAAAGATCGAGCGCTTGTCTTTTTCGGCTCGTTAAAGCGATCAAAAAGTCATCCCTTTCATATTATTTTATACTTTTTCGGACTTAAGGGATTATGCCATGAAAAAGGACTGTTGGAGTTTCCTTTTCGTCCCTTTTCAAACTCTCTAAATAAGAAAAGGACTGAGTTATCTTTGTCATTAAACTCGTTAAAACAATAGCGACAAACTTGTCCACCCAGACAAGAACGAGTCTCACTGACACTAGGCTCGCTAAAAACAGAGCGACAGGTTTGCCCGAAGGGAAAATTATAGACCAAGCATATGTTATCCTCCTCAAGCTTGAAAAAAATAAAGAGGTACTGGTCAACAATGACTAGGGAAAAAGGGAAGAAAACTTGAAGAATTTTATTGGTAGCAGGTCGCTCTTGAACATGACACTTTCACTCCATCACCATGATTGAGTTGGGTTGGGTTTTTCCGTTCACCATATCACCATTGGTCTTCCATACCATCCATGGGGTTAACACTACCAGTCCATATCAGTGTCACTGACATGTTCAAGAGAAGTCATTCAGAGAATTCACCATCCAACAAACGCCTCATCCACTGTAATACCTCCACCCTTCATTTTTCATGACCGCCATTCCTGAACCTTATATAATCAGATCATTTTCATCTCTAGAAAAATCATTTGCTTCGTTTTGCGTCGTAGATGTGGGATACATCAAGGCCCTCCTACGACAGGTCACTTCTTGTCGACATCAACTCATTATCCAAGAAGTTGACTTAGAAACAACCCTTTCAGTACTTTGAAGCTTGCATGCCTTAATGGCAAGTTTCTCACTTCCGGCGATAGGTTTACATCAATGACCTTCAATCGAAAGATTTTACGTGGTGTTCGACATCGGCTCATATATTCACACCACGTGAATTGTACTGTAGTACCTTGAGGGTCATTATCATTATCGGTGATTCCTCTCGCGCTTGTTAACAACTTACATTATTGGCTGGTAATCAGGCGATGTCCTTCCATGTTCGACTTCAGAACATCTTTTTCACATGGATCGACTTGTACAATCAGGCAAATATTGAACGAGTTTGAAGACCTTGGATCTAGTTTCATCCATCCGGGCTGTGATATATTCAGGAACATAAAGACATCAAATGTGCACAAAATCTACACAGATAGTCATCTAAGCAAAAGAAGATGACTCTTCATATGAAGAATCACTCTATCCTATGTACATGAAAATGAATTTATGAAGCTGAGCATGGGAATGCCCGCCTCAGCTAGATCATGAAAATAATATGATGATGATGTATTGTATTGTATCTTATACAGGTCACCTTCCAGTTCAAATACCTCGGATCCTCATGATAAAGCATTTCACCCGACATCAGAAGATTTACGACCTCATGCTTTAGGGGTCAGCTGTTATAGACATATTTGGGCACTGCAACCCCAAACTCATATGTTCGTAAACCAAGGGCTCTTTAGTCCCTAAAAATGTTGTTTCATACCCTAAATGATCATGGTCAACTGATTACATAATTTCCCAGAAGTTCCACCTGAAAAACTACTCAGAACTGGCCAAAACTGGACCATACTGACTGCTCCATGGTCAAGGTGCAATGCATACTGGCTGCCACACTAGCTAGGTGCGATGCATATTGAAATGGCCTTTTGTGGGGTGCGATGAGCGAGAATAGACAAATGGCAGAGACAGTTTGCTAAATGGATGATCATGGAATCTTCCAGAAACTTCTCCTGTGACACTTGCCTCTCTGAATTCGCCCAGGGATGAGTAAGAGATCAATGAAATCTCTAAGTGGAACCAAGAACTATCAATGGAATGGCACTAATCGAAAACCTAGAGCTGACTCCCACCCTTGCAAGGCATCTATAAATGGATCCCTCATTTGAGAGATCTAGAGGCTGGAATTTTGTAATTTGTAAGGAAGTGTTGTTGGTTTATCTGTGAGAAGAGACATTGTATTGTTGGGTGATGTTGCTTTTCATGAGGTGAAGAGGGCTTCTATGCTGGGAGGATGATGCTGGATTAGACAGCTGGGTTGTAATCCTCTCTTCTACTATTAATAAAGTTCTTTGAGTTTTCCTCCATATAATCGTGTATTTGTGAATCTTACTGTTTATAAATGCAATTGTATGGTCAATGTGTTTCTAATTCTGCATTGCTTATGATGTTTTAGATAGAGATGCTTTGATGGTTTTTTGTTACTTTAACTCTATAGGTACTCTTTGAAGCAGGACAAGTAGGAGAGGAGTGGCAAATTCTATCAAGGGAAAGAGAAATCAAGCAAGGGTCAAAGCGGAAGATCTAGGTTGGTCCTCTTTTCTTCCCTCTTATCTATTACACCTAAAGGAAATCTCGAATTGCTTTGATTGTTTGTTTCTAAGATAACTACCCATCTTAGTGGGACTAGCAGTTCAAATCGACACTAGTTTTCCCTGAAACAAAGACTAGTTCTGCTAGTGACTTAGCCCATCTATTCTTTGACTTTTTTTGGAGATCCTGTGATCTTTCCAGTAGTATCATGTCTATTCATGAACCATATTTTGTAGGCTCTTTTTGTCATTCCATTTGGAAAATACTAGAATTCTCTATATTTTCCCACCACCTTTCATTAATAGACTAATGGTCAAATTGAAGTGGTTAATTGTACTTTAATGCAAAGTATTCACATCCATCATCACACTTCTATAGCTAAGTGGGATTTGAGTCTTACCCACATTGAGCATGCATATTTACCCACATTAAGCATGCATATAACTAGGCAATTTACTCCTCCATAAGTCACTCTCCCTTTCAATTAGGGGAATTTTGAGGTCTAGAATGGGCCTCCTAAGGAAATTGTAAAATAATAGTGGAAATAATAAAATAAGATTAGATTACATCAACAAATTTTAGAGGGAAAAAAGAAAAGACTACCTTTTCAACTCATATTTTCAACTTATCTCCCTATGGGTTTACTCAAATTTTGAGAGGGAACACTTGTTGGATGCAAAATTTGGTTCCTCATACAAGGAGTACCCATGTTGCATACTTTTGATGGACCCTGCTATATGAAAATGATAAATACATGAAAAATGTGATTGCAATCATGTTTTTTCATGTATTTCTCATTTTTTGTCTAGTAGGGTCCATCAAAAGTATGGAACATGGGTACTCTTTGTATGGAGAATTAAATTTTGCATCGAGTGAGTACTCCCACTTGAAATTTGAGTAAAACATTAGGGAGATAAGTTGAAAATACGAGTTGAAAAGGTAGTTTTATTATTTTATTGTTTTTTAACCTTTTTACTTTTTTACTCCAAAAATGGTGAATCATCCCCCATGGTTGACATCATCATCCTGAATCCTATTGGTTCTTATAAATTTTATTTTCATTGTACATTTTTCTTAGGAGGCCCATTTTAGACCTCAAAATTCCTCTAATGTAGGTCTATCTCATTTTTAACCTTTAGCTCCTTATGAGTTTCCCTTATTTTTTTCCTTTTCCAAATACTTCAAATCTTTCAAAGAACAAGATAACATATACTTTTTGCTTAACACATATAGTTCTTCCAAGCTGAACTCATATAGATTCTTCAAAATATTCAAGAAAATAAAAAGAAACTCATAATTCAATATCATGTATTGCACCATTTTCACAATAGTGACAAAGTGTGATGATGCATTTGGACAAACACCAATTTTGGGACAAGGCATATAGTAAGGTTAAACTCATTCAATATTTCCCCCACTAAATTGTTTAGAAAGTGTCTAATAATTCTTTCCACATTGATATTCAAGTTGGGAATTCATGATGTTGTTAATCTCATTTTCTCAAAGCATATCATGAGTTGATGTTGGAAATAGATATTCAGACTAATCATCTTGTAAATATTATTCCAGATTTTTAGATTCTACTTATTATACATCAAAATTTTGACATAAACACTTACCAAACTCATCAAGGATCCTCCACTTCCTACCTTGTTGATAAGCAAGTTAACTTTTATATCAGACTCATTGGATTTCTGAACATCATATGGAACGATGCTTTCCTTCTCTCTTGAAAGCATTAAAGGTAAATGCTTTTGTTATTAGGACGAATGATAGGTATTCTATTTATTAGTTCTTAGCATATGTATTTTGCATATCAAATTATTTGTTAGACACCTAATCCTCTAAGGGCTGGTGTGGAATGTGAGCAGTCAAAGGGAGTCCAAGAGACTTTGGAATATGGAATCCAATGTTCATAACAATGTATTATAAATGTATATCTATGTGAATAGAAATGGAACACAAGTTTTATCATTCATATTTAGCCTCCATTTATGTGTGTCTAACATGATATCAAAGGCATATTCCTTCCTAGCCTACTCAATTGTGTGAGAGCCACAGGTTTGTGGCCATTTATGCCCTTCGCTAGATTTGTTGCAGTGTGTGTACCAGTTTATGATCTGTGTGTTTAATAATGCCTCTTTTGCATGAAGAATCTATTTCTACTTGGTTTTTTCTGTCAACGTTCTCTTTGCATTTTTTGGATGAGGCCAATTGGAAGTCCATTCTTCAACCTTAGCCCACTAGTTGTTCCAACTTATCATACCACTGTCATCTCAGTGCATTATCCTCAATCTTCTATCCATTATGTATATATGTAATTATTGTTTTTAGAAAACCATTTTTTCTCACAATAGATAGAAATCAATACTCTTTATGAGTTCAATTTTCTCTCTCTGAATTTTCTGCTGTTACTAAGTACACAATATCGCGTTGGCTAAAATTTCATTAAGATTTAGGCTAGAAACACTTCTTCCATTGTGAGTCTTGCCATCATCCAGCAATAGATGTGTTAATAAAAAACAGAGGTTATCACCAAAGGTAACCATCTCATCTATCTTTGCGATAGTATATCCCAACGCCTCTCTCATCACAAGTCGACCAAATGCCTCTCCCATCACAAATGTTCAAAACACTTGAGACTCTAATCGACTTATGTTATCATTATTAAAACGACTAGGAATTCTCAGTGGGCTTCTCAACCACTACTTGTATGGTTTTATTTCTCACTATGCGTTTATGCGTTAGGTTTTCTACCCTGTCGTTCCCTACCAACTCTGTAAACCCTAATGCTTGTTTACTCTCGAAGCTAAATAGCTACAAACATTTTGAAATAGAGCGTTGGTCTTAGCTACCTTGAATAGCACTGGTCACATCTTAAACAACACTCCTTTTTCTTACCGTAATCGCTACCAACACTCTTTCTAATGTCTCTGTCACCTTCCTACCTTGGCAGTAATCCTTCTGCATCTTTGTTTGTGTCTCCAACCCTGTCAACTACGTCTTTTCTGCTCAAAATGTTACTAACTCTGGGTTTGACTACAAAGTGGTTTTGGAACTTTGGTTGCATAGAACCAAATGAAAGCTTCTCTATGAATAATTGGAGACAATGAAAGTGGAGCTAGGGCAACTTTCTTGAATTCGCTGGACACATATTTTACAATAGGGGAAGATGAAGAACAATAGGTCTCCCAAACCTTTTTAATGCAATTAAACTCCACATTTGGAACAAAAATATCAATAGATATTACCGAGGAAAGGAATTTGTTTTCATGCCAAATCTGTGGTCAACATATAGAACCAGGCTCAAACACTCGACCTCAAGATTTCTCATAAACCTACGTGCTAACCAACTCCGCCATTTTTAAAGGAGTCACATCGTTTCTGGACAAAATCCATCACTTCCCAGTGCGTGAGCCATTGTCATTATTTATGCACTTTTATCTCTGGGTCATTACACTCTTATCTCGGGGTTGTTGTAAAAGAGCAGTGGTGTACATATGTATTGGGTTTTCCATTCCATATAACATCGATACAACCCTGTCAAGTCTTTATATTTGCGTTAAAATTCAGAGGGTAAGGTTCAACAACCATGCTCTGCTCGCCCAAACGCATAAATACATGCCCAACTAATCAATGACTTCTGACATGGTTATCAGGCAGGATAAGTAGTGGACAATATTTTCCAATATGGATTTTTCACCAATGTGATCATCACACCAACAACCAAATCCCATCCTGTGATTTATCTGACGACCAAGATCCTTAACAACGGGATAAAATTCGACTTTGTCACGTTGAATTATGTCTATAAGTAATGAATTTTCTCCAGAATGTATCTCCTTGTAGACCACAAATTTAAATAGTCTCTTGATGGATTTGGCTACTCCGGTCTACACTCATGTAGCGAAAGCCTCTACGTGTTAGATAACACACGGTTCAATTTTCTTCTCGGTCAATGTGTAGTAAGCAAAAGTTTTCAAACCTTTTTCTCTCTTTCTCACTCTCAATTCCTGTACATTAACTAATTATTTCTCGTGAGAGTGTGTGTTGGCTCACACCATGCCCATGAACGACACTTCGTTTGGATTTAGGATCTGAAGGTTATAATTCGATATTCATTCAGATCTATCAATTACCAATTTTTGTTTATAGTTTTAAGATTGGGATTTGAGGTTTTCAGAGGGGTGAGGCGTTGCTGCTTTTGAGTTCTAGTTGTAAAACAACAATGTCATTTCCCTCATTAAATGCACCATGGATTTCTATTTTTCAGAGAAATAAATACAGAACAAATTGATCGGCACACTCCTAAGAATTGTTGTGGTTGCCAAAGAAGATCACGAGTGACTCGACTCCCCTGGAATGAATTCTTTTGAGGTTCCTGTTTGTTTTGAGAAATCCTTTCAACACTATTCCAAAAGTAGCTAGAAGTTGTATGAAGGCCTGGATCTCTAATGATTGTCCCACTTATATGAGTATTGAGAGCATATTGTTTTCTTTGAAGAAAGTTCCAAGTTTAGAGAATATTGGTTCACACCCTAGCGTTTATTTTTTTGCTAATATAATGGCCAAATTTGATGATATATTAGAGCTACTAAACACCCTAATACTTTCCACTATTGATGGGAAGGTAAACATAAAAAAAAGACACTCTCTGTGACATTCAAACATACCTACATAATGCACAGGATAAGATTGAATTTTTGCAGCTAGAATCTCAGTTCCAATGAAATGAATTAAAACAGAAGAGTTCTCATTCTGAACATGTTTTTGTTTAGACAAACTCCCATAAACAACAACAATATGAAGTTGATTCATATTTAGTGCCCAATGAAAGAGAATATTTGCATGTTGAGGTTCCACTTCCCAAGCCCATCATCAAACCTTATGAAGAGCTTGCTAGCAAAAAGCACATAACATGTCTTGGAGATGACAAGGAGGTGTCCTTTAATATTCCATACCATGCCAAACCCATTCAATTCTAAAGTGTTGGGTTTCTTCATGGTGGTTCACCTTCACCTTTTCCAGATTATTCTCCTCCACATTCATAGCCAAAAGTTGTTAAATGCCAACATTGTGACCGAGTTGGCCATATGAAAGATCATTGTTTTGATCTTCATCCATGTGAGCATTGTCATAAAACCACTCATTCTTCACATAGATGCTTCAAAAACAAACCTCTTGCGAGAAAAAAGATTCATCTTGGATGGATCGCTTCTTGGAAATGGGCTTCAACAACCAAGAATATCTTTTATTCATATGTTAGAGTCTCTTCTAGAATATTAAAAGGTTTTGCAATTGAGTTTTCTCCATCTTCTCACCTTGTATCTGACAAGTGGGAAAATGGATGGCCATCTACAAGTTTCTAAGCCACATAAAGAGAGCCTAAACCACAACCTTCCATACCAGATTCAGAGTTGTAGCCAGAGACAAATCATGCCTTTGATTGGTGGTCAACCTTTAACCATCTATGCGGGGTTGAGACCTCCCTTTTTAGGTTGAACTTCTCCCTTTTCAAAGAGTTGGGGACACTTCCTCTAGCAGAAGATTTCAGTTTCTTGCCATTTTTGGAAGAGTTCTAGGAAGTGCATTAGGCATTCCAAAGTTGGTGGTCATCCTTAAACTATCGTAGGTTGTGACCAAGTGCTCAATATTTAGCTCAAAAATCAAAGTTATCAGAATGGCTCGAAACCTGAACGACCACGTCCGTCTCGGGAAAAAGATCATAATGCAACTCGTTTCATCAAAAACTGAGTTTGTATGTGAAATTTATTGTGTTATGATCGTTTTGCTAAATAAGTGAAATTTGCAAAAAAAAATGTCCAGTCACTGCACAGTGAGCAGTCTGTACTGCTGACGTGGCAAGTGACTAGGCAGGTTCAATGATGGTCAATGACGAATCACATATAGACAAGTGGCATCGTTTCATTGGGTTATACAGGTGTGTGTTGGCGCGATCTTATTGGTTTTATTTTTGGACCAATGGAAAAATGCCACGTGTCAAGCTCAGAGGTCTCAGCAATGGAGAAAATTTTTATGGTGGTGGAAGAATGCCACGTGGCAAGCTCAGAGGCCGCCACATGGTATCTCTCAACGGCCTAGATAGTCTCAGCAATGGAGAAAATTTTTATGGTTGAGGTCAGGGTCGAACCCGCGACCTCCGATATACTGTCCACAAACCTTTACCAACTCCTCTACTGCGTGTTTCTTACCCCATATGTTCTTTGCACTCATTTAATGTTTAATAGTGTGGGAGCAGGCGGTTAGGAGGGCCAGCCTGCAGGACAACCCTTTGCATGCATACACAACGTAAATGCTGGCAGTCACAGTTAAGTGTTAACCCGATGGATAGTTAACCACACCACAACAGTCTCGCATGTGATCACACCAAACTCCACAACGGTTGGGCAGGCAGTTATGTTAATTGCACCCCAAACAAACCTCCAACGGTTCAACGTAGTGAATGCATTTATTGTTAACTGTAGTCACAATTTACGTTAACCACAGTGGCTAGTTCCATAACCGTTAACGTATATAGTATCTGCATGTGAACGCAAAGGATGTTACACCAAATGGTTAGGCGAAGTAAATAAAAAACTATGGAAAAAAAGTTATAAAATATGGTGCATAATTATAACAAAATATAAATAGGTTCATACATGGCGGATCCCAGTCTAGTCACATGGCACGAAGGTCCAGTCACACGGTGTTGGAGTTAATGGCCATGACCACTAGAGGATGTGAGTCAACTTGCCAATAAAGTGCCGAAGATATGGTGTTAAACCATATTTCAAACATATATGTTAAAGTCCGATGGGATATATACATTAAAACAAAAACTATGGCTTTTATACAACACGGAGGTGGCAACCATGTGGCTCGGTGATATAGCACGACAGGGATGAGAACGCATAATCTGTGGTCCAGTCAACACGTCGGAGCATGTCGAGACCACCGGGGTTAGATGCCACGGGTCTGTGGTTCTATAGATCGCCGAGTATGCGGTTACATCA
The DNA here is from genome assembly GCA_031772625.1 of Pinus tabuliformis. Classification (NCBI taxonomy): domain Eukaryota; kingdom Viridiplantae; phylum Streptophyta; class Pinopsida; order Pinales; family Pinaceae; genus Pinus; species Pinus tabuliformis. The sequence continues at coordinate 868,784,705 of CM062819.1, forward strand.
AGTGTTATCCGGTGCGGAGATGTGTCACATGACACATAGATGTGGGCATAGTTAAAACAACACCGTCGAGTTGTTGCCATGACCGTTAGAGGTTGTGAACATGGAGTACTGAGTCAACATTGCCATGGGATATGCCATTGAATCGTCGGGAACAGGTAAGAAGTAGGTTCATTTCACATGGAAAACAATGTACGACTATGTGGCAGGGGGTTACTGCTGAAAGTAGTTCACATGGCTGCGGGTTGCCATAACACTTGACTACCACATCGATCGGAGTTGAGTTATAATATGGTCTTTCACCAGGTTATATGATAAAACTTTGGATTATCAGTGTAATAAAAGGCACCGGTCTAATCTATATGCACCATGAATAAACCTTAGGATAATATATTACATCAATGCATGGAGGATATTGTATTTAGTCCAACCTTTGTAAACCATATGCATCATATGATTAGACCTTACTAAAACAAAATCGACAAAGTTAGTAGTTGTTATAACTATAGCATTAAGTGTAATTTTGTTACTGCGCCAAGTATAGGTTTGTCCACCTAATTAAAATAAATTGCCATGTATAGCCCAGTAGGTTCGAATCTGGAACCTAGCCGAGGAATTATAAAAGGATTACCATTGCACCACTGTAGAGGGGGAGTTCAACAGTGAGCTCCAGAACAAAGTCATATTGGTGCCTATAATGTTCATTTGAGCATATCTTGGTCATCCTTGGGCTTTTTTGCGAATGGAGATAGGCATTGGAAAGCTAAGATAGAGGCCTCCTTTCTGACAGTCACCAACAATGCCTGCATGCATAGTTCAGTTGGTTGAAACTCTATGTAAAGAAGCAGCTCGAAACCATTTCAGAGGCAAGAAGTTGTCAAGTTAGTTTTTGGCTTTCTATAAGATCTGAAAACTGATTTGGAAACTTGTAGAGCCGAAACGGGGGTTTTGACACATTTTGGATTCAATGATAGTACTTGTTTGTTAGTAGCAGCAGTGAAGTCCGCAAAATTTTTTACCTGAATTGTGTCACTTAGACAAGTGGAGATGGGGTAAATAATCAATATATTGATGAAACTTGAATTCTTGATTTCAGTATAGGTCAGAGTTACTGTTAGAGACTCCATGATTTTGCTGTAAATGACAAGTCCTTTGTAGAATGTCAAGTGAAATTGTGAGAGTTCGCTAAAGGAGAGCATTTCCATACTAGGGAAATAGTTGCAATTGTATCAACAATTTTGATGTACCTCTTCTTATTCAGTTAAATACGAGTGGCCTAGCCTTTTAGAGCAGGGCCATGAGAGGTAGTCTGAGGGGGGTGAACTCTGTCAACAATCTCATTGTCTTTCTATTTTACATTGCATGCTTATGTGTGTCATGTGCTTTTTGGTTAACTTGTTCAGATGTATTAAATTGCTCTTTTGAAAGGCCCATTTAAAACTTGCCAAGTGTCAGGTGGCGATCTAATTCCGTAATTTCATATCAACTATAGTTTTCTTTTGTAGCGCAAGTCAGTAGGTAAGGCTCCCTACCTGGTTTGCGTTGTGAACTCATTTATTTCTTAGTTAGATTATCTAATTAGATAATTTGTATTTCTATTTATCTATAGATTAATATTTTAATTCTCTGTAATTTTAGTTCTTGAACTCTCATACGTTCTTTATTGCAAAATTGTGGATTCCCTATAGAGGTTAGCACTGAAAGTTCATGAACAAAAGTGGTTTTTAAGGAATTCCAAAACTATTTGATGCTTATGCAAAACAAAGTATTGTGATCAAAGACCATAGAATTGTTTTGTAAATGTAATCCTAGTGATCACACAAGCTTGTAGCATTTTACTTTCTTCCTGATTGAATTTTATCTTTCAAGTGTAAAGTGTGGATTTCCCCATACAAAAGTTAGGCATTGAAGGTTGAAGAATGAAAGTGCTTCTTAATTAATCATAGAATCATTTTATGACAAACAATGGAATATGATTGGAGTCCACAAAGTTGTCTTGAAAACATAAGCTCATTGATCCAAGAAATCTGTGTATCCCTTTAATTTTTAGTATGATAGTTCATTTTATTGCCAATGCATGCCTTGGAGCATTAGATTGTAAAAGTTATTTCATAGCTTGAGAATAATTTATGTAATAGATCCACACATACATACAATGTTGGTGTTTAAAAGTTTATGACCATAGATTGGCAATTAAATATAATGGAATTTAAGTAGCTAAATTTCTTAACAATAACCTTCTCAAACTAAAGGAGGTTGTATACAATCAACTGTGAGCAACCTCCTCAAATCAAAATAGGTTACTATAATGTAAATTTCCTCAAATTTGATGTGGAATCTAGCAACCCTTTCCAAATTTAACAATAAGGGGTGATACCAAATCTATTTTAAATATCCTTCTCAAAAATCAAGTTTGAACAACCTCCTTAAACACATTTTATGTGGATAAACTTTCAAAAATCTAGGAAACCCTTCAAATTTGAGGATATAATCTTAATATGAGGCACGTCTATCATAATAAACACATTTTAATTGAGAAAAAATTACAAAAGGACTCATTCTTCCTATCCATTTAAAAAAATCTTAAGAATTTTACACAATCTTCTCAAATTTGAGGAAAATTTCTATAGTATGCCTACCATATATTATTAGATATATTATCATAATGCAATAAATAAATATCATGTGATAATTGTTCTATAGCTAATCATTAAAACATAATAATGATTACATTATATAATAATTGTCATATGCCTATTGTTATATAATATTTTTTTATTATATTATAATCATAAATCTAATAAGATATATAAAGTATATTACACTTTTATGGAGAATACAAAAATGACCAATAGTTATGAACCTGTGTTTTTTCCTAAAAAGAAAAATATTCAAATATAAAGGGCTTTTCCATAAACAAGTGGCTCATATAACAATTTTGGTTCCAAACTTGGCCATGGCTTTAAAATTAAATTATTATTATTATTTGTTGAAAAACTATGAAAGATGTAAAACTAATTTTTCCTTTAATTGAAGAGAGTTATACTTTTAAACTTAAGTGTAGAATAGTAAGACTAATTAAAATGTTTCAACCATTTTGTATTGATATATTTGACTTAAAACTCAATTTCTTATTATTTATTATTAATAGTTTTTAAATGGCACATTAATTTTATATTAAAAATTGAAAAAATTTCATATGTTTCTTTTTTTTATTATTCTTATTAAGAAATAACTAGTTTTTCATTATTTCAATTATATATTTTCTTTATACATTTAAATAATTTACCTAAATCTTATATTGAAATATCTTTGTGAAGTATAATAATTGTATATCTTCCACACTCAATGAAATACGTTTACCACATCGTTTGAGCTGTAATGACAATAATAAATGGAGCTAGCATAGTAGCATAGTGAGAATAGGATTATTAATATTTTTATTATTATAATTAACCAAATGGATATATTCACTTTCATTTTTAATTATAGTTGGCATTTTTTTTATTTAAAAAATATATATATATTTTTTTCTAAAAGGTACATGCGTCAACTTGATACACATAATGTGTTGGTGAGCCTAATATTATTAATTTTTACTTTTAATTACTTTTATCCTTTTTCAAGTTTGATATAAAGTTATATTATTTCACATCAACATTAAAATACTTTATTTATGGTTAAGAGTAAGAATGAAATATTCTTACACATCTTTTGAATAGTAATAATGCATTTAATTAAAATTAACTGCTAATGAAACAGATATACTTTTTTTATTTTTAATTATAGTGAACATTTAAAAAAAATAAATTTTGTTTACAAAAACTCAACAAAAAAATTTAACATTTAACACATTACACATTTACCTTATTAATTTTCTAAAAAATTAGAAAATGTTTTTAATTACAGCCAACATTTAAAAAGAAAGAATTTTGTTTAAAAAAACTCAACTAAAAAATTTAACATTAAACACATTACACATTTACTTTATTAATTTTCTTAAAAAATTAGAAAATTTTAATATTAAATTTTCTTTATAAATTCTACAATTATTAACCTATTAATAATAATTAAATATATAAATAAACATATAAATAATACTAAATATGACTTTTCCATAAATCTAAACTAATCATTCTTTAAATTTTAAATAAAAAATTCCAATAATTAAATGTAAATTGGTTTAAATCACATGAGCGAGTGCGGAAGCCAACAACTCAATCCAGTATGATATATATTATTTTTTTACCCAAAATTACAGTGTTAAACATTTCGCTATTCAGTTATTTCTTTGCACGTGCTAGGACACGCGGACGCTGTACCTCCTTAGGTTGAAATGAATTCCCTATCTTGATTTTTCCACTGGACGGTGCGAAGACAATGAGAGACTGCGGATGTACATACCACATTTATATGCCATGATAAGGTATTCCGATAAAAAGGTTAACGCCCATTTATGTAACCTCACAAATCGTCGTTTTGTCTGTTCAATCTACAGGTTAATCATCATGGGTGTTCTTTCTCTCTCAAGCATTGTGTCTGTCTTATGGAGCGCTCCATAAATGTTCTGTTCTGTGTAGTGTTGTATGCATCAATGTCGTGTGTAGCTTTGTGGTTGTGTCTTGTATAAACTTTTGTTTGTTCTGTGTGTCTGTTAATTGAGAGAGAAAGTCCATGCAGAGGAGAATATGCACTGGTGGCAAATAATGGAATGCATCCAGAGTGAGTTAGTACTCATGGCAATGTTTTCTTGAACTATTTTTAAATTCATTCGGCCAGGCCCTTCTTTATGTTTCTTTTTCTCATGGGTTGGAATTTTATATACAGGAGTTGCTGGAGTAGCGTTTCCGGTGCTTTTGGAGCAGAGAATGAGGATTTTCCAGCGCCCATCAGTTTGCAGAGTTTCAATAGAAAATGAAAATTTCCTAAGAAGCAAGGTTAGTATGCTAAAATCTCTCGCCCCCATCTGTGGTCATCCTTCCTTGACATTTCTGTTTGTGAATATTTTTCTATTTCGATTTATAAAATCTACCTACCCACGGAGTGCATCTCTCTCTGTCATCCCTTCTATATGGAATTTCAGTTAAGATTTTTCGTGTTCAAAATATTTTGTTCTTTCTTCAAGCGAGAACCGTTTGAATTTAATACCCTGAACTTTCTGTTCATCTCGCTGAAAGTATCACCTGATTTTTTTTTTCAGCAAGAAAAAAACTATATAGTTGATATTGAATTCATATAAAAACATAAATGTACAACTATGTTGATATAGAGCAAGAGATATCTGAAAATGGTAGATAAGAAAGGCAGAATGTCGACATTGAGAGATATGGAGATAGTGCTGAGGCAGTTCAGATAAAAAAAACATACCGGATTGGCAGCATCAAAATGTGAAAAAACTATATACCGGGCAGGGAGAAGCCCTGGATCAGGTGGCAGACACTGTCCACAGTAACCTGCATCCGCCCAGAACCATGAGGCAGTGATAAACCCATCTTTGATAAAGCATCCGCTCTCGTATTTTTGTCCCTGACTATATGGGAAATTGAGTAATCTTTGCTGCTGGACCACATTGCTCCAAGTCGATTTAACCATCCGGAGAGATGTATGTTTTTTATAATGTGTTTGGACAGCACATGATCGATGGTGATTTTCGAGTCTCCAAAAATATGAAGCTTTTGAAGACCAAGGAAGGCAGAGACGGAGAGAAGTCCAACCAGGGCCATGATTTCGGCTTTGTTATTTGTACCTGGACCACCATTCCAATAGATGTCAATAGCCTGCCCATCTACAGGGAATATGGAAAAACCACATGCACATGAATTCTGCAGAGCAGCACCATCGAAAAAAGCGCAGGGGTATTCATAAAAAAAGTAGGGTTGTTTATTCCTATCAAGTCTGAGGTTCGATTGCTGTGGCTGTTCAAGCTTCTCATATAAGAAGAGAATTGATTCAATGATACTACACCTGATACAACACCTGTTCTGCATCGATACTCATCACCTGTTCATGGATGTGTTGAAAGACGATCATAGAATTGTAGTCTGGTCTTATTATTGTTATTTATGATGCATTTGAATCATAATGTGAGTTAATAAAATCTCTGCGTTAACATTTTGGAATAACTGCAAGAAATTGTGTGGTATTTTCCTCTACTTAGCCCTAGTACATTACCATTTTAATACAAGTTATGTTTCTATCAGCATTAAATCACATCTCAACTCTTCTTTTTTATAAATTCTATAGGTTATTTGGAATGGTAAACTGTTCTGGGGTTTCCAACAGAGAGGCATTAAATCACAACTCAACTCTTCTTTTTTATAAATTCTATAGAGTTATTTGGAATGGTAAACCATTATAGGGTTTCCAATAGAGAGTCAAACGACTTTTCATTGCATACGTAAACATATACTTTTGTGTTGTGTTGTGTTCGAAGTTTCTAGAGTCACATCTGCTCTTAACCAGGCTGCTTACACTTATAATAAGTCCATAGGTGAATAGGGGTCTCGTTTGTCAGTTGTACTTTAATTAATCTGATAGGCCAGTCTATGTTCCAAAATTTTAATTTATTTACCAGATTACTTTAATTAATCTGATAGGCCAGTCTATGTTCCAAAATTTTAATTTATTTACCAGATTAAGGTAAGTCGAGGAGGGGGATTTATTTATAACCTTCAGTGAACATGTTGGTAATATTCTTAGTAATATTAGAAAATTAGATTGATTTTAAAAATAATTAATATGATGAACACGTAAGTGTGTTACATCAGAGGCACATGTCTCACATGAGAGGAGCCTCCCCAACCTGACACTTAAGTATGATGTTATAGCTTCTTGATCTTTCATTAATGCAGGTCCATTAGCTGTATGCTCCATAAAAAGCATGGCCCTGTGCCCAATACAACACCAATTAACCACATAGGAAACCTAGAAACCAACACATGGCTAACGTCGAACGTAGCCAAGATATGCATCATACATTACATAATTGATCAATTGATCCAAGATTTTACCATGGATGGTAGGAGAAACAGTTGTCATATAAGTTGAGGACTTGATAGGTATATGTTTTTCCTATTAAACCAAATTATTCTTCAATATATCCAACTAGATCAAAGGTGTACAGGCCTTCCACTTTCATGTCACGTTAGGTCAGGCCTCTTTGTCATCCTTCGCTTTCATGCCTCTTTGAGAATACTATATATAATTCTGTTCATCCATACTCATCACCTGTTCATCGATGAAAAAAGTCCTCATCAATGCAGTGTTTCCAAGTTTAGCAACTGTTGAAAGCCCACATAACAAGATGTCGAAATCCCACTTGTTCCTACTTTTCTCTTCTCTGCTACTTTTTCTCCAATCCTTCCTGGCCTTCTTCCATGGCCATCTCACCTCAAATTCCATTTTTGATACACACAATAACGCCTCCCAAAACACGCTAAACGCAGAAGTCAAGACACTTGGAGAAACGATCGACATGACCCTCAATTATCTATCTCAGGATCAAAACCCCCATTAAGAGGAAGGTTCCGAGTTTAGAGTTGCAAGACAACTTACCAAGATTCAAAGATCTCCACTCGGATTCAATTCTCAGTCAAAGTGGAGGCCTTCTTCAAGCTCCGATTCTACGTCACTTGGTTATAGCAGATCGACTCCTTCGGCTATCCATGGAGAGCATCTTCAAGCAGAATTCGTGGTGTTTCCTGCTCATCATCACCCACAGGATGGAGAAGATTCTTTGGCCATTCACAAGCAGAGGATTTCGTGTCATGGTAGCGGCGCCAGATCTTCGCTACCTCTCCCAGAAAACCCCGAGGGAGGGATGGTTGAGAAAGTTTGAGAGTGGTGATATCGATCCGGGGGAAGAAACCCATAGTCGTTTCCAAGGTGATGTATTGTTCCCAAGTAGTCAAGCGGAGGTCATAACTGTTGGTTATGAGATGAACCTTTAGCATTGCGCACGCTCCGTCCCGTAATGTCATGATGATGAGATAAAACAATCATACAACTTGACACTATCTCTTAAAAAAGATGGGTCACGTGGCAACTCTCAGATAATCAAATTTTTTTTTTTCCTTTTTCTTATTAATTACATTACTTTTCCTTTTTTTTTTTATTAATTACATTACATTATAGTTTTATTAATTATACAACAAGGTGTTTTCTCTTTCAACGTTGTTTTATTAAATTCCCATTTTTTTTTTCTTTTATTAATTACATTACATTACATAGTTTTATTAATTATACAGCAAGTTGTTTTCTCTTTCAACGTTGTTTTATTAAATTTCCAATGTTTACTGAGAAAAATATATTACCATTATATAGTTTTATTAATTATACAGCAAGATGTCGATTTATAATTTTGAAAATAAAAGAATTTGGAAAATAAACATTTATTTTGTCACCACATTATTCATTATTATATTTTATATTTTAATTTGAAATATATATATATATACTATTTAATTATTGAAAGTTTTATTTACTAAATAAAATTTTACTGATTTTATTAATAAAAATATGTTATTATTGTATTAAAGTTAAAAGTTATTAAATATGTTTTTTTATTTACTTTTAATATATAATGGTTAGATTTAATTGTTATTATGTTAAATTTATAAATTATATCATACTTGTATTACTTTATATAATAATATTGTATTTATGTTTTTTTTCATGCATTATAGGTTTAGGGTTATATATATATATATATATATAAAATGGATAAATTTTTATGAATTGTACATTTAATTATGTTACAAATTGTTAGGGAAGGTTTGTATACTAACAATATCATTTCAATGTTGTATGTTGCATAAGATTTATCAATACCAAAATTGCTCGTGGGTGGGTGGAAGACGTTATCTATTTTTATGTTTTGTAATGTTGTAATTAGAAAAATTTGATATATATTTTGTTTAGATGGGCCCATCAAAGAATGTACATGAACACAAACTATCATTAATAAAATGAGTAGGGTTTTTTTTTTTTTGTTGGAGGGGAATTCAACCCCTCCAAAAGGCTCTTAGGAAGGTTAAATGGTAACCCTCCTTTGAGTTGTGTTCCTTGTGCTCATGGTTTTCATGATTTTTAGTTTATAGTAACTCCAATATGCACAAACACAAATATATCATTTTATTATAATAATAATTTATAAACATGTTTTAAACATCTTCCCAACATACACACAAACAACAAAATCACTTTTATTCACATAAATCATTTAACATTTTTTCAATGTTTTAAACATCTTCCCCACATACACACAAATACCAAAGTCACTCTTATATTTCACATAAATTACTTAACATTTTTTCAATATTTTAAACAACTTCCCCACATGCATACAAATGAAAAAACCAATCTTATTGACATAAATTATATAACATTTATAACCTAAATTTATTTATATTTTTTAATTTCTATAATTTTCTTGGTTTTTTTTTTTTTTTTTTTAAAGATTTTGAATTGCCTATGATTTGTTTACTTATATGTTTTTATTATAAGTATTTCATTAGGATATTTATATTATATTTTTTCCTTCTTTCATATATATATATATTTTGATATTTTTATAAATTTAAATTAAATATTAATATATTATTTAGAGTGTTTGTGTTTATAAATATTTAAATGTTTTTATTATTTATTTGTATAAATTTATTATATCCAAGTATTGGTTTTATTATTTATATATAATAAATATATTCTTGAAGGCATATATATATATATATATATATATATATGGGTTATAATGTATGCCTTGGATTCTTTATTTTGTGAATATTTTGTATGTATATATGAACGCATTATTTTCCGAATGTATGAAATGAGAGTCTATGCATTACTTGTATGTACTTCTTTGGAGTGTTTATTCTTCTATGCTTATGAATGTCTCATTTTGCATGCTTTTGAGTATTCTTTCCATTGTTTATTTGTATGTACATGTATATACAATTATTTATCTTGAAAAGTTGCTTGTATTATCTTGAGTATTTTTCAGTATTCCTTCCTTATTTGCTTTGTGTGTGTATTCTTTGAGTATTCTTGTGTATGGATATTGTTTACTTGTATGTGTATGAATGTATTCTTTGTTGTATTTGTATGAGTATTATTCACTTGTATTCTAGATATGTGTATGAATGTATTCTTTGTTGTATTTGTATGAGTATTATTCACTTGTATTCTAGATATGTGTATGGATGTATTCCTTCATTATTTGCTTTGTGTGTGTATTCTTTGAGTATTCTTGTGTATGTATATTGTTTACTTGTATGTGTATGAATGTATTCTTTGTTGTATTTGTATGAGTATTATTCACTTGTATTTTAGATATGTGTATGAATGTATTCCTTCATTATTTGCTTTGTGCGTGTATTCTTTGAGTATTCTTGTGTATGGATATTGTTTACTTGTATGTATATGAATGCATTCTTTGTTGTATTTGTATAAGTATTATTCACTTGTATTCTAGATATGTGTATGAATGTATTCCTTCATTATTTGCTTTGTGCGTGTATTCTTTGAGTATTCTTGTGTTTGGATATTGTGTACTTGTATGTATATGAATGCATTCTTTGTTGTATTTGTATAAGTATTATTCACTTGTATTCTAGATATGTTTATGAATGTATTCCTTCATTATTTGCTTTGTGTGGTATTCTTTGAGTATTCTTGTGTATGGATATTGTTTACTTGTATGTGTATGAATATATTCTTTGTTGTATTTGTATGAGTATTATTCACTTGTATTCTAGATATGTGTATGAATGTATTCTTTGCTGCATTTGTATGTGTCTTGTTTACTTGTATTCTTTGTATGTGTATGAATATGTTCTTTATGTCTATATAAATCTATTCTTTGCTACATTTGTATGTCTCTTGTTTACTTGTATTCTTGGTATGTGTATGAATGTATTCTTTGCTACATTTGTATGTGTCTTGTTTACTTGTATTTGTATGAATGTCTTCTTCAACTATATATGAATCTATTCTTTGCTACATTCGTATGTGTCTTGTTTACTTGTATTCCTTGTATGTGTATGAATGTATTCTTCATGTGTGTATGAATCTATTCTTTGCTACACTTGTATGTGTCTTGCATAATTGTATTCTTTGTATGTATGTGTCTTGTTTACTTGCATTCTTTGTATGTGTATGAATGTATTCTTCATGTGTGTATGAATTTATTCTTTGCTACACTTGTATGTGTCTTGCATAATTGTATTCTTTGTATGTATGTGTCTTGTTTACTTGCATTCTTTGTATGTATGTGTCTTGTTTACTTGAATTTTTTGTATGTGTATGAATGTATTCTTCATGTGTGTATAGATCTATTCTTTGCTACACTTGTATGTATGATTGTATTCTTTCTATGTGTATGAATCTATTCTTTATGTGTCTATGAATCTTTCTTTGTTATATTTGTATATATATTATTTACTTGTAGATATATGAATGTAATTTGTGTGAATATATATATTTTTAAATATTTATTTATATGATTATAAATATACTATCATTATTTCTATATATAAATATATTATTTATAATATTAACTTTAGTTTATATATTTGTAAAAATATTATTATTATTGTTTTTTATTTTTTAATCAATTTTTTATTATTTTATTTTTAACTTTTGGTTTTTATCCTCTTTTTATTATTTTTGAATGAAAAATAATATACATATTACATAATATTAGCCTTCCAAGCACAATCTCAATTAATGATTATTGTGTTATAAAACATTATGCAAACCATGAGACTCAATATTCAAATCCCCTATAAAGGAACAAACAATAACATGACATTCATAATAACATCAATTTGTAATAACACATATCAATTAATTATTTAATATTAAAATAAATACAATAAATAAATTAAATTAATTTTATTTAAAAATTTGTTAATTTTAATAATTTATAAAAAAGATTCATAATACTTAAATTTAATAATATGTAAAAAATATACCAATTCTAAAATATTGTTAATGATAATTTTTGTTTTAAAAATAATAAAGAAAATAAATACTTTTCAATTTTCATAATATGCTAATTAATTTATACAATTAATGTAATTATCAACATTATAACATCTATAGTGAATCTTAATCACATATATAAAATAATGTTAATTCTAAAATTCAAAATAAGCATTATAAATGTGATCTATGTGAACATGTGAGTCAATATGTGTAATGTTTGTGGGTATGTGTATGTTTGTGTGCACCCTTTGTTTGTTGTATGCATGTGAGTAATTGTGCCTCATTGACAATGGATTGTGTGGGTGTGCATCAATGGTTAGTCCCATGTCAATGATAGACAATTTTTGGGGTCATATAAGCTCTCACCTTCACGTGGTTGAGTCTGTTAGTAGAGATTTTACATCTCCAAACCAAGAGGAGCTTTCTATATAATGCTTTTTAATTAATTTAAAACACAACATTAACTTTAAAACATTAAAATAGTTTTTAAAATAATATTAAATATTTTATTATTATTTTATAAACATTTAAATCTACAACCTTACTATAAAATAGATTGAAATATTCATTCATATATATAAATATATATATTAAAAAATTATGTAAACTATATTGATTATTAAAATAAACTAATATAAGTTAAACACGTATATAAAAATATATAGAATTAATTATATTAATTATTAAAATAAACTAATATAATTTGGTCATGTTTTATTATAAAATTTATTAAAAAAAAATATAAATATCGACAATATATTATTATATTTCACAAGTAATTATTAAGTCATAATAATAAAATAAAATAAATTATAATATCTGTTGTTATAATAAATATATTTATATTTTGGGGGATGTTCTCTAATTTAGTATGATAGAGATGTTATAATAATAATAATAATAATAAAAATAAATAATATAATGTAAACATTTTAACTGAGTCAAAATAAAATAAAAATAAAAATAAAAATAAACCCATTAAACTAAAATAATAATAAAAATAAAAATGACCCATCGTATTCATGTGGAACATAGCCTATTTAAATGGTGAAGTTAAACTAGCCTAGATCCATTTTAAGTCTAGAACTACACGACATTGAGAGAGATCAAATGTCATTTCACTATAAAAGAAATTTCATCTTAGGAGATTTAATATTTCATCTCAAGAGATTTAATCTATCTTGAAGATTGGTAAAGCCAGTGTTAAAATAAAATCTAAACTGGTTATATTAGTTTCCTACTTCATAGAAATTTTACATCTCCAAACCAAAAAAAACTTTCTATATAGTACTTTTTATTTTATTTAAAACATAACATTAACTTCAAAACATTAAACTTATCTTTTAACAATATTTAAATAATAAGTTTATTATTTTAAAAACTTATAAATATACAACTTAATAAAATAATAAAATAATAATAATAATAATAATAATAATAATTAATTAATTAATTAATTATAGTTAACTATACAATATTTTTAAACTATATCAATTATAAAAATAAATTAAAATATTATTGATATTTGTCATTCAGATTTCATTATTAAATAATAATAAAAGAAGAAAATAAATCATTTTGATATTTATTTTATTAAAATTTATAATATATAAAATGTAATTAAAAGTTATTTAAAATTAAATTATTAAATATTATTTTAAACTAAAAATAAAATAAATATATATTTGTTTGTGAGTTGCTTTTATATCTATATAGGGTAGAAATGTAAGTCAAAATAAAAAAAAAATAGAAAAAAAAAAAAATGACTCATGGTATTGGAAATCCATGGTATTCATGTGGAAATGTAAGTCAAAATAGAATAAAAATAAAAAAAATAGAAAAACAAAAAATAAAAAATGATTCATGGTATTGGAAATCCATGGTATTCATGTGGAACATAGCCTATTTAAAGGGTGAAATCAAACTAGTCTAGATCCATTTTAACTCCCGAACTACAAAGCATCAAGAGAGATCAAAAGTGAGATCAAATCTCCTCTAAAAGAAGTTTCCATCTCAAGAAAGTTTTCTATATAGTAATTTTTAATTTATTTAAAACATAACGTTAACTTCAAAACATTCAAATAGTTTTTTTTTTAAATTTATTTAAATAATATTTTTATTATTTTAAAAACCTATAAATATACCAACTTAATAAAATTATATATATATATTATTTTACAACATTTTTAAACTATATTAATTATAAAAATAAAAGTTTAAATAAATATGTACCTCTTTAATTATTGTGATGTTTTATTATAAAAACATTAAATTAGTATTATTATTTTTTTATTTTTTTAAATATCAATAATTTATTATTATGTTATTTGTTTTATTAAAATTCAAAATATATAAAATGTAATTAAAAAATATTTAAAATTAAATTATTAAATATTATTTTAAATAAAAAATAAAATAGATATATAATCAACTTCAGTTGAGGGTTAGAAACGTTAATCTTCAAAATATAGATGAGATGAATTTGGAAAAACTATTACACTAATATAATTGGTATCTTTATAGGTTTTTAAAATATTTAAATTATTATTATAAAAACTATTTTAATGTTTATAAAGCTCTTTTTGGTTTGGAGATGTAAAATATCTACTAAAATCTCTACAAAGTAGGAAACTAATATAATTAATTTCGATTTCATACTAATACCTAATTTACCAAGCCTAAAGACAAATCAACTAATATAACCAATTTAGATTTCATCTTAATACCAAATTTACCAAGTCTCAAGACAGATCAAATACAGATCAAATATCTGAGATGAAACTTTTTTATAGTGAAAAGATGTTTGATCTCTCTCGATGTAGTGTAGTTCAACTTCACCAATTAAATAGGCTATGTTTTACATGAATACTATAAGTTTTCAATACCATGGGCCATTTTTATTTTTTTTATTATTTTTATTTTATTTTGACTTTATTAAAATGTTTACATTACATTAATTTTTTTTTTAATTGATATTTGTATTTTTTTAATAAATTTTGTAATAAAACATGATAATAATCAACAACTACATATTTGTTAAAAGACGTTTAAATAGGCTATGTTCCACATGAATACCATAAGTTTTCAATACCATGGGTCATTTTTATTTTTATTTTTATTACTTTATTTTAATGGGTTTATTTTTATTTTGTTATTTTTATTTTCATTTTTAATTTTATTTTGACTTGATTAAAATGCTTACATTACTATATCTATATATATATATATATATATATATATATATATATATAAAATAAAACATGATAATAATCAACAATTACATATTTGTTAAAATTATATATTTGTTAAAATTATATTAATTTATTTCAGTAATTAAAATAGTTTATAAAATGTTGTTATATGTATGTATGTATGTATGTATGTATGTTTATTTTAATAATTAATATAATTATTTTTAAATATTTATATATATATGAATGAATATTTCAATTTATTTTACAGTAAGTTTGCATATTTATAAAATAATTAAAAAAGTATTTAAATATTATTTAAAAAATTATTTTTATGTTTTAAATTAATTACATTATATAGAAAGCTCCTCTTGGTTTGGAGATGTTAAATCTCTACTAACAGGGTCAACCATGTGAAGGTGAGAGCTTATATGACCCCAAAAACGGTCCATCACTGACATGGGACTAACCACAGATGCACACCCACACAACCCATTGTCAATGAGGCACAATTACTCACATGTATACATTCATACAACAAACAAAGGGTGTACACAAACATACACATACCCACAAACATTACACATATTGAGTCACATGTTCACACACATCACATTTATTATGCTTATTTTGAATTTTAGAATTAACATTATTTTATATATGTGATGAAGATTCACTATAGATATTATGATGTTGACAATTACATTTATTGTATAGGTTAATTAATATATTATGAAAATTGAGAAGTATTTATTTTCTTTATTATTTTTAAAACAAAAATTATCATTAATAAAATTTTAGAATTAATATTTTTTTTTTACCAATTATTAAATTTTAGTGTTATGAATATTTTTATAAATTATTAAAATTATAGAATTTTTAAATGAAATTAATTAAATTTATTTATTGTATCAATTTTAATATTAAATAATTAATTGATATGTGTTATTACAAATTGATGTTATTATGAATGTCATGTTATTGTTTGTTCCTTTCTAGAGGATTTGAACATTGAGTCTCATGGTTTGCATAATGTTTTATAACATGATAATCATTAATTAAGTTATACTTTGAAGACTGATATTATGTAATATGTATATTATTTTTCGTTTTAAAAATGATAAAAAAAAAAAAAAAAATCAAAAGTGAAAAACGAAATAATAAAAAAATTGATTAAAAAATAAAAATAAATATAAAAAACAATAATAATAATATTTTCACAAATATTTAAACCAAAGTTAATATTCTAAATAATATATTTATATATAGAAATAATGATAGTATATTTATAATCATATATATATATATATATATATATATATATATATATATATATATATAGATATATATATATATATTCACTCAAATTACATTCATATATCTACAAGTAAATAATATATATACAAATATAACAAAGAAATATTCATAGACACATAAAGAATAGATTCATACACATAGAAATAATACAATCATACATACAAGTGTAGAAAAGAATAGATTTTGTGAATACATTCATACACATACAAAGAATTCAAGTAAACAAGACACATACATACAAAGAATACAATTATGTAAGACAAATACAAGTGCAACAAAGAATAGATTCATACAGAGTTGAAGAAGACATTCATACAAATACAAGTAAACAAGACACATACAAATGTAGCAAAGAATACATTCATACACATACCAAGAATACAAGTAAACAAGAGACATACAAATGTAGCAAAGAATAGATTTATATAGACATAAAGAACATATTCATACACATACAAAGAATATAATTAAACAAGACACATACAAATGTAGCAAAGAATACATTCATACACATATCTAGAATACAAGTGAATAATACTCATACAAATACAACAAAGAATACATTCATACACATACAAGTAAACAATATCCATACACAAGAATACTCAAAGAATACACACACAAAGCAAATAATGAAGGAATACATTCATACACATATCTAGAATACAAGTGAATAATACTCATACAAATACAACAAAGAATACATTCGTACACATACAAGTAAACAATATCCATACACAAGAATACTCAAAGAATACACACACAAATAAAATAATGAAGTAATACATTCATACACATATCTAGAATACAAGTGAATAATACTCATACAAATACAACAAAGAATACATTCATACACATACAAGTAAACAATATCCATACACAATAATACTCAAAGAATACACACAAAGCAAATAGTGAAGGAATACTGAAAAGCACTCAAGATAATACAAGCAACTCTTCAACATAAATAACTGTATATACATGCAAACAATGAAACCACCACTCTAACACTCAAGGCATACTCAAACAATACACGCATATACATACAAATAAATAATGGAAAGAATACTCAAAAGCATGCAAAATAAGACATTCATAAGCATAGAAGTATAAACACTCCAAAAAAGTACATACAAGTAATGCAAACACTCTCATTTCATATATTTTGAAAATAATACATTCATATATACATACAAAATAAAGAATCCAAAGCATACATTATAGCCCATATATATATATATATATATATATATAAGCCTTCAAGAATATATTTATTATATATAAATAATAAAAACATTTAAATATTTACAAACATAAACACTCTAAATAATATATTAATATTTAATTTAATTTTATAAAAATATCAATGTAAATATTAAATTATATATATATATATATATATATATATATATATATATATATATATATATATGAAAAGAAGGAAAAAATGTAATATAAATATCCTAATGACATACTTATAATAAAAATATATAAGTAAACAAATGAAAGTGAATTCAAAATCTTAACAAAAAACAAAAAAAATTATAGAAAAAAATAAAAAAAATTAGGTTATAAATGTTATAATTTATGTCAATAAGATTGGTTTTCCATTTATGTGCATGTGGGGAAGTTGTTTAAAATATTCAAAAATTGTTAAGTAAT
Source organism: Pinus tabuliformis (assembly GCA_031772625.1). NCBI lineage: Eukaryota > Viridiplantae > Streptophyta > Pinopsida > Pinales > Pinaceae > Pinus > Pinus tabuliformis. The sequence continues at coordinate 868,802,857 of CM062819.1, forward strand.
TTATGTGAAATATAAGAGTGACTTTGGTATCTGTGTGTATGTGGGGAAGATGTTTAAAACCTTGAAAAAATGTTATATGATTTATGTGAATAAAAGTGATTTTGCTATTTGTGTGTATGTTGGGAAGATGTTTAAAACATGTTTATAGCTTATTATTATAATAAAAGGATGTGTTTGTGTTTGTGCATATTGGAGTTACTATCAACTAAAGATCATGAAAACCATGAGCACAAGGAACAACAACAACAACAAAAAGCCTACTCATTTTATTAATGATAGTTTGTGTTCATGCACATTCTTTGATGGGCCCATCTAAACTAGATATATATATATATATATATATATATATATATATATATATATATATATATATATATATATAATTACAACATTACAAAACACAGAAATAGATAATGTCTTCCACCCATTCACAAGCAATTTTGATATTGATAAATTTTCTACAACATACAACATTGAAATGATATTGTTAGTGTACAAACATTTCCTAACATAATTACCCTTTTTCCTAGGACTATCTCAGGTAGAGATTATTGATTCAAATCTTACGAGATCCAGGATCAAATAATATTTTAAAGGACGAGATTAAATATCCGGGAACAAGAAAAGCCGTCGTTTTTCAAAATCTCCTCACTATCTGACATATCCTATCTCATGTTATCGTCATCCTCATTCAAATTCGGAAGACAGCTGGCCCTATGATTATTCCCAAGGCTTCTTCTTGTCAGTCCTTTTGTCAGAAAACCTCGTTTTGCTCCTTTGATCCTATCTTTTCTAGGTATTATAATAAGAGAGTGACTTGTCCACTCATGTTACAATCTTAATTGCCTGATCCAACATATCCCCTTTTGGATTTATCAGTACTTCTGAGTTAAGACGGTAGGGGGAATTTTTATGAATGGACCTTACATCTAACTCATTAGCCATAGGGGCCATGGTCCATGCAGCCATTCAGGCAAAATCCTACCAGGGTGCCACCAAGCTGTCCAATGAATGGCAATCCACGCTGGATGATATGTTTATCCGACCCTCGTACCCCTATGATGACATGGATGGAAAAGATCGCGCAAAGGCAAGACCTTTCCGCGAAGACAGTCAAACCGATGTTTTTCAGAGGGGAAAGGCTTATGGCAAGCCTTCGACCTATTCAAAAAAGAATCTGAAGCCTGTCAAAACTATTCCCCCGCCTGCGGCAATCAAGCTTGAAAGTGTTTACTTGTCTGATCGCATAGAAAGCCTCCAAGATTATGCTCTGGTTGGCCGATGGCACTTTCCAGAGATGGATGACTCCAACATGAGAATCTGGCTTGAACGGAAATGGAAACCTTTGATAGGCTATGTTCCTATCGTGGCTAGATTATTGAAGGAATAGTATTGCTTTCATTTCTTGAGTACCAGCGATCTGGAAACTATTCAGAATAGGCTATGGGTGTATGGAAGGAATTTTCTGGCGTTACATAAGTGGTATATGGGCTATAACCCGTTGAAGAATACTCCTACCAACAACTTGATATGGGTCAAGCTACCTGGGCTGCCCCTGGAGTTATGGTCAAAGGAAACCTTAACAGAAATAGGAAATGCCATAGGAAGATGTGTATATGTTGATCCTAGATGCCTGGGAGAAAAAGATAAGCGTGTGGCTTGGATTCTCATAGAAAAAGCTTACAGAGGAGGGTTCCCGGACCATATTGATATTTTCTAGAGGGAGCTGAAAATAAATCAAAGGCTGGACTTTTGGGGAGTGCCCTTCAGGTGCTCTGCATGCCACCGGACGAGACACTTAATCAAGAATTGCCCTCGTTGTCCTGTCTTAAAAAATCGAAAGCATCATGGTCTTCCCCGTTTTGCTGCAAAGACTTATAGGACAAAGTCCCCATCCCGGGACTAGAGAAGTTAACAAATTCAAAAAGTTTGTCTCCATCGGAGTCAGATGATCAGCGAAGGGTTAGTAACCTTGAAATCCAACAACAATCTCCACCTCATCTCAAGATCCCAAATCCGCTGGATATTATCTCTCCTTCAATGCCTCCTTTGGAACCAGCCTCTGATCATGAAATCCCTCTTCCTCCCCCGGTCCCTCAGCCCTATAAAGACTTCAACAGAGAGGTCCACTTTACCCTCATTCCATCCTCCTCCCCGTCTCCAAAAAAGAAAAAGACTCCATCTGGAAAAGGAAAAGAACCTATGATTACGGCTACCCCTTTAAACACCCCAATTTCCTCGCCCACAAACTCTATTGGCAGCGACTTGGATTACCTTCTAAACAAGAAATCGTTGGAACTTAGTCCCCTCACTATTCACAAGCCGGGGAAACAATCTTCTCCTCAAATAAGCCCAAATTCTGCAAAAAACATTACAGTGAGGAGAAAAAATAATAGGGGCAGTAGACACTTCAGGGGGAGGGTCGATGGAGCAGGCAGAGGAGTTCGTAATCTCTCTCTTATAGATGTCCCTATCATTGATATGACTGAAGAATGGCCTCTTAGAGCAAGCATGGCTGAAAAGAATCCCCAATGACATTCATCATATCCATGAATGTAAGAGGTCTGGGGGCAGACCAAAAATTCTTGGCCCTAAAGAATCTTTTCCTTTCAGCAAGTCCTAAAATCATATTAATTCAAGAGACCATGCATAACACTTCTGTGTCAATTTCCTATTTCAGGAAAATGTTTCCCTCCTGGCATATTACCGCTTTGGAAGCTAATGGCCTTTCTGGAGGCCTAGCGGTTTTATGGGATCCTGATTGGATCAAAGCAAAGGCATATAGATGTTTGGCGGGCATTCTAATCTCAGCTCAAATCAGGGGAAATGACTGTCCCATCAACATTCTGAACATATACGCTCCTTATAAAAACAGATTGCCATTCTGGGAGAAATTATTTGCTTCAGAAATCTTTGACATTGAATATTTGATGATTGCAGGAGACCTAAATGTCACTTTAAACTTGGATGAAACATGGGGTATCAGCAGGAAGAAGGATCCACTTGCAGACCGCATCAAATATGAGCTTTTAAGCAGGAATCTTATTGATATAAACCCCCTCAAAATGCTCCCGACTTGGGAAAATGGAAGGATCAAAGAGGCTTATATAGCCAAAAGACTCGACAAATTTATCCTACATGCTAGTATAATTGATAAGATGGGCATGCCGTTCTCAACAATTGAGAATGTGTTCATATCAGATCATAGACCGAATCTTTTAGACTGGAGAGAAAAGGGTTTTAGAAAGGGCTACTCATTCAAATTTAATAGGACATGGCTGGAAGAACAGGAGTTTAATGATCTTATTATAAGAACCTGGAGAGATCTGTCATCAACGCAGAATATTCCTCCTTTTTTGACCTTCAGGGACAAGCTGGATGCCATTAGAAAGGTGGTCAAGGAATGGAAAATCAAGAAAAGGCAAATGAATAGAACAGCTCTTCAGGAGATCCAAAAGGAATTGGACAGCACTTCGGAAACCCTGGCTTCTCATCTCCTCACTTTCAAAATGAGATGCTGAATAAAGGAGCTACAAAAGAAAAAATTAAAAATCTTAGAACAGGAGGAAGCTTTTTGGAGATTAAAGAGTAGGGCGATCTGGCTTAAGGAGGGGGACAAGAACACAAAATTTTTTCACAAGTTTGCGAGTTCCAGGCGTGAAAAAAATTCTATATGGAAAATAAGTGATGGAAGAGGAGGATTCCTATACTCTCAACAGGACATTTCAAACAAGGCCGTAAGATACTTTGAAAATCAGTATAAGAGAGCTGAGGATTGCAGGTTTTAGGACATTTTATGGGGCATTGATTTACTTCCACAGATGTTTGATGATGACCTAAATGATCAAATTTTCTAGCCGGTATCTGAGGAGGAGCTGTTAGAAACAATGAAATCTTTTAAAAGGGATAAGTGTCCAGGTCCAGATGGCTGGACGATAGAATTCTTCATACACTTTTTTGATCTTATAAAAACTGATCTGCTAAGAATGGTAGAAGGATCCAGGATATCAGGCAGTATCAACCAGATAATTTCCTCCACTCATATAGCACTCATTCCAAAAAAAGGAGAAGCAGAATCCTTCCAAGACTTTAGACCGATTTCCCTTTGTAACATTTCTTTCAAAATTATTTCGAAAATTATTGCGGAAAGAATCAAAGAAACTCTTTCAAGATTCTTAACAAAGGATCAACACGACTTTTTAAAGGGAAGAAATATTCTGGACGCAGTTGCAAATACACAAGAAAGTCTGTTTGCCATGCATTCAAAAAAAATTGATGCTGTCATTTTCAAGATCGACCTCCGCAAGGCATACGACTGCCTTGATTGGGTTTTCATCAGGTGTTTACTTGCAAAGATTGGATTAAGGGCCAACATGATTGACTGGATCATGGCATGTGTTGAGAAGGTGAACTATGCTATCATTGTTAACGGGATTCCATCCTCTTATTTCTTAGCTGCTAGAGGACTTCGCCAAGGCTGTCCCCTGTCACCCCTCTTATTCATCTTGGCAATGAATTGCCTTAGTCTCCACATCAATAAGGCAGTCAAGGAAAACAGATGTAGCCCATTGAAAATATGCAGGAACAATTCCATCTCGCATAACTTATTTGTAGATGATATTCTTATGTTTGGTATGTTGTGCAGACTCACCTGGTTATGTTTTTATGACATCCTTGAAAACTTTCAAAAAGCTACAGGACTGCAAATTAACAAATCAAAGTCAGTAATCTATCATAATGATGTCAATAAGGAAGCAGTAGAATGGTTATCTTCACTTTTTGGAATAGAGGTGAAATCCATTAAGCATGGAATAACATACTTGGGTTTCCAGTTAAAGGCAAACAGATATTCAAAGAAGGACTGGCAATGGATTTTAGATAGATACTACAAAAAGATATCAGTTTGGGAATACAGATGCTTATCATTGGTAGGAAGAGTGACCTTGGCTCAATCGGTCTTAAATCAACTCGCAGTATACTGGGCCCATCTATTCTTTCTACCTGCAAGTATCATTCAAAAAATGAATAAGCTAACTGCGAATTTTATATGGGGTGGCCAATCGAAAAAAGGAAATTTCATCTCTCCAAATTATCTGATATCTCTTTGCCGAAGAGCATGGGGGGATGGGGTCTGCTGGACTTGCAGACTTTCGGAAAGGCACTTCTATGTAAGTCTTTGTGGAGAGGGATTTATGGAGAAGGCCCATGGAGCAACTCAATTCAAAAGAAATACATGGGCAGTAAGGATATCTCACACTGGTACAGGGTTGGAAGGATAGGTTCCTCTTATGGGTCATCAATATGGTTGAGCTTCTGCAAGATAGAAAGTTATTTTTTGAAGAATTTAACATGGAGCTTCCAATCTGGTAGCAAGATCCTTATTGGAAGAGACCATTTTCTGAGCGGTGTCGAGGAGATCTTTGTGCCTGAAACTTTAATAAATTTTTTTCATAGAAAAGGTTTCTTCTATTGGGATAAATTGATTTCAGATTGGCAGGGATCGATTCCTTTATGGAAAGAGGCAGAGAATATGGGGATGCCAGCTTCTATAGCTCGACAATGGGAGATCATCAGGACATGCCTGAGAAACTGCGGCATTTTCCGCTCTTCGGAATCTGATTGTCTTATATGGAAGAATTCAAAAGGTATCAACCTGGTTCGTGTTAAGGATATTTATCAGAATATGATTGGTCTAAGGGATGCATCTCCCAATCTTATATTCCCAATTGTCTTTTGGAAATCGGGATGTCTCTCCAAAATGATTTATTTTTCATGGCTGACATTCCACAACAAAAATTTATCTTGGGAAAACTTTAAAAAGCGGGGATGGCAAGGGCCAAGTATCTGTCTAATATGCAAATCAGCTGAGGAAAACAACTGTCACATGTTTTTAAATTGCCAAAGAACTCAACTATTGTGGCAATCTCTGGAAAATTTGTATGGAATCCCACATATTACACATGCTTCCACAAAAGAAGCGTTTCTGTGGTGGAGTGGACAGAAGTATTCCTAGAGGCTGGTAATTATTATCACTCTCTGGAGCATCTGGAAATGGAGAAACAATGTTATTTTCAATGACAAAAAAGTGCCTTTCTTGGAAATTTTATCTAATATTGTATCAATCTACGACTCTTTACCGGAAAAGCCTCACAAGCAAAAAAAGAAGGATCATAAGGAACATGTACAGCCTCACTCAGTGTTGCCAAGAGCGTATTTTGACGGAGCCAAGTAGAAAGGTTCCTACGGTTGCGGAGTGCACATTATAATGAATGAAGATGTTCAATATCTCATCCATTGGAATGGAGGAATGGGTTCCAACAGCGAAGTTGAGGCGATGGCCCTTGCCGGCCTTCTAAATTTTTTCTTTTTTTCTAAATATTCAGGCAGTCTCAATTTATGGAGACTCCAAAGTAATGGTGGATTATGTATCAAGGAAAAACAACAACTACAAGCCTCACTTGATAGGATGGATGGGCAGGTCATGTTTTTCTGGAGAAGGATGGAAGGATATTCTATTCACCATATCAACAGGACACAAAACCAGCAAGCAAACTTTTTGTCAAAGGAGGGTTTACAATCGGAACCAAGCCTTTGGTCTATGAAGGTAACATCTGAAGGGGATATTTTCTCTATCCAGGATTTTTCCCTTCTAGATTTCTAAATTTCATAGTAGCTGAAGCACAGGTATGCACTGTTTTTTGCTCCTCTTTTTGTCCTATGGTACCTCTGAATTTTGTTTATGAATGGCTGAAGCATAATGTGAATTTACCATCAAGTACTTCCCATCTTCTGAAAAGTTACTCCTATGTTATCTCTATGAGAAATGTTAATATTTTGTTTCTGAATGACAGCCCTGTGGTTTGTCATTTTTTTCTGGAGAATGTTGCTCTTCTGCTAGGATTATGCTTCCCATTTCCTCTAGGCCTTCAAAGATTTCAAGCCATAAATTGGCCATATACAGAATTACATGCAAATGTATTGATCTGTCTTTTATATATCTTATATAATACAATCTCGCTTTTTTTTTTGCCCTGAAAAGCTTGTAACATAATTAAATGTACAGTTCATAAAAAAGAAAACCATATATATATATATATATATATATATATATATATATATATATAATGGATTTGGAACCTATAATACATGAAAATATTAAGAAAAAACATGAATACAATATTATTATATAAAGTGATACAATTATGATATAATTTATAAATTTAACATAATAACAATTAAATCTAACCATTACATATTAAAAATAAATAAAAAACACATTGGGTAACTTTTAACTTCAATACAACAATAACATACTTTTATTAATAAAATCAATAAAATTTTATTTAGTAAATAATATTTTCAACAATTAAATGCTATATATATTTTCAAATTAAAATATAAAATAAAATAATAAATAGAGGGGTAGCTAAATACCTGTTTTTTTTCAAAATTCTAAATCTACAACCCAGATTTTTGGTAAATATATTTCTCTCTAACATAGGAAATTTAATAAAAAAACCAAATATCTTGATGTATAATTAATAAAACTACTTAATGGTAAATTTAATTAAAAAAAAGTTGAAAAAAAAACATAAAAAAACAACATCTTGCTGTATAATTAATAAAACTATATAATGATTAATAAAACTACTTAATGGTAAATATATTTCTCTCTTAGTAAACATGAGAAATTTAATAAAAGGAAAAGGAATCTTTGATTATCTGAGAATTGCCACGTGACCCATTTTTAGGAGATAGTTGTCAAGTTGTATAATTGTCTTATCTCATCATCATGACATTTTGGGACTGCACGTCATGACATTCTGGGACTGCGCGTGGGCAATACTAAAGGGTTCATCTCATAACCAGTTATGGCCTCTGTTTGACTAGTTGGAAACAATACATCTACTTGGAAACTTTGATGAGGAAGCGACTCATCAAGGATGACAATTGATGAAGAAGCGACTCATGTTACCACTACGGTCAAAGGAACGACGGGTTAACTCTATCCAGAGTAATGACTTACCATGCAGGTTAAATATTATATTCTTTATCCAGAGTAATGACAACCACATGAAATATTATATTATATTTTCGTTTGGAATGTTTTCACAGGTATTTGGAATGCATCATACATTATACTTTGTCTTCTATCTTTGTGGGTGTTGTAGGAATATGTTGTTGTTGGGTGGGTGTTTCTTTCTCTCTCTGCATTTTCTTGCTTATTCTGGGCATCTGAAAATGGCAGCGGCTTTGATCAAGACCTAACGACATTGATGGGTATGTATTAATAAAGACTTCCCACATATTTTTCCTAAATTTCATTTATGTGATGTGATACAGGAACAATGGAAATAACAAGAAATAAAATTGTAGGAATTTTTGGGTTCTTCTCTATTTGGAGTTGGACTTTTCCGGTCACAAAACCTTGCCAAGTAAAAACAGTTCCTGCTCCAACCTGGAAACATAACACTCCAGAAATATGTGTAAAGCAAAAGGCTAATAGATCTTCAATGAGAAGTGTCTTGAATTTTGCATTTATCATGTTTTGGGAAGCGTTATTGTGTATAAAAATGAGATTTGAGGTGAAACGGCCATGGAAGAGCAGGAAGGATTGGAGAATGAGAATAGATGGAAGTAAAAGTAGAGAAGAAGAAAGTAGCAACAAGTGGGATTCTGACATCTTGTTATGTGGCACACATAGATGAGGACTTTTTTCATCAATGAACAGGTGATGAGTATGGATGAACATAATTATATATAGAATTCTCAAAAAGGCATGAAAGAGAGGGATGACAAAGGGGCCTATACACCTCTGATTAGGTTAGATATATTGAAGCATAATTTGGTTTAATAGGAAAAACATATACATATGAAGTCCTCAAATTATATTACAACTGTTGTTTGTACCATCCATGGCAAACTCTTGGATCAGTTGATCAATTATGTAATGTATGATGCATATCTTGGCTGCCCTCGGCGTTAGCCAAGTGTTGGTTTCTAGGTTTCCTATATGGTTAGGTTTGATATTGTATTGGGAACGGGGCCATGCTCTTTATGGAGCGGGAAGCTATTGGACCTGCATTAAGGAAAGATCAAGAATCTAAAACATCATACCTAAGTGTCAGGTTCGGGAGGCTCCTCTCATGTGACACCTGTGCATGCCAATGATGTAACACAAGTACGTGTTCATCATATTAATTATTTTTAAAATCAATCTAATTTTCTATATTCAAATATTAATAAGAATATTAGCAACATGTTCGTTGAAGGTTATAAATAAATCCCCATCGTTGACTTACCTTAATCCAGTAAATAAATTAAAATTCTGGAACATAGACACGCCTATCGGGTTAATTAAAGTAATAAAGTGAAACTGATAGAGGAGACCCCTATTCGCCTATGGAGTTATAAGTGTAAGCAGCCTGGTTAGCAGTAGATGCAGTGACTCTAGAAACTTCCAACACAACGGTACACGTTTACGTATGCAATGAAGTTTTAGAGGCCACGCCACTCTCTGTTGGAAACAACCCGAGAACGGTTTACCATTCCAAATAACTCTATAGAATTTAAATAAGAAGAGTTGAGATGTGATTTAATGCCGATTGCAACGTAACTTGTATTATGTACTAGGGCTAAGTAGAGGAAAATACCACACAATTTCTTGGAATTATTCCAAAATGTTAACGCAGAGATGATTTTGTTAACGCTATGATTCAGATGCATCATAAATAATAACAATAATAAGACTACAATTCATTGACTACTTTCAACACATCCATGAGGACTTGGAAATTACACATCAATGAACAAGTGATGAGTATTGATGCAGAACATGTGTTGTAGCAGGTGATACTTGCACTAGAAGAACAGAAAGTTCAGGGTATTAAATTCAAACGGTTCTTGCTTGAAAGAAGAAGTAAATAATTTGAACACGAAAAATCCTAACTAAAATTCCATATAGAAGGGATGAGAGAGAGATGCACTCCGTGGGTAGGTAGATTTTCCAAATCGAAATGGAAAAATATTCAAAAAGAGAAATGTCAAGGAAGGATGATCACAGATGCTCTCGGTCTCGAGAGATTTTAGCGGTTAGTGGTCTTCTCCTCGATTATTATATCACCAAAAGCACCATGGTAGTGATGATAGTGGGAGAAAGCACCAAATAAACATAGTTTTTGAAAACAGGTATGGTGTGCATTCGGTCTTGTACCCAACAACTCTAGATTAAATAGCTTCGTTATAAACATTTATATATAAAATTTACTCTAGATTTATATCTTCATTACAGGTTAACCTTCATCTCAGAATTATAAATTTTATACTAAATAAATTACAGGTTAGCCTTGGTCTCAGAATTAAAATAAAAACAAACCATGAAACAGAGGAGAACAAGGCAAAATAACCTTGCTTCTTAGGAAATTTTCATTTTCTATTGAAACTTTGCAAACTGATGGGCGCTAGAAAATCCTCATTCTCTACTCCAAAAGGCCCAAAAACGCTACTCCAGCTCCTGTATATAAAATTCCAACTCATCAGAAAAAAGAAACATAAAGAATGGCCTGGCCAAATGAATTTTAAAATAATTCAAGAAAATATTGCCATTAGTACAACTCACTCACTCTGGATGCATTCCATTATTTGTTGATCAAGTTGGCCCTTCAACCACCAGTGCATATTCTCCTTTGCATGGACTTTCTCTCTCAATTAACAGACACACAAAACAAACAAACATTTACACAAGACACAACCACAACACTACACAGGACATTGATGCATACAACACTACACAGAACAGAACATTTATGGAGCGCTCCATAAGACAGAGACAGTGCTTGAGAGAGAAAGAACACCCATGATGATTAACCTGTAGGTGCTTGAGAGAGAAAGAACACCCATGATGATTAACCTGTAGGTGCTTGAGAGAGAAAGAACACCCATGATGATTAACCTGTAGATTGAATAGAGAAAACGATTTGTGAGGTTACATAAAAATAACCTTTCCCTGGTTAACCAAACAGAGAGAATGCCAAAAAAATTAAAAGGAATAGAAAAATTACCAATAATCCATTCGATCACCTCCTCCTCTTAGTATGTGAATTTCCTCCTCTCATTCTTCACCGATCCCTGTCTCTCATTCTTCATTCATTAGGCCGCGCGCATTCCTGAGTTTTATGCTTGAGTTTTTGGACCGTTGTCTTCAAATTTAGCTTTAACCAATCTTTTAATGACTATTCACTAAACCAATCTTTTAACTCAGTATTATTATTTTATAATTTATGATATATTGTTGTAGGTTTTTTTTTTTACCTGCTGACAGTTCTCTGTTTCTACCTTTCCAGTATATTTAGGTATTCTATTTTATAATTTAGGATATTGTTGTAGTTTTTTTTACTGTTTCGGCAACCCTTATCCGGATTGCGGCATATTCCCAAACTTACTTATGTGGCCCACTTCTCCGTCTCCTTTTATAGAAATGGTGTCACATTTCCCTTCTATATAATATGTTGTAGTAAATTTTTTTTACCTGTTAATCCTACAGTATGAACTTTCGACCTATGGTTTAATGTAATAGCGCTATGTAAAAATTTTCATATTACAATTCTTGTTTCAAGCTACTGGAACCGGCAGTCGGAGAAACCCTTTCCGGAAATAAGTCTGACTTATGCATTTATTTCTCCGCTGCTTGGATTGTTTCTCCCATCTATTCTATGGTACCATCGCCTTGGTACGTTGCTACTCCACCCACAGTTGGCTTTACTTGCACTTTCCACCTGGCTCGTCATTCATTTCCTGCTTGGTCATGGTGGCGTGGCAAGGGCTGGCATCCATTAGTGATCGTGTACCTCGGGCGCCTCCAGCCATCGACGGTCAGGATTGTGGGTGATGAATCTAAGGGTCGAGCATTGACCTGGGGTTTTGTGATGGTTTATCTGGTGGCATGGCTCATTTCCTTCATTCTACTTGGATTCTCGTTCGCGCTCCGTCTGCTTCCTGCCACGTTCAACCAGTGCGCGAACTAGTTTTTTTTTGAAACCAGGGTTCAAGCACCGGAGCTGGTCTACCCCACCTCCAGGTAATTTATACGTTGTTCTGAAAGTGCCTTAAACAATTTTTCTTGCTCCTGTCTCTGTAAAAATTGGTTTCTATGCTTACAATGCTTCGTCCAAACCCTAACAGTCTTCCGTCTGGTTTTATAGGTTTCCTGGTGGAAGATGGAGGGTGGAGCCAGAGGAGGCTGATTTGGCATGGGAATACGACCGCGGTTAACTGGGTTTCTCACATCCAGCGTGGAATGCTGGGTAAGCACCAGAACTCGGGTTTGGCTTGTCTGAGGAGAGTTCATTGCTCTCTGGTTTGCTATTTCCAAGGATTGTAAAAACACTTCTCTATTCTTCCGGTTTTAGCTGCAGAGAGGGATTCTTACCATGTCTAGGACAGAGTTCCTGTGCGGTCTTTGATAATATAAAGTTTGAAGCCATAGGCTCTCCTGGTCGAGGCTTGGCCGTGCTGTTGTATTTTCAGGCAAAATTTGCCTTGTTTGAAATCTATTGTATTAATAGGTCATCTTTTAAGATTCGCCTTGTAAATTGTAATAAATATCTGTATGTTGTTATGGTGTATACCTGGGTTACATTTTCCCTTCCAGTTTATATGGCACTTGTTTCAGAACTATGTTTTCCTTATTAAAGTTCTACTCGGCATAAGCTAAGTCCATAATGGTTTCCAGCATGGATTTTTGACTTGACTTCTAAATTCTGTATCAAATTTAAGTAATGAACAATCGTATTACTGTTTCCAACGACGACTCTGTAATACTTATTTTATATATGGTTTCACGCTAAAGTTTATTCCAAGATTCAGAGTTTTATTATACATGTTTTATGTTAGGACTAGCAAACTCTGTTCTATCGAATTATCACCGAAATATTCCATTCTAAAGGTTTTTACTGGTGCATTTTAATCATTAGAGCATTTCCTTTGTAGTGATTTTCTTTCAAGTTTCCTTAGGGTTATAACGAATCACTGACAACCACAGTTATCTGCCTATGGTTGGAAATACGTTCAACATTGACAACCCTCCAGGTTCAATTCTAAAACTAGTGGTAAGAAATTCCCTAACGGCTCGGTCTCCCTTGCCGGAGTGCTGCCATTCTGGTGGCGTGCTTCTTATTGCTTATTTTTTTTTGAATTTGTCTATCTTTGGTTTACTCAAGACGCACAACCTCCCATATGGAACCTAGGGTTTTATCCTAGGCCACGATAGGGTTCCGGCTATCCACCTTGTATACACCCAGTTTGTTAATTCAGACTCTGTTGAAATTTCTACCCATCGATAGTTTAACAAAACCCATCCGGGTCTCTTGCCTTGCTTTAACCACAAGCTAGAATCGATAACGATTCCAGGGCTTGTATGTCGACCCCCCCATGCTTATGATTCTATTCTAGTTTATTACTATGTCCTCTTAACCACATGATAACATTCCTTGAGTTTTAGCAAGAGTTTTGCCTAGGAGAGTAAAATACTGGTTGCACAGGTTTACTTCTGTTCAAGCATAAGTAATCACATTTGTAATTTTCTTGGTTCTTTATTATACCCTTATCTTTGTTACTATTGAACTGTAGAGTTTGCAGCCTATGGTTATTCACTATCCCTAAGAGGTTTGTATGATTAGGCCACAGACCCTAATCACTGTTTTCGAATTCCTTCACTCAAGGTTATTTCTGCCACTACATATTTTCTAATTTCTTCTTTTGCATTTAACAGAGAGGTAAGAGAATGCTATCTATGTACAATTATCTGCTAGTAATCAAGTAAACCAGACCCCTTTATCCGTTTCCTAAGCAATTACATATAAAATATTTAACACATTTCCTACCAGGGAAATTTAGCAGATTATTTAACAGATATCCAAGGGATTTTTCCTACTTACCTAGTATCTTCCTGGCGAATAAGACTCCTCAGAGGTTCACCTGGATTCCTGCTACTTCCCTTTTTGACAACCCAACCGTGAGACTCGTCTTTCAAGACCAGAGTCTCCCCCCTAGCTTTCTCTTGCCGGATCACTATCCTCAGCAAGAACGCACTTAGTGCTTGGCTATTTGGTCATCACCAGACTTATCCTCTATCCTCCTTTGCCTGTCCCTACAGCGCATATTTTTTCCTCCTCCCCTCCTTTTCTCTGGAAGCCTTCCAGTTAGGGGAGGTAGTTTGATTGCAGTTTCCACAACTGTCTTTTCCCCACTTCCTCCTCAGAAGTTGCCAGCATTTCAAGAAACTTTTCTTACATCTATATATATATATATATATATATATATATATATATATATTTAAAGAACATAATAATAATAACAATACTATTATATTTTCAACAGTTAAAAGTGTCATATTTAGATCTGTCTTTTACCACAGTGAAAAATCAAATATTTACATTTTCTCGGGACATCACATTTCCCCCTCCTGAGATTGGACATTGTCTCGATGTTTGATGTTCATAAACAGCTCTGGGTAAGCCTTTTTCATGAGCTCTTCATCTTTCCAAGTGGCCTCATCAGGCCCAAAGTGCTGCCACTTTAACTTGGGTAATAGCTCGCTTCCGTAGCTGTACTTCTCTCTGGTCGAGGATGCTCAACGGCTCGACGAAGACTTCTCCTTCCGGTTCAACCTACAACAAGCAATACTCCAAATCAGTGTCTTTTAAAGTAAACTTTTAGACTGGTCTACTAGAAATAATCCTCACCTGTAGATCTTTCCATTTGATCACATGTTTAGGATCATAAACATATTTTTTTAACACAGAGACATGGAAGACATTGTGGACTCGGATGTGACTTGGCAGGGCGAGATGGTAAGCCACTGGCCCAATTCTTGCCAAGACTTGGAATGGTCCACAATATCGGGGTGCCAACTTGGCACATCCGCTCGATTGCAATGTACTCCTCCTTGCTTGGATCCTCACCTAAACATGGTCACTAACTTGGTATTCTTTAAACCTCCTCTTCCAGTCAGCAAAGCTCTTTTGCCTATCCTGAGCAGCTTTTAAATTAGAGCGAACCCTTTTCACTAGTTCCTCCATTTCCTTAAGCATTTCTGGCCCTAACCTTAATTTGTCTTTAGGTCCACCCCAGCTTGAGGGTGTGCGGCATTTTCGCCCATACAGGACCTCAAAGGGACTCATTTGTAACGAGGTATGATACCCGTTGTTGTATGCAAATTCAACCAAGTGCAAATACTCCTCCCACTGCGTTGGTTGCTGCATTACATATGCTCTTAACATGTCTTCTACCACCTGGTTCACCCACTCTGTTTGTCCATCGGTCTGGTGGTGATACGCTGTACTGAAGTTCACCTGTGTCCCCAATTCTGCAAATAATGTCTTCCAAAAAGTCGATGTGAATTTCACGTCATGATCTGAAATTATCATCTTTGGGAGTCCATGCAATTTAAACACATTCTGCATGAAAATATGGGCAATCTGTATAGCTCTATAGGTGGATTGCACAGGCATAAAATGTGTTGCTTTACTTAACTTGTCTACCACCACCATAATAGAATTGTTATTCTTCTTTGTCTTAGGTGGCCCTATTATAAAATCCATAGAAATGGTTTTCCACTTCCATTCCGGAATGGGTAAAGGTTGTAATAACCCCGCTGGATGTTGATGCTCTGTCTTAATTTGTTGGCACTCCAAACACTGTGCTAAATACTCGGCCACATTCTTCTTCATACCCGACCAATAATACTCTTTTCGAAGTGTAGTGATCATTTTCTGATACCCTGGGTGTCCCGCATAGTGACTGATGTGAAATTCATCCAGAATCAGATTTTTAATGCTGTTTTGATTAGGTACATATAGCATTTTTTTGTAGTACATCATTCTGGCATCATCCATCTCATATCCTTGTTGATTCTTCTTGCTAGTAGACTGTTGTACTTGCTGTTTTATTTGCTAGTATTCAACATCTTGTTCTGCTGCCTTTTTTATCATTTCCTCGAAGGGACTTTTCCATTCGCTGAAGGAAATTTCATACAAACATTGTACTTTCCGACTTAAGGCGTCGGCCACCTAGTTTTCTTTCCCCTTCAAATGTTTGATTTCAAAGTCAAAACTGCTTAAGAAATCTACCCACCGCGCTTGCCTTGCGTTTAAAGTGAGCTGGCTAAAATAATTGGACAGGCTGTGGTGGTCGGTCAGTAACAAAAATTTCCTTCCCATAAGATAATGTCGCCACGTCTTCAAGGCGTGTATGACGGCTGCCAACTCTAAGTCATAAGCAGAATACTTCTGCTCATGCTCTTTTAGTTTCCTTGATTCATAAGCAATTACTTTCCCTTCTTGCATCAACACACCTCCCACGCCCTCCTTGCTTGCGTCAGTGCACACCACATAGTCCTTATTAGGATCAGCTATGCTCAAAATGGGTGCTGTGGTGAGCAGATGCTTAAGCTACTCAAAGCTTCTTTAACATTTTGGGGTCCATTTGAATGCTCTTCCCTTTTCTATAAAGAAGTGATGGGGTATGCCACTCTTGAGAAGCCTTCCACAAATCGTCTGTAATAACCGGCTAACCCCATAAAGGACCTGATGTCTACTACATCTTTCGGTACGGGCCACTCCATTATGGTTCTTATCTTTTCAGGGTCCACTGCGATCCCTTCCCTTGTGATTATATGGCCCAGATATTATATTTCTTCCTTGAAGAAATCGCACTTGCTGAACTTAGCATATAACTGGTGTTCTCGGAGGGTTTGTAGCACCAATCTGAGGTTCTCCTTGTGCTCTTCCATAGTGCGGGAGTATATCAGTATATCATCGATAAATATCAGCGCAAATCTGTCCAAATATCGATGAAATATGTTGTTCATCAAGCACATGAAAGTTGCAAGGGCATTAGTTAACCCAAAGGGTAGCACCACAAACTCGTAATGCCCATACCTTGTTCTAAAAGCTGTTTTAGAAAAATTCATCAATTCAAGGTAGAGGATACTTATTTTTGATTGTCAGCTTGTTCGGTTGACGATAATCTATACACATGCGAAGGGTCCCATATTTTTTCTTAACGAATAACACTGGGGCTCGTCACAGAGACACACTGGGGCGAATATAGTTTTTATCTAACAGTTCCTGTAACTACATTTTTAACTCTGTCAACTCAGGTACACTCATTCTATAGGGCGCTCGCGATACCGGTGCTGCCCCTGGTACCAATTCAATGGTAAAGTCTATATCCCTCTTAGGCGGCAGTCTAGGAATCTCTTCTGGAAACACATCCGCAAATTCTTGTATCATAGGGATGTTATCCAATGTGGCCGTTTTATCCTTCGAGTCAGCATAGCCCACTTGGATGGCATAAATCTGACACCCCTTCCTGATGCATTTCGCTAACTGAGATGCAGTTATTGGCCAAACCTGTACTAGCCGCTTAATTCCTTGCATCTCTTGCCTAGCTCCAAGTTCATCCCTATAATAAATAGTCTTTGTCTTGCAATTGACCAATGACTAGTTCTTTTCTAGCGAGTCCATACCGATTAGAACATCATATGAACCAAGAGGGAGTACATTTAAATCTGCCATTACTGGCTACCCTGCTATTGTTAAAGAGCAGTTATTGACTTTTGCCAGAACTCACCTCTTGGCCCCTGTAGCCAGCTGTACTAGCCACAGATTCTTGAATTTAACAGGTTCTAGTTTACAATGTACTACTACCTTAGGACTAATATAACTTAATGTGGCTCCAAGGTCAATTAAAACAGCTACAGTAAGGTCTAAAATTTTACCTTCAAATTCCACCATGGTCAACTGGTACTCCGCCTGACGATTGTCTAGGGCTACATTAATCCTTGGTATGCTATGTCCTACATCGCCAACTGTCGATGCTTCATGGATTTGGGATAACTGTTCGGTTCCCTTTCGCTGCGGATAGTTTTTGACGTAGTGAGGCCCTCCACAACCCCAACACTGTACTGGGGGTCTTGCTGTCCCTTCACTGTCCAATCTTGCAGGTTGTTCACCAACTCTGGACTCACTGGTTGGCTTAGATTTGAATGAGTTTTTCTGTATAGTTCTGTTGTTCTGCCCCTTGCCAATTCCCTTGCTTCCACCACTGCGATTTCCTTTACTGTTTCCAGCTGACTTATTACCTCTTTTCTCATTCCATCTTTTGCCTGGAACTTCTCCTTTCTGTTTACTCTGCTGGTAACAAATCCTGGCTTTACAGATAGCTTCGTCCATTGTCTTTGGATTGTCAAACTCAATCCTTTCCCGCATATACAGGGGTAAACTACTAACAAATATTTGCACCTTAGCTTTTTCTTCTCTAATATAAGGCACATAATGAAGCAAAGAAGTAAAACGGGTGATAAATTCATCCATGGTTTGCCACCCCAACCGCAAGTCATGGAATTCCCTTGCCTTTTCATTGTAAAAATGCTCGGTCAGGTATCTTTCCTTGAAGTACCTTTGAAATTTCTCCCAAGTTATGGTCTGTTCGCTTACTCCCTTTATGATCTTAACTTCTTCCCACCACAGGGTAGCTTTTCCCTGCAGTTGGAAAATGGCCAGCCGTGCCTTAAGGTTGTGATCATATTCATATAACTGGAAATATTTGTTCATATTAATCAACCATGCCTCAGCTGCTTCCTCCTATTCCCCGTCGAAGTGCGGCGGTTTAATCTTATGAAACTCTCCTTGCAACTCTATCCGTTGCCTTTTTGAGGTCTGTTGTTCAGATGCATTATCAGATCGTTCCTCCCTCTCTTCCGACCCTTCAGGTTCTGTATGGTGGTTCTGTTCTTCTGACATTCTCTGTTGTTCCGCACTGGGATTAGCTGGTGGCTGGTTCTGTCTGTCAGACAGGCTTTTTATAATTCTTTCTTGTTCCATCGTTAGTCGTGCATTATCTTCACGTAACCGGGCCATTTCATTTTTCAATTCCTGCACCGTCTCCAAAATAGCCTGGTTTGTATTGCGAGCCTCCTCCCCGAGCTGTACCCATAGCTTGGGATTGCTCTCAGGACCAATTGCAGGTCCCTGACCCCCCACAAACCTGCGTGATGCACTATCTGTTCTTCGCATGCTGGCGGTACTCTATTTCTGTACTTAACATAAGAAAAGTGTCAGGAACAACAATTCACAAAACAAAAGGGTCAGTGCACTACCTATTCTTCTTAAACTGCTCAACAGAAATGGAAATAATTGTATACACTCTGTTTATCTATTAGTTTCCAGTTTTTCAATTTTCAGCTTTCAGTTTTTTCCCAAAGGCCACAGTGTTTGTAACTTGGCTCTGATACCACTTGTCACATCTCCCTTCCATATAATATGTCGTAGTAAATTTTTTTTACCTATTAATCCTACAGTGTGAACTTTCGACCTATGGTTTAATGTAATATCACTATGTAAAAATGTTCATATTACAATTCTTGTTCAAAGCTGCTGGAACCAGTAGTCGGAGAAACCCTTTCCGGCAATAAGTCTGACTTATGCATTTATTTCTCTACTGCTTGGACTGTTTCTCCCATCTATTCTATGGTACCATCGCCTTGGTACGTTGGCACTCCACCCACAGTTGGCTTCACTTGCACTTTCCACCTGGCCCGTCATTCATTTCTTGCTTGGTCATGGTGGCGTGGCAAGGGCTGGCATCCATTGGTGATTGTGTACCTCGAGCGCCTCCAGCCATCAACGATCAGGATTGTGGGTGATGAATCTAAGGGTCGATCATTGACCTGGGGTTTTGTGATGGTTTATCCGGTGGCACAGCTCATTTCCTTCATTCTGCTTGGATGCTCATTCTCGCTCCGTCTGCTTCCTGCCACGTTCAACCTGTGCGCGAACCAGTTTTTTTTTGCAACCAGGGATCAAGCGCCGGAGCTGGTCTACCCCACCTCCAGGTAATTTACACGCTGTTCTGAAAGTGCCTTAAATAATTTTTCTTGCTCCTGTCTCTGTAAAATTTTGTTTCTATGCTTATAATGCTTCGTCCAAACCCTAACAGTCTTCCATCTGGTTTTACAGGTTCCCTGATGGAAGATGGGGGGTGGAGACAGAGGAGGCCGATTTGGCATGGGAATATGGCTGCGGTTAATTGGGTTGCTCACATCTAGCGTGGAATGATGGGTAAGCACCAGAACTCGGGTTTGGCTTGTCTGAGGAGAGTTCATTGCTCTCCGGTCTACTATTTCCAAGGATTTTAAAAATGCTTCTCTGTTCTTCCGATTTAGCTGCAGAGAGGGATTCTTACCGTGTCTAGGACAGAGTTCCTCTGTGGTCTTTGATAATATAAAGTTTGAAGCCATAGGCTCTCCTGGCCGAGGCTTGGCTAGGCTGTTCTATTTTCAGTGAAAGTTGCCTTGTTTGAAATCTATTGTATTAATAGATCATCTTTTAAGATCCGCCTTGTAAATTGTAATAAATATCTGTATGTTGTTATGGTGTATACTTGGGTTACGTTTTCCCTTCTAGTTTAAATGGCACTTGTTTCAGAACTATGTTTTCCTTATTAAAGTTCTACTCGGCATAAGTCGAGTCCATAACGGTTTCCAGCATGGATTTTTGACTTGACTTCTGAATTCTGTATCAAATTTAAGTAATGAACAATCGTATTACTGTTTCCAATGACGGCTCTGTAATACTTATTTTATATATGGTTTCACGCTAAAGTTTATTCCAAGATTCAGAGTTTTATTATACGTGTTTTATGTTAGGACTAGCAAACTCTGTTCTGTTGAATTATCACCGAAATATTCCATTCTAAAGGTCGTTACTGGTGCATTTTAATCATTAGAGCATTTCCTTTGTAGTGATATTCTTTCAAGTTTCCTCAGGGTTATAACGAATCACCGACAACCACCGTTGTATGCCTGTGGTTGGAAATACGTTCAACATTGACAACCCTCCAAGTTCAATTCTAAAACTAGCGGTAAGAAATTCCCTAACGGCTCGGTCTCCCTTACCGGAGTGTTGCCATTCTGGTGGTGTGCTTCTTATTGCTTATTTTTTTTTGAATTTGTCTGTCTTTGGTTTACTCAAGACGCACAACCTCCCATATGGAACCTAAGGTTTTATCCTAGGCCACGATAGGGTTCGGCTGTCCACCTTGTATACACCCAGTTTGTTAATTTAGACTTTGTTGAAATTTCTACCCATCGATAGTTTAATAAAACCCATTCGGGTCTCTTGCCTTGCTTTAACCACAAGCTAGAATCGATAACGATTCCAGGGCTTGTATGTCGACCCCCCCATGCTTATTATTCTATTCCAGTTTATTACTATGTCTTCTTAACCACATGATAACATTCCTTCATTTTTAGCAAGAGTTTTTCCTAGGAGAGTAAAATACTGGTTGTGCAGGTTTACTTCTGTTCAAGCATAAGTAATCACATTTGTAATTTTCCTGGTTCTCGATTATACCCTTATCTTTGTTATTGTTGAACTATAGAGTTTGCAGCCTATGGTTATATTCACTATCCCTGAGAGGTTTGTATGATTAGGACCACAGACCCTAATCACTGTTCTCGAATTCCTTCACTCAAGGTTATTTCTGCCACTACATATTTTCTAATTTCTTCTTTTGCATTTAACAAAGAGGTAAGAAAACACTGTCTATGTATAGTTATCTGCTAGTAATCAAGTAAACCAGACCCCTTCATCCATTTCCTGAGCAGTTACATATAAAATATTTAACACATTTCCTACCAGGGAAATTTAGCAGATTATTTAATAGATATCCAAGGGATTTTTCCTACTTACCTGGTCTCTTCTTGGCGAATAAGACTCCTCAGAGGTTCACCTGGATTCCTGCTGCTTCTCTTTTTGACCACCCAATCGTGAGACTCGTCTTTCAAGACCAGAGTCTCCCCTTAGCTTTCTCTTGCCGGATCACTATCCTCAGCAAGAACGCACTCAGTGCTTGGCTATTTGGTCATCACCAACTTAGCATCTATCCTCCTCTGCCTATCCCTATAACGCAGATTTTTGCCTCCTCCCCTCCTTTTCTCTGGAAGCCTTCCAGTTAGGGAGGTAGTTTGATTGCAACTTCCACAATTGTCTTTTCCCCACTTCCTCCTCAGAAGTTGCCAGCATGTCAAGAAACATTTCTTATATATATATATATGTAATATGTATATGTATAATATATACATATATATATATATATATATATATATATATATATATATATATATATATATATGTAATATATATATATATATATATATATATATATATATATATATATATAAAGAACACAATAATAATAACAATACTATTATTTTTCAACAGTTAACAATGTCATATTTAGTTCTGTCTTTTACCACAGTGGAAAATCAAATATTTACATTTTCCTGGGACATCATAAATGGACGTTAACCTTTTCATCGGTCGGAATTGCTTATGGTCGGAAAACCTTATCATGGCGTATAAATGTGGTACCTACATCCACAGTCTGTCATTGTCTTCGGGCCGTCTAGTGGAAAACTCAAGATAGGGAATTCAATTCAACCTAAGGAGTTCCAGCGTCCGCGTGTCCTACCACCTGCAAAGAAATAACTTAATAGCGACAAGTTTAACCCACTGTAATTTTGGATAAAAAATTAATATATAGCATACTGGATTGAGTTGTTGGCTTCTGCACTCGCTCATGTGATTTAAACCAATTTAAATTTAATTATTGGATTTTTTATTTTATTATTTAGATAATTATTAGTTTAGATTTATGGAAAAGTTATTATTAATATGTTAATAATTGTTTTTTAATATTTGAGAATTTATAAAAATAATCGAATATTAAATTTTTATAATTTTTTAGAAAATTAATAAGATAAATGTGTTCAAGGTTAAATTTTTTAGTTGATTTTTTTAAACAAAATTCATTTTTTTTTAATGTTCACTATAATTAAAAACAAAAAAATATATTTATTTAGTTAGCAGTTAATTTTAATTAAATGCATTATTACTACTCAAAAGATGTGTAAGAATATTTCATTCTTACTCTCAACCATAAATAAAGTATTTCAATGTTCATGTGAAATAATATAACTTTATGTCAAACTTGAAAAATGATAAAAGTAATTAAAAGTAAAAAATAATAGTATTAGGCTCACAAACACATTATGACACATGTACCTTTTACAAGAAAAATAAAATATTTTTTAAATAAAAAAATGCCAACTATAATTAAAAATAAAAATGAATACATCCATTTGGTTAATTATAATTAAAAAAATATTAATAATCTTATTCTCACTATGCTAGCTGGATTTATTATTGACATTACAGCTCAAAAAACGTGGTAAACATATTTCATTGAGTGTGGAGGATATACAATTATTATACTTCACAAAGATATTCAATATAAGATTTAGGTCAATTATTTAAATGTATAAAGAAAATAAATAATTGAAATAAAGAAAAAACTAGTTATTTCTTAATAAGAATAATAAAAAGAGACATATGCAATTTGTTCAATTCTTAATATAAAATTAATGTGGCATTTAAAAACTATTAATAATAAATAAATAAAATTGAGTTTTAAATCATATATATCAATAAAAAAATTGTTAAAACATTTTAATTAGTCTTACTATTCTACATGTTGGCTCCTTTGGGGTATATTTTTCAGTCATTTAAAATGTAGTAAAAATTTGTTGGAATTGTAAGTTTAAGTTGTGTACTCTACATAATCCAAGTGCTCAACCATATTTTCAAGGCATTGATGCAATTTAAACAATGAAAAAATGTACATTGCCCTCTAAAAGAAATTAGCACATAAGGAATTTAATCCCTCTCCACAGTTGATAGATTTCGAGTTAAAATGAATCTATACTAGTGAATATTGAAACTATTTTATCATAGAGAATACTCTTTCCTATATTTCCTATACAATATATATATATATATATATATATATATATATATATATATATATATATATATATATATATATATATATATATATATATATATATATATAAAATTCAATATTTTAAATACACAAAATTCTACTCTTAAGATTAAGAATATAACTATCTTCAATTAAAGGAAAATTTAGTTTTACATCTTTCATAGTTTTTCAACAAATAATAGTAATAATAATAATTTAATTTTAAACCCATAGCCATGTTTGGAACCAAATTTGTTGTATGAGATACTTGTTTATGGAAAAGCCATTTATATTTGAATATTTGTTTTTTTAGGAAAAAACACAGGTTCTTAACTATTGGTCATTTTTTTTATTCTCTATAAAAGTGTAATATACTTTATATATCTTATTAGATTTATGATTATAATATAATAAACAAATATTATATAACAATAGGCATATGACAATTATTATATAATGCAATCATTAATATGTTTTAATGATTAGCTACAGAACAATTATCACATGATATTTATTTATTGCATTATGATAATATATCTAATAATATATGGTAGGCATACTATAGAAATTTTCCTCAAATTTGAGAATATTGTGTAAAATTCATGAGATTTTTTAAAAGAGAATGAGTCCTTTTGTAAATATTTCTCAATTAAAATTTGTTTATTATGATAGACATGCCTCATATTAAGATTCTATCCTCAAATTTGAAGGGTTTCCTAGATTTTTGAAAGTTTATCCACATAAAATGTGTTTAAGGAGGTTGTTCAAAATTGATTTTTGAGAAGGATATTTAAAATAGATTTCGTGTCACCCCTTATTGTTAGATTTGGAGAGGGTTCCTAGATTCCACATCAAATTTGAGGAAATTTACATTATAGTAACCTATTTTGATTTGAGGGCGTTGCTCAAAATTGATTGTATACAACCTCCTTTAGTTTGAGAAGGTTATTGTTAAGAAATTTAGCTACTTAAATTCCATTATATTTAATTGTCAATCTATGGTCATAAACTTTTAAACACCAACATTGTATATGTGTGGATCTAGTACATAAATTATTCTCAAGCTATGAAAGAAATTTTACAATCTAATGCTCCAAGGCATGCATTGGCAATAAAATGAACTATCAGACTGAAAATTAAAGGGATACAAAGATTTGTTGGATCAATGAGCTTATGTTTTCAAGACAACTTTGTGGACTCCAATCATATTCCATTGTTTGTCATAAAATGATTCTATGATTAATTAAGAAGCACTTTCATTCTTCAACCTTCAATGCCTAACTTTTGTAGGGGGGAATCCACACTTTACACTTGAAAGATAAAATTCAATCAGGAAGAAAGTAAAACATTGCAGGCTTGCGTGATCACTAGGATTACATTTACAAAACAATTTTATGATCTCTGATCACAATACTTTGTTTTGCATAAGCATCAAATAGTTTTGCAATTCCTTAAAAAGCACTTTTGTTCATCAACCTTCAGTGCCTAACCTCTATAGGGAATCCACACTTTTGCAATAAAGAACGTATGAAAGTTCAAGAACTAAAATTACAGAGAATTAAAATATTAATCTACAGATAAATAGAAATAAAAATAATCTAACTAGATAAGCTAACTAAGAAATAAATGAATTCAACACGCAAACCAGGTAGGGAGCCTTACCTACTGACTTGCGCTACAAAACAAAACTATAGTTGATATGAACTTATGGAATTAGATCACTACTTGACACTTGGCAAGTTTTAAATGGGCCTTTCAAAATAGTAATTTAATACATCTGAACAAGTTATCCAAAAAGCACATGACACACATAAGCATGCAATGTCAAATAGAAAGACACCGAGATTGTTGACAGAGTTCACCCCCCTTGGGCTACCTCTTTGGGCCCTACTCTAAAAGGCTAGGCCGCTCGTATTTCAATGAATAAGAAGAGGTACATCAAAATTGTTGATACAATTGCAGCTATTTCCCCAGTATGGAAATGCTCTCCTTTAGCAAACTCTCGCAATTTCACTTGACATTCTATAAAGGACTTGTCATTTATAGAAAAAACATAGAGTCTCTAATAATAACTCTAACCTCTACTGAAATCGAGAATTCGAGTTTCATCAATACATTGATTATTTACCTCGTCCTTGCTTGTCTAAGTGACACAATTCAGGTACAAAATTCAGCGAAATTCACTACTCCTACTAACAAACAAGTACTGTCGTTAAATCCAGAACGTGTCAAAACCCTCGTTTCAGCTCTTCAAGTTTCCAAATCAGCTTTCAGATGCTTTTAGAAAGCCAAAAACTAACTTCACAACTGCTTGCCTCTGAAATGGCTCTGAACTACTTCTTTACATAGAGTTTAACCTAGCTGAACTATGCATGCAGACATTATTGGTGACTGTCAGAAAGGAGGCCTCTATCTCAACTTTCCAATGCCTGTCTCCATTTGCAAAAAGGCCCAAGGATGACCAAGATATGCTCAAATGAACATTACATGCACCAATATCTGTTCTGGAGCTCACTATTCAACTCCCCCTCTGCAATGGTGCAATGGTAATCCTTTTATAATTCCTCGACTAGGTTCCAGATTCGAAACCTACCGGGCTATACATGGCAAGTTGCTTTAATTAGGTGGACAAACCTATACTCGGTGCAATAACAAAATTACACTTAGTGCTATAGTTATAACAACTATTAACTTTGGCGAATTTCGTTTTAGTATGGTCTAACCATATAATGCATATGGTTTACAAATGTTGGACTGAATACAATATCCTTCGTGCATTGATGTAATGTATTATCCTAAGGTTTATTCATGGTGCATATAGATTGGACCAATGCCTTTTGTTACACTGATAATCCAAATTTTTATCATATAACTTGGCGAAAGACCATATCATAAGTCAAATTCGGTTGATGTGGCAGTCAAGTGTTATGGCAACCCGCAACCATGTGATCTTTTAGCGGTAACCCCATGCCACATAGTCGTACAATATTTTCCATGTGAACTAGACTAGGGAAAATTTAAGGGCTAATATTCGCAGATGGGATAATTTTCCATCCTTTTTCTAAAAAAAGGATTCACCAATTCCCAATTTTCCCTAAGAATGATTTGCCCAAATTTTAGAAGGAAAAAATATTTTACCTTAAAAATCGCCAAAAATTTATAGAGACTATATAAAACCATTAGAAGTTTAAACATTTTTACTAAAATATCACCAAGCATTTTATAGTTTTCATATTATGTATTAGTAAGATTTGCCAAGGTTTCTAATCTTTAAGATAAATTTCCATCCTTATAATTTTCCATGAACTGGACCTACTCGTTACTTGTTCCCGACGATTCGATGGCATATCCCATGGCAATGCTTACTCAGTACTCCACGTTCACAACCTCTGATGGTCATGGAAACATCTCGACAACTTTGTTTTAATTGTGCTTGCATCTTGTGTCATGTGACACATCTATGTGTCAAATAACACTTGTTGTAACTGCATACCCGACAGTCTATAGAACCACAGACCTGTGGCATCTAACCCTGGTGGTCTTGACCTGCTCCGACATGTTGATTGGACCAAATACTGTGCGTTCTCATCCATGTCGTGCTATATCATCAGGCCACATGGTTTCCACCTCCGCATTGTATAAAAGCCATAGTTTTTGTTTTAATATATATTTTCCATCGGACTTTAACATATATGCTTGAAATATGGTTGAACGCCATATCTTCTGCACTCTTTTGGCAAATTGAATCACATCCTCCGGCAGTCATGGCCATTAACTCTACCACCGTGTGACTGGACCATCGTGCCATGTGGCTAGACTGGGATCCACCATGTATGAACCTGTTTATACTTAGTTATAATTCTGCACCATAGTTTATAACTTTTTTCCATAGGTTTTGATTTACTCCACTATATTGCGTATTTTCCATAGGTTCATTACATACCATAGGTTCATTACATATTCTACCACCATGTTTTAATAACATAAGTCTTTGCGCCTACCTACCATATAGTATGGTTTGTAAAACATATCTATCCCTTGCGCCCACCATGGTTTTTACACATAGTTTGAACCTTAGGCATGTTTTAACATTTAAAAAAAAGCGCACCTTTATGGTTTAGAAACCATAGGTTTGCAACTACGCCATAAACTTATTAATGCACCCATGACTTATAATATGAATCTTTAACCAACCAAAACCCAAAATCTCACCATTCACCTGGGGATATTCATGGGAGATGGACTTTGACCTGTTGACTTGACCGTTGCCACGTGTCGAACTGCGTGAATGCCACATGGTCAGCAAGGCCCCTTTTCACTTGTTCACCATAAATTTCAATAGGTGTTTTCTCCCTCATACGAAGGCCAAATGTGAATATGGAGATACCACCATAATTAGCGTGTCGAGCTCTTCGACTTGGCACTGATTTCGTGAGCAACTGGGATGTTAAAAATCTGCACATGTTAAGAAAATTTTTTCTACCTAGGTCCATCTTGGACTTCAAACATATAGCAAACATCGACTTGACTTAACAAGATCCATTCTGGATCAATAGTTTAAGTACTTCAATGAAATAAAACTTAGAATAACATCATTTATATTAAAAGAGGAATACACATGTTCACATTACAATTTTAAAGACAATCTGCATATACTTAGCATGGATCCACATATGCCTTGTCATCAAACTGCAATATACACCAACATATGGCCTTCATATTGGACCATTTGAACAATTTTTCAATACACAATTTGATTGCTTTCTCGACCAATCCTGTAATATTATAAACATTGACCTTTGACATTTACTTATTATAGATGTTATATAGCATAGCGAGGGTGTATTGAACCATGAATACCTCCCGAGTACACAAATACTTCTTAATTGTTTACATCCCAAAAGTATAGTAGGGTATAATTCCATTGGCAAATATAGCTCTCACTAATGTGGGTAATTTCTTGTATTTTCGCATATGATATTTTCATGACATGGCATGCATGAAAATATCCATGCCATTTTCCAAAACCTTGAAATTGATTAATTATCCAACTGTGCTTGTGTTGTATGCATTACCACCATGCGTTTGACTAGATCATTAATTATGAGTCAACGCCTTTCTTGTTTAAACTAGGAGAAATCCAACCAACATTGATCCATCTCAAGCTACCTAACAATGAAAACCATGTGGAAATTTTCACCCTGGGGGTGCATATATATGACAACCAATGATTTTGGTTGTTGGATCTTTACTAGGGTTATAAGATCTTATACTCATATTAGAAAAGGCAAGCTCTAGCTCAAATAACTCAATTAAAAATAAAACAAGATCTTTGAATTTAACACCACACCTCATCAGCTTATCATGACCATAATGAAAGTAATTGTGAAAAAATAGGAATGATCATTGGCTACAAGAGGGAGTATAAAGGAAAAAACTTGCACTTTTGATGGTAGTAAAGGCCTCAAAATGAAAGTCCAGTGTCTTCCTCACACCTGAGACTTTGCAATTCCTCATGCAATCTTAGGTGAATAGCCAAAATTAGGTATATGTATATGTATATATACACATAGATATATCAATATTATGTTCATATATCTGTCAACATATATATACCAATATATGTAAAAGTATGTATATACTGGTATATATACACCAAAATAATACTATATAGATATCATTTATTATATATCAACATATTATGGTTGTATATATACCAATATATATACTCACATATTATGTTTATATATATAGTAGTATACATACCAACATTCATGTAGTAGTAATATATATTAAATACATATTATGTTGGTATACTAGTGGTGGTCGTCATTGGGTAAGCACAATACATAGATAGATTAAGAGATTAATACTTTAAATAGTTTAGGGTTTTGTTGTAGTAAAACAACAACTCCCCATTTTGTACTTAATCCATAAAAAATGGGGACCCTTTTAAGTTTTCATATCCTACTTATATATATAATTCAATCGCTTTCCACCTTGTACATATTTCATAGACAAATCACTTATAAAGTTTTCAAAAAAAAAATGTCTAAGTTCTTAAGTGTGCCATCAATAAACAATTCTTCTTGTCTCCCAAGACATGAATATCTCGGACCACACTCTCTTTTATTGGAATACTTTTGGAAAAACCCTGAGGTGTGACAAAACCTTGTTTTTTAATTAACAATCTTTGTTCCCATCCCGACTCTTGTTTCTCGAGCTGACCCTTCCACATTTACTTCTTGATCATCCCATGGCGGGACACAAAATTTCCCGACATATTACTGATATTTTCTCAGAAAATTTTATGTCAATCTCATTCTATCCCATTCACTTGTCAAGTGTTTTACCTTATGCAAAGCCCCATGGTAGGATGACAAAATTTTCTAACAAATCTCTTGAAACATTTTATCTCTTAGATTCTGTTAGTTCTCAGACCTAGACCCTTTTAAAATGTTGAAACCTAACTTCCACTCGAGAAATCCTTCGTGGGATGACATGGCCATTGTTTCTACATGGAATGCTTTAGACAAGATCTTATCAAATGCTACCATATGTCACATTACACCACGTCAATATCTGACAAATAGCCATATTCTTTGTACATATATGCTAAAATTCTTGACAAACAATTCTTTGTCTCATCGTGGCCTTCTTATAACATATTACCTAAACCTGCACTTACTCCCATGATGCAAATTAGGGTTAATCTTAACGAATGATTAATCAAATCGTTAACTTTAATATTTTGTTTAATAACAACATCTCGATAAGTAAATATAGGTCATTTCAACTTAAATTAAGTTTATCCATCGTCCATGTTAGTATCGTCCTACATACAACCACTTCTTTTTTATAGTTAATATCCTTCATTTCAACCTTAGTTTCAATAATTGTCATGTTTCATAGTTATAAATAAGCCCTAAATTGTTAAATTCTACCATAACTCTAGTTTTCCTCGTTATAGTCAATTCATTCTGTTAGCTATGCAAGAATGTTGTACATGGCCAAGAAACCTAAAAATAAGCAATGGGTTGAAAAGTTGTCTCAACCTGTCCTTTAAGTGGTAGATGATAATAATTTGAATACATTTATGTTTTCAGACACATTAATTAGTAAGGTCACTGGTGATAGGGATAGGTACTCCTTCAATTTGAGACACCATTGTCTGATAAGGGAAGGGATGTGCGTACCAAAAAGACCCTCAATGAGGAATCAACATGACAACTCAAAGTAGATGAAATCTACATCCTATCATATGAGTCATTAATATAACATAATGTATGGAATGGTTTCGATGATGAGGACCCCACACATAGAGAAATATAGAAGAGTACGTAAAAGCCAAAATGTATTCTTATAACCTAATTAATAAATTATCTTTATTTTGTAAAACTTTTATTAGATTACTTAAATTTTATATATTTTTCTTTCATTCTTAATTCTTTTATTTTTAATATTATATTTTTTTCATACAAAATTTTTATACTAATTTGAATTAGTATAAAAAGTTTTTTACAGATTTTAAATCCAATCATAATACATAGTCTATTTTTTATTTATTTTTGAACAATACAATAAACCTAATTTAAATAATTCATTTTTTTTTAGATGACAATTAAAATGAAAAGTAATTAATGAAAAAAAAATGCATTCCATCACCACATAAAACCTTACCATAAAACAATGTATTAATAAAGGACCTCCGAATTAAAGCGGAATATTTTATATATTCCTTTAATATTTCCTCAAATATATGCCTTCTTATTGAAGTCGAATCGAGAAACATAGATTTATTATTTTATAAAGTGTCTTGGAATATTAATCTTAAAAATCCAAAAATACTTTACCTTTCTTTAATCAGAACTGTTTTCCCCATTTATCTTATTTAATGGAAAACCATGTTTAATACATCTTTATGAGGAAACATAAAGTAATGTTAAACCAATTGATTTGAATGTAAAATGATCATCGAAAAGAGCAGTTTGAAACTAATATATTAGACACAACATATTCATTATCAATTAATATATAAGAAAATATTTGATATAAAATTAAAGTTAACTTCAAATAAGCAATAAATAAATTATTTGATCCAGGAAATATTCTCTCTTGTTTTTGTCTATATTGTCATCAAGAAAATATCGTTTATTTACACACCCAACAATCTTACCATTTTCATGAAAGTGACAACCTTCTTGGAGCATGTACTGCTATGATTAAAAGTTATATTTATCTTAGTAAAAGAATATTTTTTGATTGCACATTTAATCTGTCAAAATCTTTTCATTTTGAAGTTTTGGAATCAACGAGGTTAGGTTCTGACTCATGAATCAATTTTGATCAAAATCACTATAAAATCTAGCATAATAAAGTAGTCTCTCTCAATCAAAAGAGTTAACAGAGGATTTGAACTAACAATTTCAAAGGGAATGTTGCCAACTACTCTATATCCAATCAAAAGAGTTAATAGAGGGTTTGAACTGATAATTTCAAAAGGAACATTGCCAACTAATCTCTATCCAAAGATTGGAAGAAATTTAAATATAAGAAAAATGATTTTATACCCAAATGTGGGTAGATGTTTTAATTATCAAAAATTCGCTTCCAACAATAGAATATAGAAAGTCCTTCTTGCTTGTATTCAGGACAAGCTCATGTTATGGGATCATAATAGTCAACGAGTCTAGTTGGCAAGTTATTAGCAAATCAAATGTAATGATTTTTCTTAGAATTAAGGTCAATTTTATAGATGAAATGTAATATTGTCATATAGACAAAGTAGTTTATGTCAAACAACAACTTCCAACTCATAAATTATAACAACATTCCTTGGATTGGTAGTTGGTAAAACAATATTGTAGCTAAAAAATGATACGATTGATATGTAAGTGTTGGTATTATGATGTATGTGTTGTACTTGATGGCAACCCACTGGTAGAAGAACAACTCACTTGTATATGGTAACTAGATGAATCTACAGAAGAGATATTAGATGTGACAGAATGCATGACAGTAGTGTTTACAGATATGATGAAATGCAGGGTAGCTTCAAGGAATCAGTTCAGAAGGAAACTCACTCAGATGAAAGATCACAATATAGCAGGTAAACAAAAAAGAATTACATATCAGTCTTCACAGAATGAAGAAAGAGAGGTATACGCAGGTTCACCATTGACCAAGCTGCGTATACATGCAGGTTCACTGTTTACAAGTCGCGTATATGTACACATGCACTTTCACAGAAGGAAAAGCGCGTATACCTTGGGAAACTAAATTTTTGGTCCGAAGTATTTGGTCCATGGTATTGGTCCAAGGTATCTGATCTGAGGTATTAACCCTAGGTATTTGATCCAAGGTATTGGTCCTAAGTGGTTTTGGTCCATGGTATTGAGAAAGGCCTAAAACTATAAAAGGAGGAGAAGATCATTAGGCCAATGTGCGCAAGTATCAAATATCTGATGAAGTGTGAGATCTAATATGTAGGTTATTGGCTTATGGTGTTGTTCTTGATTGAACCAATGATGAACCTTAGCATTTGATGAAGGATAAGATCTAATGATGTATCAGGATCTCAAGGCTTGAAGTGAATTATCTTTATGTGGTTTGATCTTGTATTTGAATAACTGGCGCATGTTGTATTCTGTAAATATGATGATCTGGGTATGACTGAAGTCTGGAATAGTTGTAATGTTTAAATCATCATTTACAGATCTGTATGCAAGTTCACTTTAGAAAAGGAGCATATACACGCTGGTTCCACATATCATAGCAGCGTATACATCATAAATTTGATTTGTAGATCTGTACGCTGGTTCTCTTTGAGGAAAGCGCATATGCACACAAGTTCGACACATGGAAGTAGCGTATACCCTGTAAAATATGTTTTATTTTCTTTTGTTTGATATTGCAGTGTTCTGGGTTCTAGCTTGGGTTCTGGTCACTATTTTCTGGTAACAATATTCTGAATGATCATATTGATGGAGTGACTGATTGATTCAGTTGTGGTTGGTTCAAAAGGAGATTGGTTGATGCAGATATATTTGATGATTGAATGATGTTGTTGATGGATCCAGTCTGAAAATTTATGAAACGTGGTCCCTGGAAGAAAAGAGAAGGTTGTAGCCTTTTGTAGGCCAGAACCGACGTACTAGTAAACATATCAGCTAGTTCAAGAGCTAGGGGGCTGTAGCTCCCTTCCAGTAAAAGTTGGAGAATGAGAGAAGGTTGTAGCCTTCAGTAGGTAGAAGCCTGCGTACTGGTATAAGACTGCACTAGTACAAAAAGTGTAAACATAATTTTCTTATTATTTAAAGAAGACATAGACAATTGCAGCAGGTGGTTTTCACCCACATTGGGTTTCCACCTTATATCTTGGTGTTCATGTGTGTTGCTTATGTGTGATGCTTTATTCTATTTTTACTGCACTATCTAATGAATTCCTGATATACTGGTTAAACTTGAATGCACGATAATTTGGGTAAATCAAAAGATCTCTGCATATACACTGGTTGCATTAAGTACAGTTGTGTATATGCTAGTTCACTAAGCTGAAGTAGTGTATACAAATCAGTTTTGAAAATTAAATTATTGATATGATAATACTGATTCACCCTCGCTCTCAGTATCATTTCCAACAATTGGTTTCAGAGCCAAGTCCTTCAGAAAGAAGCTTGATCGCTTGAGGGAAGATCTATAATCATGAGTAATCAAGAAAGTGGGGGATCCATCAGACCACCAATATTTGATGGGAGCAAATTTGTTTATTAGAAGGTAAGAACCACAGCCTATCTTCAATCTTTTGGAACAGATGTCCGGGAAATCATGGAAGGAGGATATACATTTCCATCAACAACTCCTACAGATATAGCAAGCAAAAAGCAATATGAAACCAATGCCAAGGCCGTCAATACATTATTGGGAAGTCTGTCACAATCAGAGCTTGTCAAAGTTATGCAGCTCAAATTAGCCAAAGAAATATGGGACAAAAGCGTTCTAACCTACGAAGGAGACTCTCAGGTAAAACGTGCTAAACTGCAAACTCTCAGAATTCAATATGAAACTCTCAAGATGCACAATGATGAAAGTATAGCTAGTTACTTCTTACGTATAAATGAGATTGTTAATTGCATGAAGAATTTGGGTGAAGAGATAAAGGAAGTTACCTTAGTTGAAAAAGTTTTAAGATCCTTATCTGCTAAATTTGAATCAAAAGTATCTGCCATAGAAGAAAAGCAGGATCTACAAACTATTACTATGACACAGCTTCACAGAATCTTAACTACCTTTGAGATGAGAAAAGGAGGTCCATCAGATATGAGAGAAGCTGCATTTAAAGCTTCAGCAAAAGGAAAATAAGAACTCAATGAATTAGGACATATTTCAAAAGAAGAAGAGGAAGCAAACTTTGTCAAGAAGCTTCAACGGGGTTCCAGAAGATTCAGAGGTAAACTACCTTTCAAATGTTTTGCCTGTGGTAGAGTCGGTCATTATGCTGCCAAATGTCCTCATAAAGATAAATATGATAAAGAGAAGGGATCTGCAAAATGGAATAGAAAAAAAAAGTGTAAGTAAAAAGTGCTACTATACCTACTATACTGATGAAGATAGCGATGGTTTATCAAATAGTGATGAAGATGAAAATAGTAATGACTATAGACTTCTGATGGCTTATGAAATGATGATTTCTTGGATGCTTTAGATGAAGATGACCTTTATGAAGAAATATATAAACTCAAAATCTATTTAGAAGAAAAGAATATGATTATAGATACCTTGACATACCAACTTGCTGAAAGAGAAAAACACAATGAAAAGCTAGAATGTGAAATTGTAGGTCTAAGAAAGGACCTTGAAAAAAGAAAATCTCTCAATCCTAGATTTGCTAAAGGATCAAAAACGTTAAATGAAATTATCAAAGTGTAGCTCTCTCCTTTGATAAAGATAGGTCTTGGATATACTAAAGAAACATCTCAATCACAGAAGCCGTCAACCTCCACTAAAAGCTATCTTGATGCAGCAAAGAGCAGTGAACAGTTTGACAATCATCAGCAAAGGTATAAAGCAGATCACTAGGTGAATCATGCTCAATTTACTTCAAGGATGAATAGAAGCCACAATCAATATCAAGTAAATCGTTCTCAATTTGCTTCAAAGATAAATATCAATAGAAACTACAATCAATAGGTAAGTAGATTCGATAATCGCAGGAATTTCTTTAATGGTCAATGTTTCTCATGTCATAATTTTGGACACAAAGCTGCTCAATGTGTTTCTTACAAAACTATCATGACTAGAGAAGCAAGAAATTAAAGGAATGTGACAGGGGTCAAGAAAAGTTCTTATAATAACTTTCCTCTTCTTGAAAATCAAATAAAATGCTCAATCTGTAACAACTTTGGCCATGAAGAATTCGAATGCAGAAGTAAATTTCTGCAAATAGCTCAAAAGGAGAAAACTCCATTAAATCCCAAAATATGGAGAAAGAAAGAACCACAAACAGAAATATGCGGTATAGCCTTGTATGCAGAAGGACAAGAAAACCAATGGTACATCGATAGTGGATGCTCAAAACACATGACAGATGACAAAGAAAAACTACACTCATATAATGCCTTAGAAAAGGAAAAGAGTGTCTCATTTGGAAACAACACTCTCGTTGTCATAAAAGGTAAAGGTGTTGTTTTCTTGAAAGAAAAAGTTAAAGATGGGAATGTTATGTATGTTGATGGCTTAAAACATAACTTGTTGAGTGTGAGTCAAATGTGTGATCAAGGAAATGAAGTAGTGTTTGGATCAAATGGATGTGTTGTTCATGAGCATGATACAGGAGAAACCGTGATCAAAGGGACAAGAACTCCAAACAACCTATACATACTCAAGGGAGAACAACAACAGTGCTATCTAAGCAAAAATGATGAAAACTGGCTATGGCACAGAAGATTGGGACATCTAAGCTTTTCTCATATAAGAAAAGCATGCAGATTCCAGGTTGTTCATGATCTTCTAGATATCAACATTCCTAAAAATACTATATGCAAATCATGTCAATTCGGTAAGCAAACCAGATCTAACAATGTAAACTTTGAAACGGGAACTATAAACTCAAAATGAGAACTCTGGCGAAAAAAAACCCGAAAAACATCAAAATAGTGCTAAAAACGAAAAGTGTGTATACTGGAACGATGATTTCTTTTTTTAGGGTCAATTTTGAACATGTTTTAAAAATGGAAGTGAAAACAAAATTTTCGTGCAATAAACAACTTGAAAACGAAAAAGTGATGATACTGGAACGATGATTTTTTTTTAGGGTCAATCTTCAACATTTAAAAAAAATGCTAGTAAAACCGAATTTTTATGTGCCAAAAAAAGTTGTTTATGAGGAAAAAAACACTCTAATGTTTTTGGTGGAATAACATTTTTCTTTCCTAACTATAAATTCAACATGTTCTCAACCATAAAATGCTAGATAAAAAAGAAATTGAAATTTTTTCAACTATAAAATTAAAAAACTATGACATTATGAATAAATTACATCACTAAATGAATTCAAAAGTCATTTTTTGTGGTTGTTGCGCTGTGGTGGTTGAAGGGCACCGCAGCCCCACCTCGTGCCATAATGGTGGTGTGCCCGCCCGCCAGGGGTGGCTGTTGGGTGATTCCGAGAATCGCCCAACAGCCACCCCGGGCAGGCGGGCGGGCGACTGAGGTGGCTGTCGGGCAATTCTGAGGATCATCCAACAACCACCTCGGGTGGGTGGGTGGGCCGCTGGGGTGGCACAGGGTATGGGTGTCGCAGAACCACCCCATCCTACCCTAGCAGCCTGCCCACACCTCGAGGTGGTTGCTGGGCAATTCCTCCTGGGGTGGTTGTTGGGCGATTCCCGGAATCGCCCAGCCTCCCACGAGGGGTGGGTGGGCCGCCGAGGTGACGCGGGTGGGCGCTGCAGCCCCACCCTGCGCCACCCCAGTCGGGTGGGTCGCCGGGGTGACGCGGGGTGGGTGCCGCAGCCCCACCTCGTGCCACCCCAGCCAATCCAAGGGGGCAGGCGGGGCGGTAGGCTGGCACAAGGTGGGTACCGCAGCCCCAGAGCCACCCTGGCAGACCACCCACCCTCCGGGGGTGGCTGGGCAATTCCCGGAATCACCCAGCCACCCCCACGGGCGGTCGAGCCACTGGGGTGGTGCGAGGTAGTGCTGTGGTGCCTAGCCCACACAACCCCGGCGGCTCGCCTGCCCCCTGGGGGTGGCTGGGCGATTCTTAGAATCGCCCAGCTGCGACGCCCACCCCGTGCCACCCTGGTGGACCGCCCGCCCCCCGAGGTCGCTATTGGGCGATTCTGGGAATGGCCCAGCCACCCCCGGGGGGCGCGAGGGCTGCCGAGGTGGCGCGAGGTGGTGCTACAAGCTAAGCGATTCCCAGAATCACCTAGCAACCCCCGGGGTGGCTGGGCCGCCAGGGTGGCGCGGGGTGAGGCTCTGCAGCCCCACCCCGCACCACCCCAGCGGCCCACCCGCCCACCGGGGGTGGCTGGGCGATTCCAGGCTGCCCGCTTGCAGGGCCCTGGTCGGCGGGCGGGCAGCTGGGGTGGTGCGAGGCGGGCGTCGTAGCCCCACCCTGCGCCACCCCGATGGCCCGCCTGCCCCCCGGGGGTGGCTGGGTGATTCTCGGTGGCTAGACGATTCTGAGAATTGCCCAGCCACCTCATGGGGGTAGGTGGGTAGCTGTGGTGGTGTGGTGTGGGCGTCGCAGCACCACCCTGTGCCACCCCGGCAGCCCGCCTGCCCCCCGAGGATGGCTAGGTGCCCAGCCACCCCCGGGGGTGGGAAGCCTGTCGTGATGGTGCGAGGTGCGCGTTGCCGTGATGGCGTGGGGTGGGTGTCGCAGCCCAACCCTGCGCCACCCCTGTGGCCTGCCCGCCCCCCGAGGTGGTTGTTGGGTGATTCCCCACCCCCAAGGGTGGGCGGGCTGCCGGGGTGGGCACCACAGCCCTACCCCTGCGCACCCCAGCGGCCTGCCTGCCCCCCAAGATGGCTGTTGTGGGTGGCCTGCCTGCCCCCCAGGGGTGGCCGGGCGATTTCGGGAATCTCCCAGCCACCCCCAGGGGCAGGTGGGCTGCCAGGCCGCAGCCCCACCTCGCGCCACCCCGACGACCCACGCGCCCCCCCCGGATGGTCGTTGCGATTCCCATAATGGCCACCATAGGGGGTAGGTGGGCCGCAGGGGTGGTGCGAGGAGGGCGCTGCAGCACCACCTAGTGCCACCACGCCAACCCACCCGCCCCCCGGGGGTGGCTTGGCGATTCTCCGCGCCACCCCGGCGGCCCGCCTGCCACCCGCGTGGGGCGGGCGGGCTGCCGGGGTGGCGCCAGGTGGGGCTGCGGTGCCCACCCAGCGACCCGCCCACCCCTGGGGTGGCTGTTGTGGGAATTGCCCAACAGCCACCCTGGGGGGTGTGCGGGCCACCAGGGTGGTGCGAGGTGGGCGTCGTAGCACCACCCCATTGGCCCCCGGGGTGGCTGTGTGATTCCACCCCTAGGGTGGCACACGGTGGGGCTACAGTGCCCACCCCGCGCCACCCCATCGGCCACCTGCCCCCCCGTGTAAGGACTTGCAGTCCTTGCACGCGCTCCGGCATGAAGTGTGAGCTCGACTTAGGCGTGCGAAGGTGTTATGGTATAATACAAGTGTGTAGAAGGTTGGGCGAGTTATTTATCTATGCATGGGAGTGTGGAGGAGCACCCACAGGCCAACCAACAAACGTAGCGAGGCCGACTGATGGTTGTAGCCATTTGAAGGAGGTTGACATGAAGCTTAAGTGTAATTGCGATGGAGATGAGGGCGTGGGTAAGTTGGCTAGGTAGCCACGAGCTTGCCTTGCCACTCATATAAATTAGCACGCATGCAAGCTCATTTGGACATCGCTCAAGGATCGAACTCTCTCATGAAGAAGGCGCAGATCTAGTGCGTGGACGCAACAAGTAGGAAGGTGTAGAACTTGGGTGATGCACCCACTCTTGGGCAAGGCTGCACGGAGGTAGTGCATATCTTGGTGTTGGGTGAGGGCGCGGGTAGAGGTCGCCCGCTAGTTGGAGAAGGGCGTGCACGGGTGTGGTGCCCGGTTGTGCGAAGGAGCACCCGACGGTGAAAAAAAGGCGTGGGCGCCCGGTTGTGCGAAGGAGCACCCGACGGTGAAAAAAAGGCGTGGGCGCCCGGTTTGTGTGACAACTTGGCACGGGTTCTTGGGTGACTCGGGTGAGCACCCACCCATCGTGCAAGTGTGCATGGAGTAACTTTTGGTGAAGTGTTGAGATTGTGAATGGAGGTGTGACTCGTGTAGAGGCGCCCATGTGTGGCGACTTGGTTATGACGAGGCGCCCAAGTTGGGCAAACAACACGATCATGTGACGAGGTGAACGAAGGGTTGGTGAGTTGTGCAGCAACCGTGCGGAGGTGCCGACGAGCTGGGCAACTGAGTTTGCCGAAGTTGTGAAAATTGGCTAAGTGTAAATTTGGGGTTTCCCAAGATTTAACTTGTACTTTGTAAAAGTGAAGATTGTATAATATATTGATTCGGGCAGACTCATATTGCAGGGAGTTGCCCCTCCCTTTATATTGTTGTGCATTTCTCTTGTATAATTTTGTTTATGTGAATGTTATGGGCTTTCACTTGTATAAAGGAAACATAATAATACTTGGTAATGAAAATAAAACTAAGTATGGAATGTTAGGCATAGTCTACAATCATAAGTATTGGTGAAAAGAAAATGATTGGTAGTGTCGCACCTCGCTATAAGCGGTTTAAAGACTACTGCAGGTGTAGGGGCATGACAGGTGGTATCAGAGCTGGTGAACTGAATTAAGGATCTAATTCTACAAAGACCGAAGACTTGAAAGGAAGTTCAAGCTTTGCAGGTAATAGGTGGAATATCAGGGTGATTCAGGTGAATGGTGAAACAGGTTTGGTAGAGGTGAAGCTTAGTGCTTGGGCCAAGCTGAACGACAAGGCATGGCAGGTTTGGAAGAATGTGAAGGGAAGCTCTTGCTTACCTTATACAGGTTGAAGCGGATGAAAGAAGAGAACCCCCAGATTCGAAAGGAACTTGAAGTCTTGGAAAAGAATGTTGAAGACGAACTTCTTCAACTTGGTTGGACAATGGAGCAAGATGAAGTTGCAGATTGTGCTAACAAGGACGAGGAAGCCGTGATAGTTGAAGATGTTGCAGATGTGACAAAGATGGAGGATGAACTTGAGATTGATCAAGTTGGACCAGGATCGCGCAGTTTGCAGACATGGATGGATGAGGATACTCACATGGAGGAACCTCATGATGATGATGATGAAGTAAGTACTAATACTTGTGTTTCACTTGAGCATTTGGTAGATGAACCATATGCAAGGAAGGGCAAAATCAGTTTGCCAATGCTAGGGAGGATCTTACCATGGATGTCTACGATGAGACCTTGTATGGAGAAGCAAGGATTGTTGATTGTTGCAGGATTTGTTGGGGTTGTTTGTGACCTTATGGTAGAAGGTGTAAAGGCCCGTGACAAGGGAGGAACATGATGATCGTTGCGGAGGATTGAGTCATGCTTTAGCCACATGGAGAATTGGCTAAGTGCCCAGCATGAATCATGGACAAATTGAAGAGGGCACACACTTGAGGTACGATGATGCTTGGGTGGACCTCTCATGGCCGAGACCAAGAGATAGTCTTGGTGGAACCTTTAGTGGGGGAGCTATGATGGAAGGGACTCGTGATGATGATGATATGGTTGGGTGACCGAGTTCACTAGACTAAAGATTGCAGACTTGGATGAGGATGGCCGATTGTTGTGATGAGTCTACTTGGTTGGACTACATGGGCAACTTATTCATGGAAAACAGGTTGGAGACATGGAGCATGGCAGCCTTATGCAGGGACATTATGTAGGAGCACTTGTAGAGGTGTCACTTATGGGCATCCAATGAGGAGTGCCAAGGCAAGGATGTTGTGCAGGTGGATTTGCTGGTGTGACATGGAGATGTTTTACTTATGAGCCGATGGAGAGGTTGTGCACTCTTGTACAACAAGGCCATGGACTTGGATGGAGTTGTGAGCAGACTATGGAGCATTCCTACTACATGGAGAGCTGAGGCATCTTGTAGAGACCTTTGGGCCGAGACTTGTATGCTTGCTAGAGTGTTGGTTGGAGATGACTCATGGAGCTCATGATGACATGAGGTTGTGACTTTTAGGGACTTCATATATGGTGGACTTGGAGGATCTGATGCATTGAGGAGCTGAGGTCAGAGACTTTGATGCAGGATGGGGTGCATACTTTCAAGTACACGTATGGGAATGGTTTGAAAGAGTGACTTGATGTGGAGGATCGATACGAGACACTTTGGAGTGATGAAGTTACGATGATGATGATGCCTTGGTGACAACACTTGGGCATGGGTTAAGCCGAGACTTGACCACTTTTGACACATGGGAGCTGATTGATCTATGATCATGGGTAGAACATGGATAGATGAGATAGGTATATACTTGTTTCTATGGCAGACTTGAGGGATGGCACATACAGATGTGATGGAGGTAGCTTCGTGGACCTGGATGTGGCACATCAAGAGTCGGGTTGAGAGATGATCTCTTCACTTTGAGGAGATGGATGTTTTGCAGATGGATGATGATGTTGGGGTAGATGTGGCTAATTTCATGCAACACATTAGTACCAGACATCATGGAAAACATGTTGCAGATAAGATGAGGGATACTTCATGGACCTGAGCATGGCTTACACTTAATTGGAGATGGATTCTTGATCGAGTTGAGGATGTGACGGGATGTTCTGAGAAATGAATGATGGTGGCATGAGGTTGTGCATTCTCATGGTTTGAGCGTGACAGTTGGACTGATCACCCTACTAGTTCGAGTCATGAGGGGATCCAATGTATAGAGAGATGTTAGCATTTGTTGGAGTATCATGGCAGCAGTTCACACGAGGACGACACATGATGAAGTCGACATGAGGTGTTGCAGGAGGCATGTAGCTTGAGATGGAGGGACCAGCCTTCCACGATGGGGAGGAACATGTGGAGATTGCAACGAGATGGTCGATGGAAATGGATTGAGATGATTTCTGATGTATGACATACTGATGGGGTGTATACATTGGTATGGTGATCTTGGTGACAGATGGTTATCGGGATGAGACATGATGGAGGCGACAGTTCTACATATGTTGCAGGAATGTTTGCAGTATGTGGAGGAGTTGACATCATGGGTGAGACAGTTGCTGATGATCTTGGTGGATGGCTACTAGGATGGTATGTTGTCGAGGACGACAACGACTTCAGGTGGAGGAGGATTTAAGGACCTGCAATCCTTGCACACGCTCCAACATGAAGTGCGAGCTCGACTTAGGCATGCGAAGGTGTTATGGTATAATACAAGTGCGTAGAAGGTTGGGCGAGTTGTTTATATATGCGTGGGAGTGTGGAGGAGCACCCACGGGCCAACCAACAAACGTAGCGAGGCCGACCGATGGTTGTAGGCATTTGGAGGAGGCCGACATGAAGTTTAAGTGTAATTGCGATGGAGATGAGGGCGTGGGCAGGTCGGCTGGGTAGCCACGACCTTGCCTTGCCACTCATATAAATTAGCACGCATGGAAGCTCATTTGGACATCGCTCAAGGATCAAACTCGCTCATGAAGAAGGCACAGATCTAGTGCATGGACACAGCAAGTAGGAAGGCACAGAACTTGGGTGATGCGCCCACTCTTGGGCGAGGCCGCACGGAGGTAGCGCATATCTTGGTGTTGGGTGAGGGCGCGGGTAGAGGTCGCTCGCCGATTGGAGAAGGGCGTGCATGGGTGTGGTGCCCGGTTGTGCGAAGGAGCGCCCGATGGTGAAACAAAGGCGTGGGCGCCCGGTTTGTGCGACGACTTGGCATGGGTTCTTGGGTGACTCGGGTGAGTGCCCCCCCGTCATGCAAGTGTGCACAGAGTAACTTTTGGTGAAGTGTTGAGATTGTGAACAGAGGTGTGACTCGTGCAGAGGTGCCCGTGTGTGGCGACTTGGTTACGACGAGGCGCGCCCAAGTTGGGAAAACAACAAGATCATGCGACGAGGTGAACGAAGGGTTGGTGAGTCGTGCGGCGACTGTGCGGAGGCACCAACAAGCTGGGAAACCGAGTTTGCCAAAGTTGTGAAAATAGGCTAAGTGTAAATTTGGGGTTTCCCAAGATTTAACTTGTACTTTGTAAAAGTGAAGATTGTATAATATATTGATTCAGGCATACTCATATTGCAGGGAGTTGCCCCTTCCTTTATACGTTGTGCATTTCTCTTGTATAATGTTGTTTATGTGAATGTTATGGGCTTTCACTTGTATAAAGGAAACATAATAATACTTGGTAACGAAAATAAAACTAAGTATGGAATTTTAGGCGTAGTCTACAATCATAAGTATTGGTGAAAAGAAAACGATTGGTAGTGCCGCACCTCGCTATAAGTGGTTGAAAGACCACCGCAGGTGTAGG
Source organism: Pinus tabuliformis (assembly GCA_031772625.1). NCBI lineage: Eukaryota > Viridiplantae > Streptophyta > Pinopsida > Pinales > Pinaceae > Pinus > Pinus tabuliformis. The sequence goes on from CM062819.1 coordinate 868,847,272, forward strand.
GGCATGACACTCGGGGTGGCTGTTGCGGGCAACCCACCCACCCCCTAGGGGCAAGCGGACCACAGGGGTAGTGCAGGGTGGGGCTGCGGTGCCCACCTCGCGCCACCCAGGTGGCCCGCACACCCCCCAAGGTGGTTGTTGCTGGAATCGCCCAACAGCCACCCCAGGGGGTAGGTGGGCCGATGGGGTGGCACGGGGTGGGTGTCATCGTGGCACCCCCCCGGTGGCCTGTCCGCCCCCAGGGGTGGCTGGGTGATTTCAGGAATCGCCCAACCACCCTCGAGGGGCGGGCGGGCCGTCGGGGTGGGGCCATGACTGGGCGATTCTGGGAATCGCCTGGCCAACCCCGGGGGAAGGGCGAGCCGCCGTGGTGGTGCGGGGTGGGCGCTACCGCAACACCACCCCAGTTGTCATGCCCCTACACCTGCGGTAGTCTTTCAACCACTTATAGCGAGGTGTGGCACCACCGAACACTTTCTTTTCACCAATACTTATGTTCGTGGACTACGCCTTAATTCACTTTATCCTACTTAGTTTGTGCTTCGCAACCAAGTATTATTATGTTTATCCTTTATACCAATGAACACCCATACTCATTCATTATCAACAACAATTATAAACAAGAAGACAATTGCACAGTATAAAGGGAGGGGCAACTCCCTGCAATATGAGTCTGCCCGAATCAATATATTATATAATCATCACTTTTACAATGTACAAGCTAAATCTTGGGAAACCCGAAATTTACACTTAGTCAATTTTACAATCAAGGTGAACCTCCGTTCACCTTCGTGCACACCTTGTACGATGGGCAGGTGCTCGCCCGAGCCACCAAGACACCCACGCCAAGTCCTGGCACAAACTGGCACTTTGCACGACCGTCGTGCACACCTCAACCGATCACCGGGCACACCTTGCCCATTGCCTTCACCCAACTCCAAGAACGACACTTCTCTACCATGCGGCTAAACCAAGAACGAGCGCATGAGGTATGCGCCTTCCCTCCTTGTCTTCTGCGCACTTAGACCTGCGCCTCTTCTTCTTGAGCGAAGTTGTGTGTGAAAAATGATGAACGAATGCTCCCAAAACGCATCCAATATATACTCATTTTAGAGGGGGTGGTGGCTTGCCCAACCGACCACCAAATCCATGTTTACGCACCCTTAAAACGTGTCTGAACACCCATGAACAGGTCGGCCTAGCCTCCAACATGAGTTGGCCTCCTATCTCCATCGTTCTATGCTTCACCATGTATAAGTATCCTATCGCAAGTCATATCGTCGCACATGACTCGTTGAAACATTGCATTGTCGTGTATGCGTGCCCGCTCGCGCGCTCGCGCGCCCGCCCGCGTGCCCACCGTGTGCGCTCACTCGTGCGCCCGCCCGCACGCCCGCTGTGTGCGCCCGCCCGCGTGTCCGCCCACGCGCCCGCTGTGTGTGTTCACCCTCGCGCCCGCCATGTGCGAATAACCGAGGACCTTAGATCCTCCTCCACCTGAAATCGTTGTCATCCTCGACAACATACCATCTCGTTAGCCATCCACCAAGATCATCACTATCCATGATGTCAACTCCTCCACATACTGCAACATCCCTGCAACATATGTAGAACCACCGTTCCCATCATGTCTTGCCTTGGCAACCATCTGTCACCAAGATCACCATACCAAGGTATACACCTATCGGTATGTCATACATCAGAGATCATCTCAATCCATGATCATCGACCACCCTGTCACAATCTCCACATGCTGCTCTCCTCCATGGAAGGCTGGCCCCTCCATCCAAGCTACATGCCCACTGCAACATCTCGTGTCGACCTCCTCATGTGTCATCATGTGAACTGCTGCCATGGTACTCCAACATAATGCTAACACCTCTCTGTACATGCTATAGCCCCCATGTCTGAACTAGTTGGGTAGCTAATCCAACCGTCACGTCCAAACCATGAGAATGCACATCCTCATGCCACCATCAGTTGTTTCTCAAAACATCCTGTCACATCCTCAACTCGATCAAGAATTCACCTCCATACAAGTGTAAGCCATGCTCAGGTCCATGAAGTAGTCCTCATCTCATCTGCAACATGTTGTCCATGATGTTTGGTGTCAATGTGCTACATGAAATCAACCACATCTATCCCAACATCATCCATATGTGTATCTCCTCAAAGTGAAGAGATCATCTCATCAATCTCCAACTCTCGGTATGCCACATCTAGGTCCATGAAGCAACCTCCATCATATCTGCAATGTGCCATCCCTCAAGTCTACCATAGAAACAAGTATATACCTGTCTCATCTATCCATGTGCTGCCCATGATCATAGATCAATCAGCTCCCATGTGTCAAAAGTAGTTGAGTCTCGGCTCAACTCATGCCCAAGTGTCGCCACCAAGGCATCATCATCATTGTAACTTAATTGCTCCAAAGTGTCCCCAAGTCCACCATATATGAAGTCCCAAAAAGTCACAACAATCTCATGTCATCATGAGCTCCATAAACCATCCCCAACCAACACCTTAGCAAGCATACAAGTCTCGGCCCAAAGGTCTCTGCAAGATGCCTCAGCTCTCCATGTAGTAGGAATGCTCCATAGTTTGCTCACAATCCCATCCAAGTCCATGGCCTTGTTGTACAAGAGTGCACAACCTCTCCATCGACTCATAAGAAATAAGCCTCCATGTCACACTAGCAAATCCATATGCACAACATCCCTGCCTTGGCACTCCTCATTGGATGCCCATAAGTGACACCTCTACAAGTTCTCTTGCACAATGTCCCTACATAAGACTACCATGCTCCATGTATCCAACCTGATGTCCATGACTATGTTGCCCATGTAGTCCAACCAAGTAGACTCATCACAACAATCGGTCATCCTCATCCAAGTCTGCAATCTTCGGTCTAGTGAACTCGATCACTCAACCATATCATCATCATCACGAGTCCCTTCCATCATAGCTCTCCCCACTGAAGGTTCCACCAAGACTATCTCTTGGTCTCAGCCATGAGAAGTCCACCCAAGTATCATCGTACCTCAAGTGTGTGCCCTCCAATTTGTCCATGATTCATGCCGGGCACTTAGCCAATGTGACTAAAGCATGACCCAATCCTCCACAACGATCATAATGTGCCTCCCTTGTCACGGGCCTTTGTACCTTCTACCATAAGGTCACAAACAACCCCAACAAGTCCTGCAACAATCAAAAATCCTTGCTCTTCATCATCATCATGAGGTTCCTCCAAATGAGTATCCTCATTCATCCATGTCTGCAAACTATATGATCCTGGTCCAACTTGATCAATTTCAAGTTCATCCTCCATTGTTGTCACATTTGCAACATCCTCAATCATCACGGCTTCCTCTTCCTTGTCAGCACAATCTGCAACTTCATCTTGCTCCATTGTCCAACCAAGTTGAATAAGTTCGTCTTCAACATTCCTTTCCAAGACTTCAAGCTTATCTCGAATCCGGGGATTCTCTTCTTTCAACCTCTTCAACCTGTATAAGGTAAGCAAGAGCTTCCCTTCGCATTCTTCCAAACTTGCCATGTCTTTTCGTTCAGCTTGACCCAAGCACTAAGCTTCACCCTTGCTAAACCTGTTTACCATTCACCAGCTTCACCAAGTCCCCTGCAACCATGAACCGGCCCTTGTTCCACTTGTATGTGAAACTAGCTTCCTTCACTTGCAAGTACCTGCTTCCATTGTCATCAACTATCAAGTGCATCCACACTTGCACTTCGTCACGAGCAACCCTGCTCTCTAGCTCCAACAGAGCTCTGATACCAACTATCACGCCCCTACACCTGCGGTAGTCTTTCAACCGCTTATAGCGAGGTGCGGCACCACTGAACACTTTCTTTTCACCAATACTTATGTTCGTGGACTACGCCTTAATTCACTTTCTCCTACTTAGTTTGTGCTTCGCAACCAAGTATTATTATGTTTATCCTTTATACCAATGAACACCCATACTCATTCATTATCAACAACAATTATAAACAAGAAGACAATTGCACAGTATAAAGGGGAGGGGCAACTCCTTGCAATATGAGTCTGCCCGAATCAGTATATTATATAATCATCAATTTTACAATGTACAAGCTAAATCTTGGGAAACCCCAAATTTACACTTAGTCAATTTTACAGTCAAGGTGAACCTCCATTCACCTTCGTGCACACCTTGCACTATGGGCGGGTGCTCGCCCGAGCCACCAAGACACCCACGCCAAGTCCTGGCACAAACCGGCACTTTGCACAACCATCGTGCACACCTCAACCGATCACCGGGCACACCTTGCACAACGCCTTCACCCAACTCCAAGAACAACACTTCTCTACCGTGCGGCTAAACCAAGAACCAACGCATGAGGTATGTGCCTTCCCTCCTTGTCTTCTGCACACTTAGACCTGTGCCTCTTCTTCTTGAGCGAAGTTGTGTGTGAAGAATGATGAACGAATGCTCCCAAAACGCATCCAATATATACTCACTGTAGAGGGGGTGGTGGCTTGCCCAGCCGACCACCAAATCCATGTTTACACACCCTTAAAACATGTCTGAATGCCCATGAACAAGTCAGCCTAGCCTCCAACATGAGTCGGCCTCCTATCTCCATCGTTCAACACTTCACCATGTATAAATCTCCTATCGCAAGTCATATTGTCGCACATGACTCGCTGAAACGTCGCATTATCGTGTGCGCGTGCCCGCCTGCCCTCCCACGTGCCCGCTGTGTGCGCTCACCCGTGCGCTCGTCGTGCGTGCTCGCCCACACACCCGCCGTGTGCATTCACCCGCGCGCCCGCCGTGTGCGAATAACCGAGGACCTTACACCAGCGGCCTGACCACCCCCCCCGAGGGTGGTTATGCGATTCCCGGCGGCGCCCACCCCGCGCCACCCCGGCGGCTCGCTCACCCCCCAACAGTGGGTGGGCAATTCCCGGTGGCTGGGCAATTCGCAGCCCTATCCCTCGCCACCCTTACGGCCCGCCTGCCCCCTGGGGTGGCTGGGTGATTCCCGGAATCCCCTAGCCACCCCTGGGGGTAGGCGGACTGCTAGGGTGGCACAGGGTGGGTGCCGCAGCACCACCCCGCACCACCTTGACGGCCCGCCCGCTCCCCAGGGTGGCTGGGTGATTCTTGGTGGCTGGGCGATTTCGCGAATTGCCTAGCCACCCCCTGGGGGTGGGCGGGCTGCCGTGGTGGCAACACCATCCCATGCCACCCTAGCGGCCCGCCCACCCCCCAGCGGTGGCTGGGCGATTTTGAGCATCGCCCAGCCATCCTTGGGGGATGGGCGGGCCACCGTGATGGCGCGGGGTGAACGCCACCATGATGGCACTCAGTGGGCACCGCAACCCCACCCCGTGCCACCTCGGTAGCTCGCCCGCCCCCTGGGGGTGGCTAGGCGATTCCTCGAATCGCCCAACAGCCACCCTGGGGGGCGGGCGGGCTGCCGGGGTGGGTGCCACAGCCCCATCTCGTGCCACCCACTGGCCCGCTTGCCCCTGGTGGTGGCACCGGGTGGGGTTGCGGCGCCCACCTCGAGCCACTCGGCGGCCTGCCCACCCGCCCCTTGGGGGTGGCTGGGCGGGCTGCCAGGGTGGCGCGGGGTGGGCGGCGGCGCCTACCCCGCGCCACCCCGGCGGCCCACCCACCCCTCGGGGTGGCTATTGTGGGAATCACCCAACAGCCACCCCGGGGGGTGGGTAGGCCTTCGAGGTGGTGCGGGGTGGGTGCTGTAGCACCACCCCATTGGCCCTCCCGCTAGGGTGGTGCAGGGTGGGCACCGCAACACCACCTCGCACCACCTCGTTATCCTGCCCACCCCCCAGGGGTGGTTGGGAAATTCTTAGTGGCTGGTTGATTCTGAGAATCGCCCAGCCACCCACTGGGGTTGGGCGGGCCGCCGTGGTGGCGCTGGGTGGGCGCCGTAGCACCACCTCACACCACCCCTGCGGCCGGCTTGCCCCCTGGGGGTGGCTGGGTAATTTCGAGAATCGCCCAGCCACCCACTGGGGGAGGGCGGGCCACCGTGGTGGCGCAGGTTAGGCACCACAACATCACCTCGCACCACCCCGGTAGCCCGCCTGCCCCTCAAGGGTGGTTGGTCGATTCCGAGAATCACCCAACCACCCTTGGGGTGCGGGCTGGCTACTGTGATGGCACGGGGTGAGCGCCGCCGTGATGGCGTGGGGTGGGTGCCATAGCCCCACCTCGCGCCACCCTGGGTGTAATGCCCTGTGGCTTGCGAGTCGCCTGAGCATGCCCACCCGCCAAACGAAGTAGCGAAACGTGCAAAGATTATGAGGCAACTGAGGGCAACGCATCATAGTGCGAACGAGTTGGTAGCCTTATGTTTATATGGGTGAGTTGGTGAGCTTGCACCATGGGCCGACTGGGCGAGGATGGAAAACATACGAGTCAAGGTGGGGCGGTCCTGTGCCATGGGCGGGCCAACCTGCACTTTGGGAAGGATCTGCAAATGGACGCGCTGGTAGGGAGGATGAATGGAGGGTTGGCTAGGTGGCACGACCTCCGCTGGCCATCGTATAAGTATGGAGGCTGACTCATGGCAAAGAACACATTCGAACATCGCTCATCATCGAAGAAGAAGTGCGAGGGTGGAAGAGAGCTGGAACAAGTCCACAGGACATGTACCTACTCGTCGGGCAACTTTACACGGAGATAGGCACGAGTCTTGGTGATGGGTCGTAGTGTGGGTGGAGGGCGCACAAAGGCACCCCCCCACTATGCAGAGGCAAACTTTGGAACAAGTTCAGCTGTAGTTTGGGTGGAGGGTCGTGCACGGGTGTGCCCGCCCAACTCAGGCAAGAAAACTCATGTATGTTGAAATGGTTGTGACAGGATGGATTCTTGTTCTTTGGAAACCAACTCTATGTTCCAAAGTCATATGGACTCAGGAGGCACCTTTTGAAGGAGTGCCACGACTCACTATGGGTTGGCCACCCAGGGCAGCGTTGTTCTTTGGCATTGTTGGAGAGAGGATTCTTTTGGGAGAAGATGTGGGAGGATGTAGAGGAGTATGTACATATGTGCATCATTTGTGAGCAAGACAAATCAGATAATCAGAGGCAAGGAGGACTATTGCAGCCTTTACTGATTCCTGAGAGACAATGGATGAGTATCTCGATGGAATTAATCACTCAGTTGACACAGGTTCAGGGGTATAATGGGATAATGGTCGTGGTTGATCATTTTTCCAAGTATGCTGTGTTTGTTCCTACAAAGATTCCTTGTGGAGCCGAGTGGACTGCGGAGTTGTTCTTCAAGAACATAGTGACGTATTGGGGGATGCCATTAAGCATCGTGTTGGACCGAGATCTGCGTTTTACAGGCAGATTTTGGACTACATTTTTCAAGTTAGTCGGGACAGAGTTGTTGATGAGTTTGAGTTACCATTCGCAGATAGATGGATAGACTGAGAGGATCAATGCATTGCTAGAGAATTACTTGAGACACTATGTGACGACTGATCAAAAGAATTGGCATGAACTCTTGGATGTTGCTCAGTTTAGCTATAACATTCAAAAGAGTTCTGTGATGGGGTACAGTCCATTTGATTTGGTGAATGGACAGATGCCAGTCACACTGCATACCGTAGTGACAGGAGGTTTGTTGAGAAGTCCTCATACGAAGAAATTCATGAAGGCTTGGGATGAGACCTTGGAGCTGGCACAATTGCACTTGCAAGAAGCTGCAAGGAGAATGAAGAAATGGGCAGATAAGGGAAGACGAGATGTACACTTCAGTGTGGGAGATATGGTGTTTCTTAGGATTACTAGGGAGCAGTTTCAGCCACCTAAGGGGACTGTGAGTAAACTGACACGGAAGAATTAGGGGCCATTCCGAGTGAATAAGAGAGTGGGGGAATTTGCTTATGAGCTAGAGGTTCCACATCATATGCACACGAAGCATCCGGTTTTTCACATGAGTTAGTTGAAGAGATGCAGACTTGATGCTGATCATCCAGAGAGAGCTGAACCACCGAGAGGACCAGCTGGGATTGTGGACAAGCCAGATTTAGAGTTGGAGAAGATTCTGAGCTTCAGAACTACAGGGATTGGTTGCCACATGAAATGGGAGTTTCTTGTTAGATGGAAGAATGCACCGGAGGAGGAAAGCTGGGAAATGGAGGACTCACTTTGGAGATGGAAGAAGAAGATTGAGAAGTATGATAGGAAGCTGCTGAGGAGATCAGGATTGTCGAGGGCGACAATGATTTCAGGTGGGGGAGAATGTAACACCCTGTGGCTTGCGAGTTGCCCGGGCGTGCCCACCTGCCAAATGAAGTAGTGAAACGCACGAAGATTATGAGGCGACTGAGGGCGAGGCATCATAGTGCGGATGAGTTGGTAGCCTTATGTTTATATGGGTGAGTTGGTGAGCTTGCACCATGGGCTGACCGAACGAGGATGGCAAACATACGAGTCAAGGTGGGGTAGTCCTGTGCCATGGGCGGGTCGACCTGCACTTCGGGTAGGATTTGCAAATGGACGCGCTGGTAGGGAGGATGAATGGAGGGTTGGCCAGGTGGCACGACCTCCGCTGGCCATCGTATAAGTATGGAGGCCGAGTCATGGCAAAGAACACATTCGGACATCGCTCATCATCGAAGAAGAAGTGCGAGGGTGGAAGAGAGCCGCAGCAAGTGCGCAGGACATGCACCCGCTCGCTGGGCAGCTCTACACGGAGATAGGCACGAGTCTTGGTGACGGGTCGTAGTGCGGGTGGAGGGCACACGAAGGTGCCCACCCACCATTCGGAGGCAAACTTTGGAAAAAGTTCAGTTGTATTTTGGGTGGAGGGTCGTGCATGGGCGCGCCCGCCCAACTCGGGCAATAAAACTCGTGTGTGTTGAAATGGTAGTGCGGGTAAGACCACCGTGCAAGGCATGCATGAGGTGGGCGACCGACACGGGTATAACACCGGCAAAGCTATACTCCTGTCACTTGTACATTTTCACATATATAATAAAAGATTCTTATTTGCATATGAATGGTGTTCCTACTGCTGCTTTATGATGTTTATGAAGATGTTTTAATATTAATGGATTCCACACATTAATATTGTTAATGAATGAAGATGAATGTTAGGCGTAGTTCGTAAAGTAACTTAACAATGGAACATGTTAACTACTTAGACAGTGCTGCATGGTTGCCAATGAACGAAAATAGAATTGGGGGCGTGACACCGGGGTGGAATCGCCTAACCACCCTGGGGGCGGGCGGGTCATCGACGTGTCGCAGGTTGGGGCTGCAGTGCCCACCCCGCGCCACCTCGGTGGCCTGCCTGCCCCCGAGGTGGCTGTTGCGGGCAGCTCATCGACCCCCGGTGCACGGCGGGCCACCAGGATGGTGCGGGGTGGGGTTGTTGCACCCACCCCATGCCACCCCGGCGGCCCGCCCGCCCCCCGGGGTGGTTGTTGTGGGAATCACACAACAACCACCCCAGGGGGCAGGCGAGCCGACAAGGTGGTGCGGGGTGGTGCTGCGGCACCCACCCCGTGCCACCACGGTGGCCTGCATGGCCCCTGGGGGCAGGCGAGCTGCCGTGGTGGCGTGGGGTGGGCGTTAGAATAACCCAGCCACCACTGGGGGGTAGGCGGGCTGCTGGGGTGGCGCGGGGTGGGGCTACAGCTCGGCGATTCCGGGAATCACCTAGCCACCCTCGAGGGGTGGGCGGGCCGCCATGGTGGTGCGGGGTGGGCACTGCGCAACACCACCCCGGTGGCCCGCCCATGCCCCGGGGGTGGCTGGGCGATTTGCAGCCCCATCCTTTGCCACCCCGGTGGCCCACCCGCCCCCACGGGGTGGCTGGGAAATTCCCAGAATCCCCCAACCACACCTGGGGGATAGGTGGGTCGTCGAGGTGGCATAGGGTGGGTGCTGCAGCACCACCCTGTGCAACCCGGGTGGCCCGCTCGCCCCCGGCGGTGGCTTGGCAATTCCGAGAATCACCCAGCCACCGCCTGGGGGCAGGTGCCTGCCCCCGGTGGTGGCTGGGCGATTTTGAGAATCGCCCAGCCACTCCCTAGGGGTAGGCAAGCCACCGTGGTGGCAACACCACCATGCGCCACCTTGGTGGCTCGCCCGCCCCCCGGGGGTGGCTGGGCAATTTTGAGAATCGCCCAGCCATGCTCGGTGAGCCGGCGGCCGCCGTGATGCCCCGAGGTGGGCGCCGCCATGATGGTGTTGGGTGGGTGTCGCATCCCCACCCTGTGCCACCCCGACATCCTGCCCGCACCCTAGGGGTGGCTAGGCGATTCCCAGGATCGCCTAGTCACCCCCGAGGGGCGGGTGGGTGCCGTAACCCCACCCCGCCGGCCTGCCCGCCCCTCAGGGTGGTGCGGGGTGGGGCTGCGGCGCCCACCCCGCGCCACCCAGTGGCCCGTCCACCATCGGGGGTGGGTGGGTGATTCCCGGAATTGCCCAGCCACCCCCGGGGGGGCAGGCGGGTGGGCCGCCAGGGTGGCACGGGGTGGGCGCTCAATGGCTTGCTCGCCCCCCGGGGTGGCTATTGCGGGAATCACCCAACAGACACCCGATGGGGCGAGCGGGTCACCAGGGTGGCGCGGGGTGGTGCTATGGAGCACCACCCTGCGCCACCTCGGCAGCCCGCCTGCCCCCGGGTGTGGAATCACCCAGCCACCCCCGGGGGTTGGGTTGGCTACCGTGGTGCCACGGGGTGGGCACCGCAGCACCACCCTGCACCATCCCGACGGCTCACTCACCCCCTGGGGGTAGTTGGGTAGCATCACCCTGCGCCACCCCGGTGGCTCGCCTGCCCCCCTGGGGTGACTGGGCTATTCTGTGAATTGCCCAGCCACCCACGTGGGGAGGGCGGGTCGCCATAGTGGCGCGAGGTGGGGGTGTGGGCGCCGCATCCCCACCCCACGCCACCCCAACAGCCCACCTGCCCCCCAGTGGGGAGGGCGGACCGCCGGGGTGGTGCTACGGAATTGCCCAGCCACCCCCAGGGGGCAGGTAGGCCATCGGGTGGCGCTGCGATGCCCACCTTACCCACCCCGGTGGCTCACCCGCCCCCCAGGGTGGCTGTTGGGCAATTCTGGGAATCACCCACCTACCCTCGAGGGGTGGGCGAGCCGCCAGAGTGGTGCTGCAGGGCCCACCCCGCACCACCAAGGTGGCCTGCCTGTCCCCCGAGGGTAGCTGGGCAATTCTCGGAATCTTCCAACCACCCTCGGGGGGCGGGCGGGCCACCGGGGTGGCGCGGGGTGGTGTTGCGGCGCCCACCCCGTGCCACCCCAGTGGCCCGCTCGCCTCCTGGGGGTGGCGCGGGGTGGGGTTGCGGCGCCCACCCCGCACCACCCCGGCGGCCTGCCCGCCCATCGGTGTGGCTGTTGGGCGATTCCAGGAATCGCCTAATAGCCACCCCGAGCCACCCCGGTGGCCTGCCTACCCCCTAGGGTGGCTGTTGGGCGATTTTAGCAATCGCCCAAAAGCCACCCCGGGGGTTGTCCGGCTGCCGGGGTGGCGTAGGGGATTCCGAGAATCGCCCAACCCCGCGAGCGAGCGGGCGGGCCGTCGGGGTGGCGCGGGAATCGCCCAACCCCCGCTGGGTGGTGGGCGAGCCGCCGGTGTGGCGCAGTGTTGGGCTGCCGCAGCCCCACCCTACGCCACCATGGTGTCCTGCTCGGCCGCCTGCTAGGGTTGGGCGATTCTCGGAATCGCCCGCCACCCCGCAGATGGGCGGGCCAGTGGGGTGGTGTCGGCGGGCTTCTACCATTTCTCCTGATATTGATCTCTTTCTCCGTCTTCAATCTACCCCTTAAGGGGGACGCTGAGGGGTAGATTGAAGATGTAGAAGGAGATTAATATCAGAAGAAATGGTAGAAGTTGTTGCTGCAGCCCCCCGTACCACCATTATGGAGATTTGTGACATTTCATTTAGACACATAATTGGTAATGGTATTCTCAAGCTTCAAGGGGAAAAAAAATTCAAGGATGCAACTTACATGGTAAGACGTTTAAAATGTATATTTGATTAATGTGGAAAAATTCATTTATGTACAAGTTAGTTGAACTTTTACTATTTCATGTTACAGGAAAAAGTCAAATCTTCTTAACCGTGAAGATCAACTATTTATAAATGATTGTGAGTTCATTCATATTGATAGTTGGGCAAAAGATGATAGCCATATGTCTATGATGTTTAATCGGGTAGACGGAAAGAGTCATAGCCAAATACTGACTTATGATGCTGTTGTGAGAAAACTAACATATGAAGACAAAGAAGTAAAAAGAGAGATAGTTAACATTTATCAAAAACCACAATTATTGATTAACTATCTTATAGACATATGTTCAAATGAAGGAGATTGGGTTCTGGATTTATTTTCTGGCTCAAGTAAGTTTTATTATATGGAATTGAATCTCAATATGTTATTTTTTAATTAAGATATCATTGTACTAATTTACTTCATAATTTCTTTTGTGCTTGATAATTAGGTACAACACTAGCATGTTTCCTTCAAAAAGGAAGAAATTGCATTGCAATTGAAAAAATCCAATACAGTGCAATTTCATTCAGCAAAGAACTAATGCTCTTCAATTTCTTCCAGATGCAATGCAAGAAATTGGGTTGAAGAAAGGGGACTTTAGCGAATCACGTGTGGCAAAAAAGGCAAAGGAACCCCAACCACCATTACATGGAATGTTTGGAAAGACATACATTGGGAGATTCGCAGACATCAAAGATCCATTAGAAGGTGAAAATGAGCAAAAGGAAGTAGAAAATATTGTAGAAGAAGAGAATGATGAAACTCTAGAAGACGAAGAGTTTCAATTACGTAACATTGTTGATTAAATTTAAGTTATTCTTGGAAACCAATCTCATTTTTTGCAACTATTAATTAGTTATTCTTGTAATGTTTTGACTTTGACATTTTATGAGAAGAATAAGCACTCAATTAAGGTTGTTATGCGTTCAATATTTGTATTATGTGATTTTCGCATTAATTTTTATGTTAATCATTATTTTTTGAAAAAAACAATGATTATTATTTTTTTTGACATGAAATTCATAAAAAAAACTATTATTTAACCAATTTTAGCTAAAATTTTCCTATAAAAATTGTAATTTTGACATGTCATTTCTAGCAAAAAATTACAAAAAATTATCAAAACGTGTAGTTTTTTAGTTATATTTATGTTAAAAATGGTTATTTTTATGTCAATTGTTAAAAAATATTGTTTTTTAGAAACAATTATTTCATGTGGATTGAAAAATTAATTAACGTTGTATAAATATGTAGAATATCGAAAATTCAAAATATCGACCTTTTTCTTTAAATATGCAAAACAATAAAAACCTCACTACAAAAAAATAAAAATAAAATAAAAACAAGGAAATATGAATAAAAAGACCACCTCAAAAATGATTAAATTTACAAAATAATTATTTACATTTCATACATTGAAAAAAAAAACCACCTTTTAAAAAGAAGGCCTGCTGTAGAATTACCATTTTTTTAAGTCAACATAAAAGACACTACCATTCTAAAACGCAAGGTACATAAAAAAATTTATAGTGCCGAAAACTATGCTCTAATAAAACATGTGTGTTCTGCATCACCCCTTTTCCAAATCGGGTCACTTTTTTGCTATCTCTACAAAATGGGTAACAATATGAGTTCCCTTTTCAAAGTTTACATTGTTATCTCACTTCATCGAAAAGGAAGGGTCAGCTAGTAAGCCTCTTGAACTTGTTCATACTGATTTATGTGGATCATCAAGGAAAAAGTCACCCCGTGGAGAAGAATACTTTATATTGTTCATTGATGATTTTTCCAAAATGTGTTGGATAGGTCTTCTAAAGCATAAAAATGAAGCATTTGAAAAGTTCAAAGCCTTCAAAGCTTTGGTTGAAAATGAATCAGATCGCAAAATCAAATGCCTTAGATTTGATCGAGGAGGGAAATTTACTGCGGATGAATTCTTTGACTTTTGTGAACAACATGGAATAAAAAGGCAGTTCTCCACCGCAAGGACACCTCAACAAAATGGAGTGCTAGAAAGGATGAACAGAACTGTTCAACAAATGGCTTGTGCTATGCTAGATGAATCTGGAACTCCTGCAACCTTTTGGGGTGAAGCTTCATTCGTCGTCGTCACTATTCTCAACCAAGCAAATGTTCGGGTAAATAACACTCAAATTCCACATGAACTTTGGTATGGTACGACTCCTACTATAAAATACTTCAAAGTTTTTGGAAGCAAATGTTACATCAAAAGGACTGATGAAAAACTTGGTAAGTTTGAACCCAGAGCAGATGAAGGTATTCTTCTTGGCTACTCTTCCCGAAGTGAAGGATATAAATGTTACAATAAAAGACTTGGGAAAATTATTGAAAGTATTGATGTTGTGGTTGATGAGGCATGCAGAAATCCAAAACAGATAAAAATCGAAGATTATAACAATGAAGAAGATGAGGATCATTTTCCCACATCAAATCACACTGATTCTGAAGAAGAAACCAATGAAGCACTAGAAGAAGTGATAACGCTAGAAGAAAAGACTCCATCTAGGTATGTTCAAAAAAATCATCCAAAAACTCAAATTTTAGGAGAAAAAGGGGTAGGTGTGTAGACTAGAAGAACCATTGCCGAAGCTTCAAGCTATCTGGCATTACTATCTTCCACTGAGCCTCAAAATGTAAATGAAGCATGCAGAGATGAATGTTGGGTCAAGGCCATGAATGAAGAACTTGAGCAAATTGAAAAGAATAATACTTGGGAATTAGTTCCTAGACCTCATGATAAAAATATCATAGGAACTAAATGGATATTCAAAAACAAGCTGAACGAAAATGGAGAAGTTATTAGAAACAAGGCCAGACTTGTTGTTAAAGGATATGCTCAACAAGAAGGTATAGATTTTGAAGAAACTTTTGCACCTGTTGCTAGAATTGAAGCCATAAGAATGTTTCTTGCTCTTTTTAGTTTTCAGAAATTCAAAGTATACCAAATGGATGTAAAATTTGTCTTTCTTATCGGAGACTTAGAAGAAGAAGTCTATATTGAACAATTAGAAGGATTAATTCTTGGAAAAGATGCAAAACTTGTATGCAAACTCAGTAAAGCTCTCTATGGTCTAAAAGAGGCTCCAAGGGCATGGTATTACCATCTTGACAAATATCTCCACCAACAGGGTTTTTCAAAGGGGTCAACAGATAGCAATCTATATACAAAGACGGACACTGGTAAATTGCTAATAATTGTTGTGTATGTTGATGATATCATTTTTGGTAGCAATGAAGAATCCATGAGTCAGAATTTTGTTTCAATAATGCAGCAAGAATTTGAAATGTCCTTGCTTGGTGAGCTTACCTATTTTCTTGGTCTACAAGTTAAACAAAATAAAGATGGTATTTTTCTCTCACAAACCAAATATCTCAAACAGATCCTGAAAAAGTAGGGCATGGAAGATTTTAAACCAGTATGTACCCCAATGGTAACAGGATGTAGTCTTAGCTCAAATGATGAATCATCAGCAGTACATCAACCAACTTATAGATCCATGATTGGCAGTCTACTTTATCTAGCAAATACCCAACTAGACATCATGCACGCAGTGGGAATAGTTGGAAGATTCCAAGCAAATCCAAAGGAATCACATCTTCAGGCAGTCAAAAGGATTTTCAAATATCTTCAAGGAACACAGAACTTTGGTTTATGGTATCCTAGATATATAAATATTACACTTAATGCATATACATATGTGGATTGGGCAGGAAGTGTTGATGACAGAAAAAGCACTAGTGGTGGTGCATTCTATATGGGTTCTAGGTTAGTGTCTCAGTTCAGCAAGAAACAAAGTTCAATTGCATTATCTACAACTGAAGCAGAATACATGGCTGATGCATCTTGCTGCACACAATTACTTTGGATGATGCAAACCTTGCAAGATATTCAGATCACATGTACTCCACCCATCTCCATTCTATGTGATAATACAAGTGCCATAAGTATTTCAAAGAATCCAGTCATGCACTCCAAGAACAATCACATACCCATCAAATATCATTTCCTACGTGAACAAGTGCTTGAACAAAAGGTCAAATTGGAGTATGTTCCCTCCAAAGAACAGGTTGCTGATATATTCACTAAACCACTGCCCAAAGAGACATTTGAATATCTCAGACAAAAGTTGGGAGTAGTTTCTGCATCATCCTGTTGTTAAATCCTATTTTTTAGAGAAAGGTGGTTATACGTGAGTTTCATGAAGTGTAGTCGTGTACATACGCAAGTTTTTGTGGACACAATCACGTATATGTTGGTTTGAAGAAAAACAGTAGGGGTCTGTTATGGTTCTGTCAGTTATCTACTCCATTTGATGATAGGTTCAATTTGCTGATATATTGGTTCTCTTAAAGTTGTTGATAACTTGATGTATATCTGATTGATGATGATGCTTTCATATCTCTTACTGACATATGCAATGATCAGATTTGACAGTGAACAGGTTTAGGGGGAGAACTTGGTCGATGACATTTTGGGAACTAATGATGGACATATACAGGTTGTTGGTCTGGATGTTATTGATAGATGTTGTTGATAGTGCAGATCATATGATAGTTGCTGATGACTATCATGGTCTTGTTTAAGATATTTGGTCTCTATTATATATGTCATGTATATCTTTTAATGTAACAGTCATGAAAAGACCTAAGTTGTAACCCCACTATGCATGGGATGGATGATGTAATGTTTCTTGTTTTTGACATGTATAAACAATTGATATATCCCCACTTGGTTTGGAGATGGATGTATGTATGAATCATTGGTGATAGGAAGGTCATTTGTGATGTATGTATAGAGTCATGTTCTTCTTTTAGAACATGTTTTTGCAGACTTTGCTTATGCTTAGGGGGACCATGGACTCAACCATTGGAGCCCAATCAGCACACTTCATCATATCAGAGAATTCAGCATACACTCAGGGGGAGCATGCCCCTTTGCCCTTGATGTCAAAGGGGGAGAGTGACTTGGTGTGGTTGTTGCCATCAAATTCAAAGGGGAAGATTGTTGGCATTATGATGTATGTGTTGTACTTGATGGCAACCCACTTGTAGCAGGAAAACTCACTTGTATATGGTAACTAGATGAATCTACAGAAGAGATATCAGATGTGATAGAATGCATGACAGTAGTGTTTACAGATATGATGAAATGTAGGGAAGCTTCAAGGAATTAGTTCAGAAGGCAACTCACTCAGATGACAGATCACAGTATAGCAGGTAAACAACAAAGAATTACATATCAGTCTTAACAGAATGAAGAAATAGAGGTATATGTAGGTTCACATTGACCACGCTGCGTATACACACAGGTTCACTATTTACAAGTCCCATATATGTACATGCACTTTCACAGAAGGAAATGCACATATACCTTGGGGAACTAAATTTTTGGTCCAAAGTATTTTGTCCATGGTATTTTGATCCATGGTATTGGTTCAAGGTATTTGATCCGAGGTATTGACCCTAGGTATTTGATCCAAGGTATTGGACCTAAGTGGTTTTGGTCCATGGTATTGAGAAAGGCCTAAAACTATAAAAGGAGGAGAAGATCATTAGGCCAAGGTGTGCAAGTATCGAATATCCAATGAAGTGTGAGATATAATATGTAGGTTATTGGCTTATGGTGTTGTGCTTGATCTGAACTAAGGATGAACCTTAGAGTTTGATGAAGGATAAGATCTAATGATGTATCAGGATCTCAAGGCTTGAAGTGAATTATCTTTATGTGGTTTGATCTTGTATTTGAATAAATTGCGCATGTTGTAGTCTGTAAATATGATGATCTAGGTATGACTGAAGTCTAGAATAGTTGTAATGTTTAAATCATCATTTACAGATCTGTACGCAGGTTCACTTTAGAAAAGGAGCATATACACACTGGTTCAGCATATCATAGCAGTGTATACATCATAAATTTCATTTGCAGATCTGTATGCTGGTTCTCTTTGAGGAAAGCGCGTATGCACGTAGGTTTGACACATGGAAGTAGCGTATACCTTATAATATGTGTTTTAGTTGCTTCTATTTGCTATTGTAGTGTTCTAGGTTCTAACTTGGGTTCTGGTTACTGTTTTCTGGTAACAATATTTTGAATGATCAGATTGATGGAGTGATTGATTGATTCGGTTGTGGTTGGTTCAAATGGAGATTGGTTGATGCAGATATATTTGATGATTGAATGATGTTGTTGATGGATCCAGTCTGAAAATTTATGAAACGTGGTCCCTGGAAGAAAAGAGAAGGTTGTAGCCTTTTGTAGGCTGACACCTACGTACTAGTAAACATATCAGCTAGTACAATAGCTAGGGGTTGTAGCTCCCTTCCAGTAGAAGCTGGAGAATGAGAGAAGGTTGTAGACTTCTATAGGTAGAAGCCTACGTATTGGTATAATACTGCACAAGTACAAAAAGTTTAAAAATAATTTTCTTATTATTAAAAGAAGACAGAGACAATTGCAACAGGTGGTTTTCACCCACATTGGGTTTCCACCTTATATCTTGGTGTTCATGTGTGATTCTTATGTGTGATGCTTTATTCTATTTTTACTGCACTGTCTAATGAATTCCTGATATACTGGTTAAAGTTCAATGCATGATAATTTGGGTAAATCAAAAGATATCTGCATATACGCTGGTTGCATTAAGTACAATTGCGTATACACGCTAGTTCACTAAGCTGAAGTAGAATATACAAATCAGTTTTGAAAATTAAATTATTGATCTGATAATACTGATTCACCCCCCTCTCAGTATTATTTCCAACAGTAAACTCATCCATAGTACATATTTTCCTACCAAGATCATCCCATGGACAGAAAGCCCTATATTTGAAATTAAATTGAGCAGTGTTAATTCGATACTCCATTGGAATTACTTGAATGGACCCTGATAATATTTTCTATCTATTTGGCTACATTGGCCTCACCAAAGTGATCTTCTGGGATCTAGTAACCCATTGCAAGATTGTTATAGACATTTTTGGGCCCTACAACCCCAAGCATGAAATGTCCATAAACCAAGGGCTCCTAAGTCCCTAAAAGTGTTGTTCTAACCCCTAAAGGATCAAGGTCAACAGATTACAACTTCTCCCAGAAGTTCTCCATGAAAAACTGCTCAGAATTGGTCAAAACAGGATCCTTTCAGCTGCTCCACTGTCTAGGTGTGTTGCATCTCACCTAAATACACTGTGTGGGTGCGTTGCATTTCAAAAATCCCTTCTGTGGGGTGCGATGGGTGAGAAATGACAAATGGCAGTGTCATTCCGCGAGGTGGAGAGGCAATGGAAGCTTCCAGAATCTTCTCCTGTGACACTTGCCTCACTGAATTCGACCAAGGATGAGTAAGAGACCATTAGTCTCCAAGTGGAAGCAAGAACTATCAGAGAGAAGACACTAATCAAATCACAAGCTGACTCATCCCCCTTACAGATATCTATATATGGATCCCTCATCCCAGAGATCCAGAGGCTGGAATTTTGCATATTGTAAGGAATTGTTGTTGGTTTCTTGAGACAAACATCAGACTGTTGGGTGATCTAAGCTTTGTTTGAGGTGAAGAGGGGCTTCTTTGCTGGGAGGTTGATGCTGGGTTAGAACAACTGGTTGTAACTCTTCTTGGCTCTTTTCTTGTTTATCAATAAAAGCTAATCGAGTTTTTCCTCCATGCTTTTGTGTAATTGATGCTTGTTACATTTGTATGGTCAATTTACATCTGATCTTAGATTGTTTATGATTATAGATCCATGTCTTTGTATAGTGCTATGCTTCTGTGACCTTACAGGTACTTTGTGAAGCTGGGCGTGCAAGGGAGCAGGTAGTTGAAGACTATCAAAGAAGAGAGGAATCAAATCAGGAGATTAACGCAAGACAGAGGTTGGTCTTTCTGTTCCTCTCTATCTATAATTCATAAAGGAAAAATGAAAGTAGCTTTTCTCTATTTGTTTCTAAGGCAGCTATCACACCTTAGTGGGATAGAGCAGTTCAATATAGACACTTTTCCCTATAACAAAATAGCGACTCCACTGGGGATCTAATTAGTTTGTTTGTTTATCATTCTCTGTTGTTTGTTTCATAAACTTACAAGTAGCATTCGAACTGCATTTGCCATAACAAATGAAAAGTAGATAACTGCTACTTCAATCCATCTACTGGATCTGTTTATGATTTAAAAAACTGATTCACAAACTATCTGATTGCCCTTGTGATAGCTCTTAGATCCTCCTTAGATCTACCCCTGATTGTTGCATTACTGATTTCTTTTTGCTCGGCCAAAACCCAAGAACTAAACTGCAAACTGTGACCCGGAACCCGAACAGAGTCTCGTTTCTGGCCCAGCGCAGGTACTGTTTAGAGATTCTGAACTTCAACGCACTTCCCGAGTGGACAAGCTGCGCTACATTTCAGATTCTCTGTGTTACAGGTGCGCTGATCAGACTAGCTCTGTGCAGTTGTGGCTTCTGTGATTCATTCTTTCCAGTTCTATTCCTGAATTTTGCTGCCTGTGATCAGTATATGTCTGTTTGGAACCCCTTTTCCTTATTTTTATTCCGCCTCCTTTGTACAAAAGAACTGTAGATTTTTTTGTGTGTTTTTTGAGTCATTTACAGTTCTCCTTTGCAAAAGTAGCATAATCGTACTGTCGTCCTTTGATTTGAAACTGTCGCAAGTGTCAATTTCGATCGTAGGAAAGAGTCTCATTGCTTTTGATTGTCGATTATCCTGTTACTATTGCTTTTGGTCTGAATTTGTAATTTTCTAGTGTCAAGAACAAGTGTTCATTTCAAAATCGTAAGGTGTTGTGATTGTCTTCATTTTTGATTTCGAAAAGAAACTTGTTGATATTTTTCGCTTGAAAAGAAATTCAGATTTGTACATCAACTTTCTTTTTAGCATTCATATACTAAGAAAGTCGAAAACAAATACATGCATGTGCATTTGCATATAGACAGTCTGATTGGCTTGACTTAGGAAAGTGCATTTAGAGTCTGCATTTTTCTCTTTGTGAAAAGATTCTGTCTTTCTTTTCCCTAGTAGCTAGGATTTTCATTGCACAAAGAAGATAAAAAGTTTGTTTATCATCTTAGATTTCATTTTAGGAATTACATCTACATCTCGTGGTGAACCTAAAAGGCAAACTTCATAAACAAGATCAAATTAAAATAAATTCAATGAATCTAACAACGCTTTGGAACTTAACGCACAACATTTAGAAGTCTAGGCTAGAGACATATTCCGGCGTCGTAAAGCCTAGTAACTGTTGTTCTCACTGATGGTTGGGTGATTCCTCCACTTTGAGACGATAAGTGCCAGTACGGACTTGTGCTCCCACGTATCGTCGAGTATATTTTGGGAGACCCAAATAGGTTTAATCCTTTATCCATAGGAAGCCGTGTCTGCCGCCCTATCGATCACAATGCACTGAACACAGCATTCGGGAAGATTGACTGCCGTACCGTAAAAAGTATTCTGCAGTTTTGCGATTGGTTTGGTAATCCCTCTACCTAGATTTCCAGAGCAGTCCCTTTCATTCCTTTTAAGACTCCTTAATGGAAAAGGTCCATCTGAGCACTTGTCACTTCAGGCTCATTAAAAATCGAAGGTGACTAGAGTCATCTTTTGTTTTTTCTCGACTCTTAAAAATTGAAAAAACAACTTGTGTCAAAGCGTCTAAAATTTATTTTAAACGAAATATTCATTACCCTTTCCTACGTTGATCTTGGGTTGAGAAAATGGAATACACCAACCAAGGAATTCCCCTTGGAGGAAATCCTAGTCCCTTCTCCACTTGGGGAGATGTTGGTGCACCCCATATGGCCACATTGTCGCTTCCAGGACTGACAATTGGTTTGATTGTATGGCTCTTCTCAACCTCTATCATTCAGAACACCGCAATTCCTGAACAATCGAATCAGCAACTAGACGAGTCCAGAGTCACCCACCAACCTTCTACTTCCTCTAATTCGTCCTCTCCTCCTTCCTCTTTGCTTGATGGGGCTGGTAAAGCCAAAAGTCAAGTACCTAAGGAGAAGAAGGAAAAGAAGAAGAAAGAGAAGAAGAAGAAGGAGACAAAAGTGAATGGGGGCAAATGAGTGTTGTCTAGCGAAAATCCACACACTGCACCAACCAGGCCTAAATCGCCATGTGTCATTTGCAAAGGAGACCACTATCACAGAGATTTTCCTTGCATCCCTAGGATCTTAAGGGATTGGTCTCCTCGTTTGCACAACCCGGTGTCGTCAACCTCTGAGGGTCATGTTGAAAACACACCATCAACTAGTGAAAGTGAAGCCCGAGGACAAAAAGGAAAATATAGATTTCCTTGTAAACTGTGCGAAGGCGATCATGCCGTCCACCATTGTCCCTTCTTAGACGAAGCTAAAAGAGTTTTGGACGATCGTCTGGTTTCACCGTTACGACTTCCTCCTAGATATAAAAAACTCTTGCCGAGTCCATCACTAGTTGAAAATCCAGCTGGCCCGCTCAGGTGGTCGGCCGAAGCATCTATCATTGAAGATAAACCATCTGAACCCATACCAGACAAAAGTCAAAAGGTCGAGGCGGCAGTTGACCCAGTCTTGCCTTCAGAGGTTCCATCTTCAGATGATACAGTCACTGAAGAGAACAAGAATGACACCGTCCAAATTCTTTTCATAAGCACAGACTCCAACGAACATGGGGGCAATTTACCCGTTCCTTTAACGTAGGAAGGAGGTTCGTCAGAGTCGTACCCGACCGTCTATTCGGTCCCACCTCCAAGCAACCTAGTTGTCTCCTTCGACTGGAATCAACTAGGCAGACCCCGTTTACCAGCTAGTGTACCATTCCAAATTATTGTTCAAATATATAGAATGGTTATGGCTGGCACCATCATAGATGAGGGGGCTTCTGTGAGTATCCTTTCCTCAACTGCTTGGAAAGTGCTTGGTTCGCCATCGCTTTTGCCTGAAATGAGAAATCTAACAGGCTTTGATAAAGGAACCAGTCGACCGTTAGGGATCCTTCCCAATGTGCCCATAACATTGAGAGGGAAAACCATTCACATGAACGTAATGGTAGTCCAAGGACCCCTGCATTACAATCTACTCCTTGGACGAGACTATATTTATTGCATGGGAGAAATTGTCTCCTCACTCTTTAGAGTAATGTGTTTTCCGCACGAAGGAAGAGTGGTCAAGCTCGTAGACCAGCTTTCATTTCCCAGATCATACAGAGCAAATAGTCATATACCATCCCTGAATGGTCTTTTCACGCAAGAAATGTCTCAATCTCCAGTCCGTCCACCTGATGAGCGCTGAGTGATTCAGGGGACATGACTGAAACCCAGGGGGCATGCACCCTGGTCTGCTTCGGCAGGAAAACTTCGGGTATAGGGTAGGTTTCCGTGAGAGAATATGACTAGTCTGTACTCCCGTCCGTGATTGGAAGAGGGGGTTATTCTAGAACAAGATTCTCTTGTCAAAGTTGCGTGAGTGGAGTAACCTCCTCTACTCACCTTTGTCTATTTCGATAGACATCGCCAAAGACGTGTTTTGTTTGCGCTGTGAATAGAACAATCTTTGGGTAACCTGAAAGAGGTATGCCTCTCCCGGTAAAACAAATGTTTTAACGGGCTAAAGAAGGGGTAACCTTGAAACTCTGTTTTATGCCTGGGGGCATGCAAACCTTTTGGCTTGCAAACGAAGAGTGACTATTTATTTTTTAAATTTATAGGTCCTCTAACCCTTTAAACTCGTAGGATTGGTCGTTTCCTAACTTGCATAAAGAAAGGATGTGGGGCAAAACTCTAAAAATTGCCGTTTTTATATGAGACATTCTTATCACACGACTGGATTAATCGAGCAGTGTTACCGCAAGGTTCAAGCTCGTTAAAAAATAAACCCGCATCGAGCAGTTTTAGCACATAGTTCAAGCTCGTTAAAAAATAAACATAAGCCATGAGCAAATGTTTCCTCCCGCGTTTAAGCTCGTTAAAAAATGAACTATTCCCCGGTAAATAACCATCGTGAATGTAGTACTTCAGCCATTAAAGCCTTGGTCGTGTTTGCACCGTCACCTCCACTTTTTCATTGGCCGATCATTCACCCCCATTTGATTGTTTACCCATTTTGAGGAACAGCTGCGAAGAGTGATCTCACTAGCCATCCTTGTGACACTGTCGTGATTGGAAAATTCCAAACCTTACCTGGAATCAACTGCTACCCTTTTTATCACTCGTTCCTCAAAAGATTGAAAAGGAACTGACTCGTAAAATATGAAAAGATTGCCGAGCCATTGGCCTCTCCAGCTCGTTAAAGGGACAGGAAGTGCTATCCCTCCTCTAGATTTTAATCTTTTTGGACCTGAGGTATTATTACACAAAAATATCGAGCGCTTGCTTTGTTCGTCTCGTTAAAAGTATCGAAAATTCATCCCTTCTGTATTGTTTTATACTTTTTCGGAATTAAGGGATTAGATGACGAAAAAGGAATTTTGGAGTTACCTTTACGTTCCTTTTCAGACTCTCTAAAATTGAAAAGGACCGAGTTATCTTTGTCGTTAAGCTCGTTAAAATTTTAATAGCGACAAACTTGTCTATAGATGAGAACGAATTTCACTATCACTAGGCTCGTTAAAACATAACGATGGGTTTGCCCGAAGGGAAAATTATAGAACAAGCATATGTTATCCTCCTCAAGCTTGACAAAAATAAAGAGGTATTGGTCAGCAATGACTGGGGAAAATTGGGAAGAAAACTTGAAGAAACTTTGTTGGTAGCAAGTCGTTCTTGAACATGACACTTCCACTCCGTGTCCGAGTCGGGTTGGGTTGTTTCATTCACCGGTCACATCACCATGGTCACATCATACCATCCACATTTGGGGTTAATGATACCAATCCATCACATCGGTGTTGCCGATATGTTCAAGAGAAGTCATTCAGAGAATTCACCTGTGTCTCACCCACTACCATACATTTATGCTCCATCGTTTTCACCTCCATTAAAATCATTTGCTCCATTCTATGTCATTGATGTGGGATTCATTAAGGCCCTCTTGTGATGGATCACTTCTTGTCGACATCAACTCATTATCCAAGAAGTTGATTTAGGAACACCCCATTCAGTACTTTGAAGCTTGCATGCCTCAATGGCAAGTTTCTCACTTCCGGCGACAGGTTTACATCAATGGCCTTCGACCGAAAGATTTTGCATGGTGTTTGACGCCAAGTCCTTTATTCACACCACGTAAATTGTACTGCAGTACCTTGAGGATCATTATCATTATCGATGATTCCTCTTGCGCTTGTTAACAGTTTACATCATTGGCTGGTAATCAAGAGTTGTCTTTCCATGTTCGACTTCATAACATTTCTCACATGGATCGACTTGTACTCCGAGTGAAGATCGAACGAGATTGAAGACCCCAGATCTAGTCTCATCCATCCGGGCTGCGATATATATTCAGGGAAAATAAAGACATGAAATGTAGATCATTGCTGCACAGATAATCATCCAATCAAAAGGATGATGGCTCTATCAGAATCATCAGTCTACACTCAGACGATTGTCTGTCCTATGTACATGAAAATGAATTTATAAAGCTGAGCATGGGAATGCCCGCCTCAGCTAGATCATGAAAATATTATGAAGATAATGTATTATATTGTATCTTATTACAGGTCTCCTCTCAGCATTGAAAGAACTTCGGATCCTCATAATAAAGCATTTCACCTGACATCAAAGGATTAACAACCTCATGCTTTAGGGGGCAACTATTATAGAAATTTTTGGGCCCTACAACCCCAAGCATGAAATGTCCATAAACCAAGGGCTCCTAAGTCCCTAAAAGTGTTGTTCTAACCCCTAAAGGAACAAGGTCAACAGATTACAGCTTCTCCCAGAAGTTCTCCATGAAAAACTGCTCAGAATTGGTCAAAACAGGATCATTTCAGCTGCTCCACTGGCTAGGTGCGTTGCATCTCACCTAAATACACTATGTGGGTGCGTTGCATTTCAAAAATCCCTTCTGTGGGGTGCGATGGGCGAGAAATGACAAATGGCAGTGTCATTCCGCGAGGTGGAGAGGCAATGGAAGCTTCCAGAATATTCTCCTGTGACACTTGCCTCACTGAATTCGAACAAGGATGAGTAAGAGACCATCAGTCTCCAAGTGGAAGCAAGAACTATCAGAGAGAAGACACTAATCAAATCACAAGCTGACTCATCCCCCTTACAGATATCTATATATGGATCCCTCATCCCAGAGATCCAGAGGCTGGAATTTTGCATATTGTAAGGAATTGCTGTTGGTTTCTTGAGACAAACATCAGATTGTTGGGTGATCTAAGCTTTGTTTGAGGTGAAGAGGGGCTTCTTTACTGGGAGGTTGATGCTGGGTCAGAACAACTGGTTGTAACTCCTCTTGGCTCTTTTCTTGTTTATCAATAAAAGCTATTCGAGTTTTTCCTCCATGCTTTTGTGTCATTGATGCTTGTTACATTTGTATGGTCAATTTACATCTGATCCTAGATTGTTTATGATTATAGATCCATGTCTTTGTATAGTGCTATGCTTCTGTGACCTTACAGGTACTTTGTGAAGCTGGGCATGCAAGGGAGCAGGTAGCTGAAGACTATCAAAGAAGAGAGGAATCAAATCAGGAGATTAGCGCAAGACAAAGGTTGGTCTTTCTGTTCCTCTCTATCTATAATTCATAAAGGAAAAACGAAAGTAGCTTTTCTCTGTTTGTTTCTAAGGCAGCTGTCACACCTTAGTGGGATAGAGCAGTTCAATATAGACACTTTTCCCTGTAACAAAGATCCACCATCCAAGACCTCTTTTTATAACCTACATCAGACTTGTCAATGGCTTGTTTTGGCTCTAGCCTAATTAATCCTCTACTTTATGTTGTCAACGCTACCGTGTTGTATCCTCACCTGCAAGGGAACATCAAGTAAAAGGGAACAATACCAAACAAATTAATTTTCTATTTCCGATATAAACTTTGATTTTAAAACTGGGGAGAACATTGTTGGAAGGGATTTTAGTGGTGTTATGAAGGGAGCTTACATATCCTGAATGACTAGATTTGATCCCAAATCATATCCATGCCCCCCAAATTGAGAAAGGGAAGCTGTAATCATATCCTTCAAATGGAAAAGGGACCTCATGATGAGGACATCCATGATCAAGAAGATAAATTTGCAAAATTATAAGAAATATGTATTCAAACTACAAGGTTGATGTTAGAGGCTAGACGAAAGGCCATTAAGAAATGAACTTTTTCAATTAATTTTCGGAGCCATAAAATTATTTACAGTATTTATTTCATGTGGTTAGGTACAACACACACCCATGGTGGCTTCCTTTACGTGTCCACTCTCCTGAACTTGGACAAAACTAGAATTTACTACCAACTTTCACACAATGAGGTTGGGGAGCAGATTTTTCGGCCATTCAAAAGCTGAGGGTTTTTTGTCATGTCAGGGGTGCTCGATCTCAAAGCTACCTCTTCAAGAAAACCCCAACGGAGGTATGATTGAGAAAGATTGTGAGTAGTGATATCAATCCCGGGATATAGAGGGATTGAACCAGGGTTACCATCAATGTTGTTGCAATTGGGGACAATGCTGATGCCGTTGGGCGAGAGGTAGAGTTCATCAATCCCACGACCAAAATGAAATAGGGAGCCATCACCCTATTCAATAAACTATGGTAGAAATTTGGCGTGGAATTTTTCAGTTTGAAATCCTAGGTGCGAAGGTATTTGAAATCCTTGGTGCGAAAGTAGCATTTAATGCACTTAAGTTCACATCTTAATTGGCTTGTGAGAGTCACAATTGTCTAACATGTCAGAAATCAAGAGGGTTGTGGAATTGCCAGAAGTTTGAAAGCAATAAAGGAACAGACAACGGAGATGAATGGGCCTTGTTAGCTGCGTCAACTAGCTTGGGAACTTGCAATTGACATAAGTTCGACACTCTATTTCTATGTGAGTATATTTAGGTATTCTATTTTATAATTTTTTATATTGTTGTAGTTTTTTTACCTACTGTGTTTTTCTATTCTCTGTTTCTATGTTTCCTATTGGGTGCGGGGACATGCTCCTTATGCTGGCATGGGCGAGCAGTTATGATGAATTTTTGTAATGGGGATTATATGAGGGCTTCTAAGTGTGGTCTCTGCCTGTAGATGTTCTTGTGTGGTAAAGAGAAACACACTGCCAAGGGAGATGTATGAAAAAGATATACAGTTTGAGTAAATAATGTTGTTATTCTTTTCTATTAAAAAAAAAAAAACTTCTTTCCATATATACTTATGGTATTAAATTAAACTTCCTTCCTATACTTATGGTATTAAATTTATAATTTTAATGGCTCATTATGTTTTTATAACTACTTACATTTGTTTTTTTGGTTGAGTGTAAACTACACAAACAATGAGTCATAGAATTGTTAAAGTTTTTAAAGAGTTAAAATCTTGGTTACATTTTAACATTTTATGGATGTTTCATTTTCCCAACTTGGGAGAAGATGTTGGAAAGCTTATCTTATATACCATTTAAGGAATTTGTTTTAAAAAAATATTATTTTTTTAAACTGTTATGATTAATGTCTTATGTTAAAATTTAAGTTTTCTTAAATGTTTATTATTATTATTATATTATGTTAATTTTAAATTTCATTAAATATATTTAAAATTTTTAAAATCTATTTAAATTAAATAATATTTTAATAAAATGGTTTTAATTAATAATCACTTTTAAATATTAAATGATATAAAATGGGCACAATCAACACCAGGAATTGGGTCTGCCATTTCCCTAAGACGCCCTTCCTGTTGTTGGCGATTATGGGATTCATTCAATTGGTTCAACTGAGATTTGGTAAATTAGTTCTCCACCTAGATTTGCATCTTGGTCCCAACTCGGTGGTGGATATGCGACTAGGTAGGGATTTGCGCATTGTTTGCCTGTTTACTAATTCGAATGATGCCCAACCCAAAAGTGTATGGTTTCCCTCATAAAAAACTTCATGATGCACTTAGCATCTAGTTTCCTCATAAAGCACTCCATGATGCACTTAGTTAAATTCTCCATATAATGCTTGAGTCTTAATCTCCAAAATGGGTAGCTCCATATAAGGTTTCCCGACTCACACCTTCTCAAGATAACAAAGTAATCTGTTTCTTTTTTAATGACAGTGGGAATGTGGAGGGCATGGAGATATGAGGGGTTTCTAAGCAACAAATTAATATGTTTCTTCTGAATGGTAGTGGGAATGTGGAGATCATGGACACATAAGGTGTTTCTGAGCTTCAAAGGCTCAGATGTCAGGAAAGGCTTCTTAGATCATCTCTACAGATCCCTTGCAACTACCAAATAAATATGTGTGTTCCATGATGCCCATCAACTAATAAAATGGGAGGATATGAATACGACCATAAACCACACCATTGAATGCAATATTTGCTCCCCAGACTATGAATCCTCAGTGTAGTGCCTCAAATAAGTGTCTCAGGTACACTACAGGGCCATCTCATTGTTTTACAAAGTGGCTCCTATTTTATCTGGAAGCCCATTTTCCAAGGCATTCCAACACCACAAGATATTGAAGGATGGAAAGGTGCTCTATGTATAATCTGTGAGGCTAGACATTGGCTGGACACTAGAAAACAAAGGACCTATCCAAAAAAACAACTTGCTCCTATCCATGAACATTATGGAAAATATGATAATCTAATTAAGTAACCCCATTAACACACACATATATAATGTTCAAATTCATTCATAAAACTATAAAATCCAATCAATCAAAGCTCAATGGTTTTAGCTGGTAGTTTCACAAAAGGTGTAAAACTGACACGTATGTAAGATTGATATGTAATAGTATTAGCAGTTGGCATTGCGTCTGAGGTTATTAAATGAAAAAAATTGATCACGAGGTCAATAATTGGCTCGTTACAAATATGTAAAGACAATAAACAATTCATTAGAATAATACATAATACTTAATACCTAAGTTAAAAAAAATATTTTCCCATTCATAAGATTTATATAATATGTCACTAACCCATTGTGTTGTACAATATCCTATACTACTATAAATAAATATGACTTCAAAGTTAATTCAAATACTCATGATATTCTCTTCCTACTGCTCTATTGAAAGTATTTTATTATTTTGGTCTTAAGCACTTAGAACTTCAAATTCATCGATTTTTCTTTCTGTGGGTTAACCTCATCTATTCATATTATGATGGGCTTTTGCAACTTTGTTTAATTGTTATGAGACTATTCTTAGGATTCACTATAGTTGAAACTTCTTCTAAGTGCCTCTTTTCCAATGCATGTTATTATCATTCCAATACATGTTATTTTCATTCTATTTTCAATATTTTGGGTTCTGAAGGTATTTTTAAGATTTTGTGTCATGAAGGCATTTAGAGTACCAAACTATTAAGCATCGTATGTTGGATGTCAACTAAAATTGATTCCATTCCATGTATTCCACTGGGTTGTAGTTTCTTTAGATTACGTTGTAATTTAGGGAAAATAAAAGATATTTCTCATACAGAGCAATTACTCGATCTTGATCTAGAGCATTCAACTCTCTAAAGACTTAGACTGTCATAAGCATCGAGATATCGCTCTCAATAATCTAACTCTTTTGGGGTTTATAGATAACTCAAGGTTGCATAATATGGATCCCAATAAATAGGTGGCTAGAACTATTCTATCTGTAAGATAGGTCTTTCTCTATTTGTAACTATTCTATCCTAGTTATGTTGTTACCTTGACTTCTAGGTCTTTCTTTGGGGCTCGTTCAAAAAATGTAATCTGATAACCTATGCCTACCTCTCTAGTCACGAAAATTCCAAGAAATCAAAGGATCTCCTGCTACTACTCCGACAAAGGATATACCGCTATCTTACATAGGTATTTTTCGTTAGAATATCATGAAAATAGTAGAGGAAGCATATCTAGTAGAAATCCAATCTCCCTTCTAAATCCTGCTAAAGGAACTTATTCCAAACCTATTACAAGATTGTTACATAAACAACACAGAACCATTCCATAGTTGATTACTAGTTTAAGGAAAGAATAGATAAGTGCTCCATCCCTAGCTGGAAGGTAAGGGTTTCCCATAATTCCCACCATGGTATAAAGGAAAGGAATACCTATCTGTAAGGGCATAGATACGCCAGGGTTTGATTTGTTTAAACCATATAAAATAAATAGGCTAGGCCATTTATAGAGTATATATGTTTTCCTCTTTCTAAAACAAACCAATAAACCTCTACAGAGCTTTACCCTTTCCTATAAGAAGAACATGACAATCAACAAAGAATATTAACCTTGCTTCTTAGCCATCTATCTTTTGTTGTTGAAAGTCTAGAAAATGGTGGTTGTAAAAGCACTGGAAATTCCTCATTCTCTGCTTCTAAAGCACTAGAAACCCTACTCTAGTTCTTGTATATGAAATTCCAACTCATCAAAAAAGAAAACAAAAAAAAGGTGCCGGAATGAATTTAAAAATAATTGAAGAAAATATTGACATAGATA
Source organism: Pinus tabuliformis (assembly GCA_031772625.1). Lineage (NCBI taxonomy): Eukaryota > Viridiplantae > Streptophyta > Pinopsida > Pinales > Pinaceae > Pinus > Pinus tabuliformis. The sequence goes on from CM062819.1 coordinate 868,878,883, forward strand.
CAAACGCATTCTAAAAGGACTATTTGTTAATCAAGTTGGCCCTTCAACCACCAATGCATATTCTCCTTAGCCATGAATTTCTCTTTCAATTGACACAAATCCATAGACACATAACACAAACATTTTCACACACATGACACATTTCCATAACACAACACATTGCAAGCATACAAAAACACTACATAGTATATTCATGCATACAACACTACATTTATGGAGCGCTCCATAAGATAGACAACTTTACATCAGAGTGCTTGAAGGAGAAAGAAAGAGCTAACATAGTTCATGGTTAACCTTTTGAATGAACAGAGAAACCTAATTTGTCATGTTACTCAAAATTCCCTGTGGAATGAATTAAACAGATAAACAAATTAAAGGAGTAGAAAATTACCTCGATCACTTGTTGCCTTTCCCTCTCATTTGAATTTCCTCCTCCTATGTAGAACCTCCTCAATTTCTAATTACTATCATTCTTCATTCATCAAGTGCGGGTTTCGTTTTAAGCTTTTTTTTGGACCGTTGTGTTCAAATTCGTAAACGAATCTTTTAATCACCATTTCTTAAACTAATCTTTTAATTACCATTTAAACTGAGCTCTCATGTGCTTTCATGTTTTTAAATTATATTTTTGAAAACTACCCTTTCATGTGTTTTAAAATATATATATATATATATATATATATATATATATATATATATATATATATATATATATATATATATATATATATATATATATATATATATATATATATATCTTAAAAATGAAAAGCAATCATTATTGGTTTCTCTTACATTAAATTGCTCACACTCTTATTACTAGTTTCTCTTACATTCGTTACTAGTTACTCTTACTTGTTTTGTTACTAGTTACTAGTTTCTCTTACAGGAAATATTGCTCGCGCTCTTATTTTCCAATCCTAATACATGAATGTGTTCACTTCAACATAATACGTGGAAATCGATTACCGACTTCAGATAAATTCAAACACCCTCCTCTAAAAATAGTCCATGATTTTACTATTATTGAGAATGTTAGGTCACACATTCAAATCCCAAGTACTGAGTCTGGAGCTATGTCAGTTGAAATTTTTTCCATTACACAAGTCTAAGGAATTATTTTTCCAAATACTATGTTAGTTGTTTAAAGAGGATTTTTTTTTTTTTTTTTTAATTTAATTCAAAATTCAAAATTTTATAATTTTAAATTAATGTGTTAAGGATTTTTTAAAATGTTAAAGCATTTGCAGATATATGAGGCGGTGATATAGTTACTAGTTTCTCTTAAATTTCATGTTTGGTTTTTGATTAAATATTTATGATATTTAATAAGTCTTGCCATTACTTTGGGTTAGTAAGGGTCCATATCACACTAACCAAATATCAGTTAGAAGATGATATATTTAATTCCAAATAAAGGAATTTATACTTCCACTTTTGGCATGCACTATAGAAGTCGTCGTGACGAAGGCTACCACGTTATTAACCATTTCATTTCATTACAAAAAGGGACAATTGGCTCATGGGCCTTTCACATGTGGTATTTATTTTATACATAATTTAAAAACGAGTTTTTTCAAATAATTTCTAATTTTCTGTAATTGATTTTTTTTTAATTGAATGTTTAAAAATAAAAAATAAAAAATGTTAATATATAATATTTTTATTTAATGCAATGTTGTGTATTAATTTATTTACAATAAATATAAATTTATAAAGCATTCAATTAGATACGTAATAAATATAAATTTATAACCTATTCAATTAGATATTTGATAAATATAAATATAAATATATAACATGAATTTAAAGGTAGGAGACGGTCATCCCTCCTTCTAGAATGCTCTTGTTAGTAGGTCTGTTGTAATGGCTATAACCACCCTCCAAAATTTTTCCTTAGCTTCGTTTTGGAGCCTCCCTACCAACCTTTCACAAAAACATGTCTTGCTTCATCAAATACACAAGCTTCAATGATTTTCTTGCAGAATGATAGCCTGTCCATTAGAGCTTGTTGCATTCCCCTCACAGGCTATTCTTTCGGACTTGGTCAAGCTATAGGCTGAGCATCACCCTCAAGAAATTGTGCAATTCTAGAGGGAAACAAACCTTCCCTCCAGAAATTGCACAATTATGTTTGGAAGCCTACTGGGCTCCAGAATTACGCAAATCTTCCAGTCAAGCTTCAATGAGAAAATTGCGCAATTCTTCCCAACAGGGCTTCTCAGCCCAGGAATTACGCAATCCTGGGCAGTAGTCAGCTGCTCTGCCTAGAAATTGTGCAAATCTCCTAGGCAACCAGTGCAGCTCCCTCCCAAAAATGTGAATTTTCTCCCAACAGTTGAGCAGGCTCTTTCATGTGTAGTTGAGTTGACCGGTTCCCTCCGAGACTAAGAAAAACTGATTTGCATGCATGGGCTGCTCCTCCCAAGGCAACATGCAAAGGCATCCCTTGATTCAGGGATCTATTTTTAGCAGCTGGAGGTTACATACAAGGATCATATCAGAAACCTCCCGCCAAGTGTCATTTTTCCTATATTTGTGGCATGTGCATCAGAACCTTGATCTTATAAAAAATCATCAACTGGACGCTGCATAGCTCATTCCTCACATCGACCTTGCAAATTTGGCATCCCACATTGCATCTAGGAGTCGTCGGTACATTAAGCTCAGTTGTCTTGGGGTAAGCTCATTGTTCATGACTTGAATTGTGTTTTTGTTGCTTTTTGTGTTTCACTTTGTGTGAGTGTTGTTTGCTTGATTTCAGTGAGTGTTTGTTGTTGTTTACATGCATACTAGCTTTTACTAGCATGGCTTTATTTTTCGTTTGCATCTCACTGTTGTTGCATGCATGGAACTATTTTGCACGGATGGTCACTTCTGTGGTGACTCACTTCACACACTTGCATGCTTTCCCGTTTCATGAATCCTGCACTTGTTGTTTGCATGAATGATTATTCACTCTTGTTTTCACTCATCTCCTCATGCATTCACACTTTTCATATTTTCAGTCACCCGTTAGTCAAACTGGGCTGCTTTGGCCCGGACCGTGCCTTGCCCATTTAGCACTGCTCATTTCCAGAAGTGAAGGCTCTGTCTTCCCTCCAGAAATTGTGCAAATCTAGCTAGGAATTGACCTCCCCGCTTGCATTGCACAATTCTTGGAGGTAGTGTCCTATTGGCCCCAGAAACTGTGCAATGCAGTTTGCTAGTTACATGTCACTGCTGACTAAAATTGCGCATTACGCAGTTTCAGTCCTCAACAGGCCAAGATGGACTATGCATTGCACAGTTCCAGTAGTCAGTCAGTCTCCTGACAGCCTGGACTATGCCTTGTGTAGTTTTGGTAGTCAGTCTCCTGACCTCCCAGCGGAAATTATGCAACCTTCATGATCAGTCACACAGGTATGTTGCAAGTCAGTTCTCAAGTTCATTTTGGTTTTCGAATGACACATGGCTTGCCATGAGTGTTTCCATGTCTCTAGATATCGCAAGTGTTCATCTGTCTCTCAGCATCACAGGTACAATGGCTTCCAGGAGAGCAGAGTAGAAGACACTGTTCAAAGCACACTTGGGGATGTAGTCGATCAAGTGCCTATGAACCTGATTACCATGAAGACATCAAGTTGTTCATAAACAAGGAAATCAAGATATGACGATAGCAACACCACAAAAAGTAGCACCATCAATAGCAGTTGAAGGCAGCATACCGAATGCAACAAATGCAAGAGGAAGGTTGTTGACAACACAGAGGCAAAACAAAGTTGCAAGCTCAAGCAAATCCAATTGTGATGAAAGCAACTTTGGAGACTCAAGTTATGAGATGACGACATGACATGAAGATCGTGCGAAGGAAGAGAATGGAACAAAGAAGGAGTTGCGTGTGTTGAAGCAGCAACTCAAGGAAGAACAGGAACAAGTACAACAAGGGGCGAAACATGCACTCACAGATGAAACTATGCCCGTACAAGTTATAGATCCATCCCAGAAGCTAGCACATAGCAGAAAAGGTGAGCAGTGTTGTTGATCACATGCAAGGGAATGCAGTGGCATGCATGTCATTGTGCGCACATATGCGATCCCACCCATTCAGTACACTCACCGAGGTGAAGACAAGAAGCAAGTTCGACTAGATCTAAACATGTTCCTCGACAAGTTAATGCGCATGGCCACCAACACATGCTTGGAGAGCAGCGTAGACACTATGCATCAACATGTTGTTAGTCCGATCACACTAGGATGACCATGCACATGCTATCAAACGATTTGGATAGAGGAGCCATATCAGTGCACCCGAATGCAATGAAGCAAGAGTTCACTTCAACAAGATGTCACCATTGAGCTCACAGACACCATCACGGACAACCAAGCTTGGCATTGGCTCATCACCTTCGACCATCATAAGCATGTCAAAGAGTTGGTCTCACCACAACAATCCGAATGTTAGTGATGTCTTGCATGGCTTGCTCAAGCCATTTTTTCTCACATGGGCACATGTGCATTGTAATGTAACGTATTGTCAAGTGGAAGTTCAAGTGTTGATAGTTGAATGTAATAGTCATAGAGTAGTTGAAGAGTCATGAGGGTAGATGAACGGTCTCAAAGGGGAATGTCAAGGGTCACCCCACCCTTTGCTATAAATAGAACCTCATAAATCATTGTAGAGGCTTTTGGTCAGCCAAGCTTCCGATAGGACTATCTTAGAGAGAGCATTGATAGTATTGTAACAAGCCTTGGCTTCTCCACTGCATAGAGCTAGTACATCTCTTTGGAGGAGTAGGTGGTTGTGGTTATAACGTTCCACTATCAGAACTAGTGGTTGGACATGGATGTATTGTATGACTAGAAATTACACTTCTTAATATAACAAGAGCCAACACATTTAATGCATATGTTGTATTTTATTTCATCTATCTGTTTACTCTAAATGATATATGTATTTGTTTTCTTGCGCATGCATGTATAGCTATTTCTGTGTATGTATGTATGAATCTTACTGAAATGTGTTGTTGGTTTAACCATCACTTTGGATTGCTAGCTAACTTGTCTTCCATGTTGTGATGCATCCTTGCTCGTGTGTTCCCTTCTTAACTCCGTGTTATCACAGGTTTCCAATGGGTGCACTCATCTCAACCCTCATGTGTTAGAACCTCTCATGCACCTTCCTCGACTCACTACATATGTCACACCCTTGCTACCAAAAGAGTTATCTTACTTTCCTTTGTGTGAAATCGCGGTCAAGGAATTATCATACGACCCACTATTGGGACTCCTACACCAAATGATCTGAGGTCTAATTAGGACTTCTTACCAGGGAGAACCCCTGACATGTTAGCAGGTCCAGCACCGTCAACATTTATCGCACTAGAAGGAGGGCCAAATGACAAGCTATGTCCTCTCATCTTGTTTTGAACCTTTGCATATCTATCATGAAGTCTTGCACTCTACTCCCTCCACGATGTTTTTAGCATGCCGAAGATGTCACCATCACGAGGGAATTCTTTGATCTCTTGTCCACTTACACGTATGATGGTGAAGGCGAAGTGGCCTGGCCTAAGTTTATACATGACATTATTTCCATGATTCATGAGGAAGATGGATGTTCTGATGAACAGGGAAGTTTGTTTCTTGCATACACACTTCACGAATCTCCACATCAATGGTTGTGCAACCTTCTGGCTAATAGCGTGCACTCGCTTGACAACTTTTATGATCTCATTGAAGACACTTTCTATCATTTTGATCCATACCATCTAAACCAAAAAATGCTACAACAACGGAAGGCTTTGCATGAATCACCTATGAATTTTTGGTAGCACTTCCATGATTTGTAGTTTCAAGCTCCGAAGAGCTAGATGAAGTTTTTCTATCTTTGGGACTGATTCGAGTATTGCCTTAAGAAATCTGCTTGTACCAAGAAGAAGTTTGAAATCAAGCCTCTCTCAGTATTCTTCAGTGATGGAGCTACGCAATCAAAAACGGATACGGTCACTATCACAAGTGACTATCCATCATCCCTTCATCAAACAGCTCCATCATTGTAGAGTGATTCAGGAGATCATGCTCACACATTAGTTCAGCTGTCACATCATCCCAACATCACTTCGCTTAATTTTCACGCAGATTTGGTTGTGAGTCCATCGAGTTGTCACATGCATTTTGTTCCACAACCTCCGTCTTTGTACTCGACTAATCCTCTGGATGATACTCTCTTTTGTTCTTCCATTCCAAACTCTACACTTGTTGTGAATGAGGATGAAGCCATTGATAGGGTTGGTGTTGCACAAACAACATGCATTGTCATTCATGAAGAGTATGATTGGGAGCTTGAGCATCAACACTCGGCGAAGGATGACTCCCTTCCATCTAAGCCTCCTTCATTCTTCCATGACATTTTTGGTGAACCTGCCATCCATTATTTTGCATGTGTATCTTCATCTACAGATGCACCCATTGTTGATCACTCGCAGGACACACGGATGTCATTCCATCATCTGACAATGGAGAGGATAAGTTATTCATTGAAAATCCACTTGATTTTTCATCTGCCTTTTCTGGAAACACAGAGGATGAATTTGTTCGCTTCTTATCTACCCTTCTGTTTGATTCATCAGATCATGAGGATGCCGATGAAAACACTGATTTTTCTGATTGTGGCTGTCGTGATCTATTTACTTCCATATTCGATCACGATCACGATTCTATCGCAATCGATTTTTGAAGCCATCGGTTTATGATGATCTATCTAACAATGAAGTCGAAACACCCAAGACTGGATATAGAAGATACCAAGGAATTAAAGCTTTCAAAAAAGAAGAGAATCCTAAAAAAAAAAACCAATGGATGATAGTGCAGGCAAGGTTAACCTACCCTACATTCGAGGCACCACTGATAAGATTGCACACATTTTAAAAAAGAATAACATAAGAACCACTTTCAAACCCTTGAATACGATTAGCAGATGCCTGAAATCGGTAAAATGTCCCATTGATCCTAAACACCACAAAGGGGTTTATTTAGTTTCGTTTTCGTGTGGTAAATCCTACATAGGTGAAATAGGTCGTTCTATATTGACTAGGATTCAAGAACATGTCGCTGAAATCAAACATAACCATTCCAAAACCTCAGCTCTAGCTGAACACTAGTAAAACTAATAGAAAACTCCTGTGTTGTGGCCAAAATCGACCATTATCACCATATAAAATTTAGAGAAGCTATCGAAATAGGGAAACACCCCAATAACCTCAATCACGATGACGGTTGGAAAATAAGTGATAATTGGATTCCTACACTAACTAGGGTCTCTACCGTCTCCTAGGTCTCTTGACCCCACTATCTCATGACCTCCTAATGGTTCAACCTATCCCTAATATCATTTTATTAACATTTGAATAAATAACATTAATCAAGAACCCCACCTTACCTTCAATCCCTAAAATAACTTTTAGTAAGGTTAAATTCCAATAATTTTATTCCTCAGTTAACATTAAATTTAGGAAAACCCTCAACAATTTATCTTAAAAATGATTGATTAATAAAAATTCAATTAGTAATATTTAGAAGACCCATTTAGTTTTATTATTATATCACATGTTTTAATTATTTTGCATTATTTATAACATTAATGTTAATACATAATATATTTAACATTATTAATCTTAATGTTAGCAAAATTAATTAATACAAAAACTTTTACTAATGAACAAATAACATTATATCATTTAAAACATTATAATACTATAATGTCACATAAAATCATATTAGAATAGTAACATTAGGTATTAATTAATGTTATTAAAAATAACTAATACTAAAACTCTTAATTAATAACATTTTAACATTATAACATTACATGGTATTAAATTTTTTTATTATTAATTATTAATTAAACTAAATTCATTTCTTAACAACATCAAAATTGTCGGCTACTTACATTACCAACCCATTTTTCCTATATTTATTGCCCTAGCATTATCTGACTTCTTCATACATCTGATCCTGATGATGAACCATGGAGGTTGATTCGAAACATCGATACAATAAAACACGAATGCGATGACTCTGGAAGACATCAATACACAAAATGTAGATCGCAGAAGCCTAAAATCTATAACATCCAAGATTGTCGAGGCACTTCAGCCCGAGCTGATGGTTATGTCAGGCCCTTGCTCTCTTGGGGTTAGTTTCACTTCCAATCAGGAAATTGTTCAATCACCCAAGGCTCCTCATCACTCATTTGTATGCATTAAAGATCAATCTCACACACATATCATGCTTCCTCCACTCGAACTGCACGATCCCATCGCTCATGCATTGGAGGAATCTTACATTCCAAGCATGTGTGCATGACGCAAGTTGTCTTTTTTTCTTTCGTTTTCTTGCATGTCAAAATCAAGAATGTGCGTATGCTTCACAGCTACACACAGTGTTGCACAACACCATGATAAGTCCACGGACTGCTTGTCATGTACTTGCACTCACTTATGTCCTATGGGCACTTTTAAACATGAAGTGTGTTTGTCTTCATTGTTATATATTTCTTGCTTGCTAGTCCACACAACTGGGTTGCTCGTGGACCAAGCCTTCACCAACATGGGTCAACCAATGCACCGGTGGCTACATTGGAAATATCACTTCACGTGATCAGGCCCATGCACTGTTAGTTTAGGAGTAGGAGTAGTGTTTACTTTCAGTTGGTTTGCTTGCATGCTTGTTTTCTTACTTGTTTTGTTTTTTTGTTTTTCTGCTTTCTTGTTTTCTTACTCACTTTTCTTTTGATTTTTCTTCTGCTTCTGCTTTTCTTTGTTGTTTGTTTTCTTGTTTTGTTTGTAGGTTAGTTTTTCATGAAACCATGTATGACTCTTGAAACTAGATGGGTAAAGTACAAGAGGCCTTGTACAGCTATCACTACTTGGTTATCTGTCATCCTGCCTTTGTATAAAGAACTTGTTACTTTTAGTTTGTGATACGTCGATGGAAAATATATATTTTTCGAAGTGAACCTTGGTGAAAACACAACGCTTGCAGGCTAACTAGTGTCACCTACTCTAGTCGATTGTTTTTAGGTTAACCCTTATCAGCTCAGTCAAGTAGAGTAAGGTGAGGGGGAAAACTTTGACAAGCACGTCAGATGTACAATAAACTACTTCTCTGTGGGAACAACCTCTTCTGCTCTGGGATCCCTCTTCTGCCTCTCAAATGAATAGGTAAATAAGGCGAAAGAAGAGAAAGGCTTCCTATGCAGAGAGGTGACGCAAGTAAATTTGTCGGGGTACTGACCAGGCTCACTAGCAGTAGAGCCATTCTTATGTTCCTATGTGGCTCCATTGGGGTACTGTCCAGGCTTGCTAGCAGCAGAGAAACACCAGAGATGAAACTAAGACTCTGACAACTATACTGCTTGTGCACCAATATACCCCTCAAGCCTAATCAAAACAACTGTGTTGCCTTAGCTTGGAATGTGTGTCATTTGACCAAGAGCTTAGTAGATGCTACATCTTACAATCAGGCTAGTGTGAAACTAAGACGAACTAAGAACTGAACAATACTTCTGGAGTTGTTAGACTTGTTTTTCATGAACAAGGTCCATTCAGAGAACTGGATTTCTACCAATGTGTCGCCAAGTGTTGTAACGGCTACAACCACCCTAATTTTTTTTTCCTTAGCTTTGTTTTAGATTCTCCCTACCAACCTTTCACATCAACATGTCTTGTTTCGTCAAGTACACAAGCTTCAGTGATTTGCTTGCAGAATGATAGCATGTCCATCAGAGCTTGTTGCATTCCCCTCACAGGTTATTCTTCCAGACTTGGTCTAGCTACAAGCTGAGCAGCTCCCTCAAGAAATTGTGAAATTCTGGAGGGCAACTAACCTTCCCTCCAGAAATTGCTCAATTCTGTCTGGCAGCCTGCTGGGATCCAGAATTGCACAAATTTGCCATTCAAGCTTCACTGAGAAAATTGTGCAATTATTCCCAACAGGGTTGCTCAACCTAGGACTTGCACAATCCTGGGCAGCAGCCGATTGCTCTGACAAGAAATTATGCAAATCTCCTGGGAAAATAGCCTAGCTCCCTCCCAAAAATGTGCATTTTCTCCTAGTATTTGAGCAGGCTCTTGAATGTGCAGTTGAGTTGACCATTCCCTCCGGGACCGAGCAAAACTGATTTGCATGCATGGGCTGCTCCTCCCAAGGCAACATGCAAAGACATCCCTTGATTCAGGAATCTATTTTTAGTAGCTAGAGGTTACATGCAAGGATCATCTCAGAAACCTCCCGCCAAGTGTCACTTTTCCTAGATCTGTGGCATGCGCGTCACAACCTTGATATTATCAAAACTCATCAACTGGAGGTTGCAGAGCTCATTCCTCACATCAACCTTGCAACTCTGGCATCCCACACTGCATCTAGGAGTCGTCAACACATTCAGCTCAGTTGTCTTGGGGTAACCTCATTGTTCATGACTTGCTTTGTGTTTCTGTCGCTTTTTGTGTTTTTCTTTGTGTGAGTGTTGTTTACTTGATTTCAGTGAGTGCTTGTTGTTGTTTACATGCATACTAGCTTGTACATGCACTGTTTCATTTTTTGTTTGCATCTCACTATTGTCGCATGCATGGCATTGTTTTGCACGAATGGTCGCCATTACGACGACTCGCTTCACACAGTTGCATGATTTCCTGTTTCCTGGATCCTGCACTTTTTGTTTGCATGAATGATCATTCGCTCTTCTTTGCACTCATCTCCTCATGCATTCACACTTCTCATATTTTCAATCGCCCGTCAGCTAGACTTGGTTGCCTTGGCCCGGACCATGCCTTGCCCAGCTAGCATTGCGCATTTCCGGAAGTGAAGGCTCTGCCTTCCCTCCATAAATTTCACAAATCTAGCCAAGAACTAACCTCCAAGCTTGCATTTTGCAATTCTTGGAGGCAGTGTTCTGTTGGCCCCAGAAACTGCGCAATGCAGTTTTCTAGTTGCATGACACTGCTAACTGAAATTGCACATTGTGCAGTTTCAGTCCTCAGCAGGCCAGGTTCGACTATGCATTGCACAATTCCAGTAGTCAGTAAGCCTCCTAACAACCTAGACTATGCCTTGTGCAGTTTTGGCAGTCAGTCTCCCGACCTCCATGTGGAAATTGCACAACCTTCATGATCAGTCACACAGGTATGTTGCAAGTCACTTCTCAAGTTCGTTTTGGTTTTCGACTGATAGATTTCTTTCCATGAGTGTTTCCATGTCTCTAGGCATCACAAGTGTTCATCTGTCTCTCAGCAGCACAGGTACAATGGCTTCTAGGAGAGCAAAGTAGAAGACACCATTCAGAGTACACTTGGGGATGCAGTCGATCAAGTGTCTATGAACTTGCTTACCCACGAAGACATCAAGTTGTTCGTAGACAAGGAAATCAAGATATGATGGAAAAAACACCATAGTAAGCAACACCATCAACATCAGTTGAAGGTAGAGTACCAGATGCAATGAATGCAAGAGGAAGGTTGTTGACAACACAGAGGTAGAACAAAGTGCAAGCTCAAGCAGATCCACTTATGATGAAAGCAACTTTGGAGACTCAAGCTATGAGGTGACGACGTGACATGAAGATCACACGAAGGAAGAGAATTGAACAAAAAAGGATTTGCATGTGCTAAAGCAATAACTCAAGGAAGAACAGGAGCTGCATAGACGAGAGAATGAGTTGCAGCAGGAACAGGTACAACAGGGGGCGCAACATGCACTCATGGATGAAACTATGCCTGTACAAGTTATATATCCATCCTAGCAGCTGGCACGGAGTAGAAAACATGAGCAGTGTTGCTGATCGCATCCAAGGGAATGCAACAACATGCATGTCATTATGCGCATGCATGCGATCTCGCCCATTTGGCACACTCACCGAGGTGAAGACAAGAAGCAAGTCCGACTGGAGCTGAACATGTACCTCGACAATTTGATGTGCAGGGCCTCCAGCACATGCTTGGAGAGCAGCATAGACACTATGCATCAACATGTTTCCGATTGGGTCGCACTAGGACAACCATGCACATGCTATCAGATGAGTTGGACAGAGGAACCATATCAGTGCACCTGGATGCAAAGAAGGTAAGAGTTCGCTTCAAAAATATGTCACCAGTGAGGGCATGGACACCATCATGAATAACCAAGCTTGGCATCAGTTCATCACCTTCGACCATCACAAGCATGTCAAAGAGTTGGTCTCACCACAACAGTTTGAGTGTCAGTGATGTCTTGCATGGCTTTCTCAAGCCATTTTGTCTCACATGGGCACATGTGCATTGTAATGTAACGTCTTGTCAAGTGGAAGTTCAAGTGTCAATAGTTGAATGTAACATTCATAGAGTAGTTAAAGAGTCATGAGGGTAGATGAACGGTCTCAAAGCAGAATGTCAAGGGTCACCCCACCCTTTGCTATAAATAGCACCTCATAACTCATTGTAGAGGCTTTTGGTTAGCCAAGCTTCCGATAGGACTATCTTAGAGAGAGCTTGGACAGTATTGTAATGAGCCTTGGATTTTCCATTTCACAGAGCTAGTACATCTCTTTGGAGGAGCAGGCAGTTGTGGATATAACGTTTTGTTTTCAGAACTAGTGGTTAGACATGGATGTATTGTATGACTAGAACTTAACTTCTTAATATAACAAGAGCCAACACAATTCATGCATATGTTGTATTGTATTTCAGCTATCTGTTTACTCTAAATGATATATGTATTTTTTTTTCTTATGCATGCATGTATAGTTATTTATGTGTATTCACGTATGAATGTTTCTGAAATGTGTTTTTGGTTTAACAATCACTTTGGATTTCTAGCTAACTTTCCTTCCATGTTGTGATGCATCCTTGCTCATGTGTTCCCTTCTTAACTTCGTGCTATCATAGGTTTCTAAGGGGTGCACTCATCTCAACCCCCATGTTTTAGAACCTCTCATGCACCTTCCTTGGCTCACTGCATATGTCACACCCTCGCTACCAATAGAGTTATCTTACTTGCCTCTGTTCAAAATGGCAGTCAAGGCATTATCGTACGACCCACTACTGGGACTCCTGCACCAAATGGTTTGAGGTCTAATTGGGACTTCTTACCGGGGAGATCCCCTGACATGTTGGCAGGTCTAGCACCATCAATAAGGTCTTTTCAAGGGGAAGGAAAAATTGGTACAAAAGGAGGATCCTCAGGCAATTCCTATTTTGGGAGATAAGTGGAAAAAGGGGTTACGAGATCTATATATCCCTAAGGCCCCTCAAAACCCTAGATTTATCATTCCTACAAGATGTCTAGAAGATAATAGGAAACACATAAGATATCATGATTTTATATGTAAGTTTATAGGAAGTGGGTCGCCGGAGAAGGAATTGGAGTGTTGGATATAACAAAATTGGCAACCAAAGGGACAGGTGGATTTGAGACTGGGATCAAAAGGTTTCTTCCCAATCATCTTTTCTAACCTTGAAGATAAATCTAGGATCTTTGAAGGGGGACCATACTTCATTAACAATGTGGGACTCTACATTAGGCAATGAGAAGCTTGTTTCAACCTAGATAAGGAGGAATTAATTGAAGCATCGATATGGGTAAGATTGTACTCTTTACCAGTAGATTTCTAGATACCGGAAATTCTAGAAGGTATAGGGAAAGCACTAGGATATTTTTTCAAGGTCTCAAAGGCCAAAAAAAGAGGGAAAAACATGTCATATGCTAGCTTATGTGTGTATATGAATATATCACTACCATTACCAAATACTATAGTGTTGGACTATCAAGGAGAGACCTATAAGAAACCTTTGGATTATAATAACTTTCCATTTAGATGTAGGCTCTATCATGAGCATGGCCACTTGATAAGACAATTTCCACTAAGAAGGAAGGAACAAGGTTTTGGAGGTTAGATAGCAAACGATGGTTTCACCAAGGTCACTACACATAGATGAAATCATAGGAACCGAACCTCCTATAACACAAAGGAGTTAGAGGAGAATAATTCCTTTTCTGCACTGGAGGCTATGGAAGAAGACTCTTAGAAAATAAAATATGTCCATATGGATATTATTCCTAGAAAACAAACATGCACTGCCAAGTTTTGAGGAAGTAGCTCCTCTAGTGAAGCAAAAGTCATCAAACCTCTCAAATGAAGAGAGGGTATTAGTCACACTAGTGAATGATTGGGTGCAATAATATCTAGGGGACTTATCAAAAGTGGAAAGAGAGATCTATGCAAATGCTTATCTCAGGTGGAAAACAAAGTGAAGAAACTCAATAGTGGACCCAATAAATCAATCATTCAACGATTTTAAGGACAAGGGGAAAGAAATTATACTGAAGTACCTTACTAAAGAACCTCAGAAGAAGACAAATAAACAGAAGAAGGAAGTGAGACAAAACATTGGAGTGAACCAGGGTAATACAAATCAAGCAATAGTTGTGACAGAGAAGTCACTGCCTTTTCCCAACTCATCATCATGATAATTCTTTCTTGGAAGCAAAGTGGGCTCAATAATAAAGGAAAAAAACTAATATATTAGGGAAATAATAAAAAAGGAAAACCTAACAGTTGTTATATTACAAGAAACAAAATTAATAAGGGAGAAAATGAATCAAATAGAAGGCACTTGTTGGAAAGGATGTGAGTCATGTCTCTTGATGCTAGGGGTAGTGCAGGCGGCTTAGTTGTTTGGTGGAACCCACATGAAGTGGTCTTCCAAGACTAGATGGCTTCTGATCGAATTCTTACACATAGATTTAGGTATGTTGTAACAAAATATTTCATTTTTTATCGACGGTTTACAACCGTCCAGGTACGAGGGACACAAAGTTTTTTTTGGCGCAACTGTAAAAGATGAAACAAATGATAAGAAATTCCTTATGGCTATTTCAAGGATATTTTAATATCATAATATTGTTAAAGGTGAAAAAAGGAGGCATTCGTAGGTTAGACCAAGCATTAGATACTTTTAACTGGATCATAGATAACTTTCACCTTGTAGACATTCCAACAAAAGATGGGATATTTACCTGGAATAATCATTTACCAATCAAATAACTCGCAGTTTAGATCATTTTTTTTTTATTACAGGAATTTTTACAAAAGGATATATTTATCGAAGATTTAATTTTTCCATGCATGGGGTCAGATCACTAACTCATTCAATTAAAAATTGATCTAAAATAAGCCCCACTAAATCACCCTTTCCATTTTGAAATCTTTTGATTTTAGTCCATTGGTTTTGTAGATTTGTTAGAAAAATGGTGGAAGGAGTTGAATATTAGAGGTACCAGCAAAAGGCACACATTCCGAATCAAACTAAAATCATTGATGCAAAGGATTAAATTTTGGAATATGAATGTCTTTGTGAATATATTTGAAGACAAGAGAACATTTTAAAGTAAAATGTTGAGCATCCAACAAAGAATCATTATGGAAGGAAAAATGTAAGAGTTGATAGTAGAAGAGGCAGGGGCCCTTCAAAATCTAGAGCATGGAAGGAAACAAGAAGAGACCCTTTGGAAGCAAAAGTCCAGGATAAAATGGCTCAAGGAGGGAGATTGTAACTCAAAGTTCTTCCACAATTATATGATTCAACATCGTCATAATAATAGTTTTTTTTTCCCTCATTGGCAAGGATGGAGATAGTAAATTACAACACTAAGATATAGAAAGTGAACATGTGCATTATTTTATTGATCTCTTAACAGAGGATAATTCGGGAAGACAACAAGATATAAATATAGTGATTCAACACATATAAGGACTGATTAATAGTGAGAAAAATATTGAATTAATGACACCAATATCCATGTCTAATGTTGAAATATGAACATGCCTAAGAACAAGGAGCCTGGACTAGATGGCTTCATGACAGACTTCTTCCAAGAATGTTGGGGGTTTTTAGGAAATGAAATTCTAGAAGTAGCTGAGAAATAAAGATGGCCGCGATCATTACATCCAACACTCAACACTATGTTCCTAGAAGTAGCCCCAAAAATAGGTCACTCAAAAAGTATGGAGGGTTTCAGACCAATTTCTCTATGTGATGTTCTTTATAAAATTATTTCTATAGTAATAGTGAATAGATTAAAATTGCTCCTTCCATTATTAGTATACCTGTCTCAAACTAGTTTTGTAGAAGGGCATCAAATTGTGGATGCCGTTATTGTGGTGCAAGAAATTATTCATTCTTTGAGGTCATAAAAGTGCCCATGTATGATTAGTAAACTTGACTTATCGAAGGCCTATGACAGAATTAACTTGACATTCTTATTTCATGTTCTCTAAGCTTATGGTTTCTCTAAATAGTGGATAAAGTGGGTGGCATCCCTGATCTCATCTATATTTTTCTCTAATTTTATTAATGGCTCACCCTCATACTATTCATCCTTCTAGAGGGCTCAGGCAGGGTGACCATCTATCACCATTCCTATTTATTTTAGCTATGGAAGGACTTGGTCGAATGTTTCAAAAAGATGATGAATCGGGACACATATATGGTCTCCGCTTGTATGGGGCATATTTTCCTATCTCTCATAAAAAAATTCTTGACGATGTTATATTATTTGGTTTACCAACTTGGATAGAGGTGAAAAGAATGGGTAGGATTTTACAATTTTTTATGGAAGCCTCAGTAACCGTATTGAAAAATAACAAATCAAAGAGAAAATATCTTCAATTGTTCGCAGATAGTTCCTCAGGTTAAGTCAAAACCTGGGTTTTAATAGAGGTCACCTTCCTTCAAAGTATTTAGGAATACCTCTTGTATTGTTATACAACAGGGTCTCTACCTGGGAAGAACTTATAGAAAGAACTCATCGTAAAGTGAATAATTAGACTTTCAAGGAACTCAACTTCCCAAGTCGCCTAGTATTGATGAAAGAACTTTTAAAAGAATTGCAAAATTACTAGTTATTAGTAATGCCCATTCCAAATAATGTGTGTTAGCAATTAATATTTCTTTGGAGAATTTTTTTATGGAGAGACTCAGCTAAAATAGGTATGTGGGCATTGGTCGGGTGGAATAAACTGGTTGCACGAAAAAAGAATGGAGGACTAGGTCTTCGAGACCCCCTCCTCATCAGTAAAGCTTATGCTATGAAGTTGTGGTGGCTATGGGTTCAGAGAGGTCCCCAATTTTGGAAATAAATATGGTCTCATAAGTACTTGTCTATACATTCATAGTTCGAAATATTACAATTTGATGGAAGAATTAAAGGTTTAGGGGTCTGTAATTGGGTTAAAGAAAGTGAGGATGTGGTGAAATAATTTTCATTTTGGCAGATTAGAAGAGGAACAAAAACATTATCCTGGGAGGATTCATGGAATAAGTATCCACTATTAGAGGAAAATGAGAAGCTAAAACCTATTAGAGTATTAACGAAAGCCTGAGGAGCCTTTAAAGTGGTAGAATTCTAGAAAATATTTGATAAGGAGAATGGTTAGAGACAGTGGAAAATAGTAAGAGATTGGGAATGCTCTAGGGATTCTCTCCCATTGTAGTATTTCCATCAAATCCTTGATAATAGAATGATATGAGTTTCTCCTAAACATTGCATGATGTGGTGGGGGAGGCAGCCAGTTGGATTGTTTACTCTAAAAGAAGTGTACTCTGTATTAGAATATTCTCACTCACAACACCACACTACTTTTTGGAATATAATTTGGAAAGATTGTGGGTGGCCCAAAATTTCAAAATTTTTATGGCTGGTATCTTAAGGGCATACGTTAACCTAGGACCATCTACAAAGGAAAGGCTTTGAGGGCCCATCAATGTTAATTTTATGTTCAGAAGATGAGGAATCAATAGATCATCTACTAATCACTTGTTCTTATGCCAAGAAAATGTGGGAATTTGTTAAGCAAATCTTATGGTATGATTACCCAATTCACCAAACATAAAGTCATGGATATATGATTGGTTATGGAAAATATTAAACATCCATTGAAAATGAGAGCCTAGAATTTAGCTCTAGGATTTTCTCCATGGAATTTATGGAAGGAGAGAAATTTAAGAATCTTTGAAGGAAAACATAGGTCTATGTCAATTTTATAGGATATTACACTTAGAAATATCAGATAAATGGTGTTGTTGTTCCCTCATGATTCTGAAGAAGTGAAAGTTGATGATTAGAAGGATCTTATCCTAAAGGGACTCAATATATTATCTAACATTGTCACTACTTTTCCTTCCATGGCTGATAGT
This sequence comes from Pinus tabuliformis, assembly GCA_031772625.1. NCBI lineage: Eukaryota > Viridiplantae > Streptophyta > Pinopsida > Pinales > Pinaceae > Pinus > Pinus tabuliformis. Next base: position 868,897,092 of record CM062819.1, read on the forward strand.
AGAGGAATCTCCGCTAACAATTCCTTCTCCCCTCCTCCAAAATATTTCATTCAATTAAGCTTTGATGGTGCCTCAAAAGGAAACCTGGGAGATGTTGGTTTTGGAGGGATTTTCAGGGATGAGAATTTGAATCCCAAGCATGCCTATGTTTTTTCCTGTAGGGTGGAAACAAACAATCTTGCGGAATTTAGTGCATTGGAGAAAGACCTTGAATAGTTGTAAGGGAAGGGTTTAGGTTGATTCAGATACATAGTGACTCTAAGATAGTGATTTATTGTATAAGAAATATCCTACTAGGTCATCTGCCAGAGAAACTAATTTATAGTTGGCGCCTACAGAAGGTGGTGAGCAATATCAAAGACTTGTTGATTAATTTTTATTGTGTTATTCCCATGCACACGTGACAACATGGTAATAAGGTGGAATATTTTTTGGCTAACTGGGGAATATCAGGTAGAAACATTATCTTAAACATGGGTTGGATAGAATTGAAACATAGGGAAAGCCTACAGGAAGTAAAGCACTAGACAAAATAGGATAAATACCTAGTTGAAGCCAATGTCCTCAATAGGGGTGATCTCACGACATTAGAATATCGGTATAAGAAAGAGGAATGATGATCCCTCTTGATGGGAGATTTCTAGTGGGAGTAATTATTTGCATGTGAAAATATTTTTTGGTGATAGAGGTGACAACCCTCAGAGATAGATCTGGGCTATACACTTGGTTATGCAGGGTTCACACATGGAATGTCTTGGGTTTGCGTAATGGTGTATTGGATGTGGGAAGGAATTGTTCTGACAGTAGGATACCATTCATTAATGACCTCACACTCAGGCAATGCCTTGGGATGGTTGAGACATGGTGTATGTAATACACTTGGATTCCATCATGGGATTTTCAGAGGGCGTGGTTCATTCTTGGTACTAGATACATCACGTTCATAGCTATTTATATAAGTTCCACCATGGTCTCACGGTGGCGGAAAGATGATAGTTATGTGGTTGACGTCTTTCAATTGCATCATTTCCCCTCTTGTTGGTGGTCCCCAATAGACTATGTTACAGTGACGGGAGGTCTATATACACTGTTAATTTCTTAGGTTATTTTAGTAGGGTGGCATTTTGATTTTTTGAAGATTTGGATAGTTCTACATCCCAATGTCTTTTGTTGTTGGGTCTTAATTTCTGCATCCGGTGGTCATTTTTCTCACATAGGGTGTCAATGTTCTTTGTGTTATTCTTACATTACTCAGGGTTGGGTCCCTCCTTTGAACTGGTCATTGTATTTCCCTTGACGACATCACAGACCTTCGACCCAACTAGAATTTCCTTTAATTTCCCATTGTTGGTATGTGGATTCTGGTACTGAGTTACCTTCTCCATCTGGTTCTAGAAACAAGTACAGTTCCACTTGTTCATTGTTAATTCAAACGTCTAAAACCTTGATCATTCTAGTCCTTAATAACTATAGCTTCCTAGGAAATTGAAATGGATTGTGGTCTTGGTTAGTAAGGGGTGTCAAATAGTTAGCCATCACAATTAATTAATTATCTGCATAATCATTTATAAGTGGATTTCTTGTATTATACTGGGGTCGTCACTCATTTCGATCATCAATTATAACTTGTTAGTTTTTGCTATTTTAGGGTCTTAATATCTTGTTTCCAGCCATAACTTGGTCGTTCAGTTAGCCTAGAGTGGTTGTATTGTGGTTTGTTTGCAGTTCTTATGTGGAAATGCCTCATTGATAATAATTCCCTAGCTAGAGGGGTGGTGCTCCGAGGGAATCCTCTTCTAGACATCACCAACAATTTGGTTGAGAATCTGTGGAAAACTTTTTTGATTCGGCTCCCCTGGAGGTTAGAAAGGAGATTCTGCATTTGGAAGCTAGGGAGTTTGGGGATCATAAATATCATTCTAATTCAAAAATTGGTGGTAGAAGCCTCAAATGGGTTCCTGATCCAGGGAAGTTTAGGAAGAGAAGACTACATTTCCTCCACTCTATAACACTACATTTTCAAATGGAAATGCTACTCAACATGGTAATTTGTGACAAACAAATTGAAAACTATATTGGTAAACTGCAACAAGAAACAAAGGACAAAAAGGCCATTCACACAGAATACTAACCTTGATTCTTAGGAATCTTTCATTTACTATTGAAACTCTACAAACTAGTGGTTTAAAAAGAACTAGAAATTCCTCATTTTCTAGTACAAAAGAATTGGAAACACTAATCTAACTCATGTATATAAAATTTCAACTCACTCATGAATAAAGGAAACAGAAAAATGGTTGGGAATGAATTTAAAGATAATTAAGGAAAAAATTTCCATGACTAAAAATTCACTATAAGTAAGCCCTTATTAGGTTATCTTCTAGAGAAACTAATTCATAGTTGTCACCTATAGAAGGTGGTGAGAAATTTCAAAGACTTGTTGATTAATTTCGATTATGTTATTCCCATGCACATGCGACTGAAAGGTAATAAGGTGGAATATTTTTGTCTAACTGGGAAATATCAGGTAGACACATTTCCTTGAATGTGGCCTGATTGGAAGTGAAACATAGGGAAATCCTATAGGAAGTAAAGAACTAGGCATAATAGGATGAATACCTAGTTGAAGCCAGGGTCCTCAATGGGGGTGATCTCACGACATCAGAATATCAGTATTAGAAAGAGGAATGATGATCTCTCTTGATGGGAGGTTTTCAGTGAGAGTTACTATTTGCATGCCAATAAATTGTTTGGAGATAAATGTGGAAACCCTCATAGATAGATATGGGCTATACACTTGGTTATGCATGGGTCACACATGGCATGTCCTAGGTTTTCATAATGGGAGCCACCAACTCAAGTAATTTTCTTATTAACTTCTAAGAGATTAGAGATTAGGGTTTTGTTTAGCCTCAATGGTTTCATTAACTCTTTTCTTTTGTCTACTCAGGAATGGATTGTCCCTCCCACTATATATTGGATGTGGGAAGGAATTGCTCTAATAGTAGGAGAAATTTCTGTAATGACATCACTCTCAGGCAATGCCTTGAGATGGCTGACACATGGTGTGTGAAGTACACTTGGATTCTGCCATGGGATTTTTAGAGGGTGTGGTTCATTCCTAGTACTAGATACATCATCTTTATAGATATTTATATAAGTTCCACCATGGTCTCTGGGTGGCAGGTTGGTGGTTGTTATGTGGTTGACGTCTTTCATTTGCAACCATTCCCCTCTTGTTTGTGGTCCCCAATTGACTGTGTTACTGTAACAGGAGGTCTGTATACACTATTAATTTCTGAGGCCATTTCAATAGGGTGGAATTTTGGTTTATTGAAGAGTTAGATAGTTCTATATCCCAATGTATTTTTTCGTCGGGTATTAATTTTTGCACCGGGTTGTCATTTTTCTTACATAGGGTGTCAATTTTCTTTGTGTTATTCTTACATAACTCAGGGTTGGGTCCCTCCTTTGAAGTGGTCATTTTACTTCCCTCGATGACATCACAGACCTTCGAATTGACCAAAATTTCCTATAATTTCCTAGTGTTGGTATGCAGAGTCTAGTATTGAGTTACCTTCTCCATTTGGTTCTAGAAAAGACTATAGTTCCACTTGTTCATTGTCAATTCAAATGTCTCAAACCTTGATCATTCTAGTCCTTAAGAACTATAGTTTCCTAGGGAGTTGAAATGGATTGTGGTCTTGGTTGGTAAGGGGTGTCAAGTAGTTAGTCATCACAATTAGTTAATCATCTGCATAATCATTTGTAAGTGGATTTTTTGTGTTATATTGGGGTCGTCACTCATTCTGGCCATCAATTATAACTTGTTAGTTATGTTATTTTGGGGTCTTACTATCTTATTTTCAGTCATAACTTGGTCATTCAATTAGTCTAGAGTGGTTGTATTGTGGCTTTTTTGTAGTTCGACGGTGACTCGCTAACTGCAGGGGTGGTGCTACAGGGGCATCCTCTTATAGATATCAACGACAATTTGGTTGGGAATATGTGGCAAACTTTTTTGGTTCAGCTCCCTTGGATGTTAGAAAGGAGATTCATCATTTGGAAGCCAGGGAATTTGGGGATCATAAATATCATTCTAATTAAGGAATTGGTGGTAGTAGCCTCAAATGGGTTCTTGATCCGGGGAAGTTTAGGAAGAGAAGACTACATTTCCTCCACTCTATAAAACTACATTGCCAGATGGAAATGCTACTCAGCATGGTAATTTGTGACAAACAAATTGAAAACTATATTAGTAAATTGCAACAAGAAATAGAAGAGAACAAGGCCATTCACACATAATACTAACCTTGCTTCTTAGGAATATTTCATTTACTAATGGAACTCTACAAACTGGTGGTTGTAAAAGAGTTGAAAACTCCTCATTTTCTGCTACAAAAGCACTGGAAACACTAATTCAACTCTTGTATATAAAATTCCAACTCACTCATTAGAAAAGGAAATAGAAAAAAGGGTCAGAAATGAAGTTAAAAATAATTAAGGAAAAATTTTCCATGAGTACCAACTCACTCCAACACACTCTGAAAACATTATTTTTTGATCAAGTTGGTTGTTCAACCACTAGTGCATATTCTCCTCAGCAAGGAATTTCTCTCTCAATTAACACAAATCCACATACACACAAAACAAGTGTTTACACACTACACAGGATACAACGCACATTACAAGCATACCACAACACTACACAGGAAATTGATGCGTACAACACTATACAAAATATTTATGGAGCACTCTATAAGACATACAACTTTACAACAGAGTGCTTTAGAGAGAAAAAACACCCATGCTTAACCTGTAGATAGAATAGAGAAAACAAATTTTCATGTTACACAAATGTCTCTATAAAATGAATTAAACACACAAGTTAAGGGAACATAAAATTTCTCAATAGCCTACTACCTTTCCCTGGTTAACTAGTTGAATAAATAGAGAAACCAATTTTTTTGGTAACTAAATTAAACAGATAGGTAAACAAATTAAAGGGAACAAAAAATTTCCCTCTCCGTGAATAATCCACTTGATCGCCTGCACTTTGTTTTCAGACTGCAAAAATTTCGGTCACCTCCTATTCGTTTGTGAATTTCCTCCTCTAAATCTCCATTCATCACAATCACTAATTCCTCTCATTCTTCATTCATTAGGCGCACAAATATATAATGACTAGGGAATTCGTGATCTTTATGATTGCTTTTTTGGACCGTTGTGTCCAAATTTAACTTTAACCAATCGTTTAATTACTAGTCATTAAACCAATCTTTTAATTAACATTCATTAAACCATATTTTAACTCAGTATTACTATTTTAAAATTTATGATATTTTTTAAAACTAAGCTTTTTAAAACTTGTTAATAAATATTTCAATCTTGGCCCATAACTTTCCATTTTTATTTCTGCAATGCTATATTTTTTTTTACCTACGTTTTTTAGTTATCTAGGTGTGCATAATAATGATTGGGTGAGAGTTAACGTTAATGGTGCAAAGGCTTTTCGTGTTATTAAGTGGTAATTATGTACATGAAAAAATAATTTTGAAAATAGTTAGATTGAAAAAGTAAATAGACCTGCCTATCATAGTCACTGACTTAGGATCCCTAGGATTTTAATGTTTTATAAAAGTGACTTTGTTTAATTATTTCTAAGCACTAAATTTACTTTCTTCTCACCATGCTTTAACCTATCTATTGGTCCAAAGGGTCTAAATAAATGTTGTAAGAGAGTTAAAGAGTATTGTTCCAAAGGGTGTAAAGAAATGTTGTAAGAGAGTATAAAGAGAAATAGTTATAAATATGAAATTTAGTATTTGTTCAATATTCAATTCCACACATTAATGCATCATGAGTAGTGTTATGTTGCACTTGAATAAGGTTTATTCTTGAAAGTGCACGTCTTCATTCACTTAGTGATATTCATCCAAGAAAAAAAATCATGGAACTTGTATCTTCATGATTTATAGGTAACTTGTTGGGAGGTTTTTACATTTGAATTGCTTTTTCCTACGAAAAATATAAATGTATTCCACTCACATTTTTCAAAATGGAATCGTGTTTTTAGTGTATGTGTTTTACAATTTTATCATTTTAATTGTGTCTCACTTCTTTTATATTTGAAAGCACTAGCCCATAACCAACAATTAAGTAAAAAAATCAGAAAGACACATGTTACATAACCTCAAGCTATAGAGTGGACATAATGCTCTCTAAGATTCTCCAACATAACAATGTTGTTAAGTAATCTTTCAACTTCTCGACAGACTAGACTCAATAATGAAAATTAGCATTTGTAACTTGTATTAAATGATTTGTTAACATGTTTGGAGATTTATGCATGTATCGTCAAGCATAATGGTGGTTTTCTATTGTAATTTTGGTTGGAATGTTACTGTAAAATGCCAATTTCAAGTGTTTATTGACATTACATTCTCAATAAAATTTAAGATAATTTTTTCCTTTATATGCATTGAATCTAATTATTTATGATACATATTCTATTTGTTTTACATTATAGAAAGGCCTATGCAAAAACAAATATCATAGCCTATTTTATATCACAATATGCTTCTCAAGACAAGGCTCAAGTTATGCCTTTGAATCAATTATCTCATTTTCATTTTCATATAGTATCATTTGAAGTATATAGTTATGGCTTAAAATTGATCTCTATGGATAACATATAAATCCATCTCTTCACTTTATTAGTGATAATGATTTGTACTCGAAACCCTCATAAAACCTCCCCTAATGTATGTTAATGACATAATATTAACCTCAATAGTGAATTTTTATATGCATACTATGCCCATACCTTATTGGAGGAATAATAAAAACATGAATTGAAAATATGAAAGAAAAGTGCATAATTGAATTAATGAATGGAAGATAACAAAGAATGATCAAGTAAAGAGTATATTAAGACAATAAATCAATTTAGAATGAGAATGATTTAGAACCCTCTGAGTAGAAGTGGATGTATTAGATTTATTTCTAGCATAATGTATAACATAGTATTGCAATAAATGGAACCTGTTAAGTTGCTTTGGCTTTAGTGAATCATGATTTCTCATCTTCACAAGTTTCCTTCACTAATCATGCTACCAATTTTGAAATTTCACTATCTCATATCATAGATGTATTTATTAGGATGATACAATAAAATATAGGTGGGAGTAGGATATTTTATCATCCTATCCAATCTTGGAACCTCTAGATACATAACAAAGAGGGAAGTTTTACACTAGACCTACTTCCTTGTCCATATACACTTTATGAAACTAAGTGTTAGAAAGTGAGATCTCTATCCAACTTTCTAGTTATCTCGAGTGAAAAAAAAAGTTTAATATGATAAAGAGAAACATTCACAACAAATTATGGTTTAAACTAAATCACCAAAATGAAGAGAAGTACGAAAGTATCTTCCATCCATTTTTGAAATTTTCAAATAAATCTCCAAGAAGAAAATTTGGCTACAAAATAATACCAAGGTGTTGTATATCATTGATATATGTTCTTCAAACAAAGTTTAATATTGTACTTTCAACAATGTTCAACATTATATGGCTATATGAATTTGTATTTATTGATGTTTTCCATCTTGGTATATATTCCTGTGATTATTATCATTTTCATTCTTTACCATCATTATAATCATTATTTATGTATGTGGCAACATCCATGGTCAATTTTCCTATTCCTCCCAACTTTTACTTTTAAAGGATGTATTTGCCTATGGATAACTATTCAATATCATATATTTAAATAATTATATTATCGAAGAGATTATATAATAAACAACCCTTTCAAGCTTTATTTCCATCGGAGATTTTATTGACATTGGATATTTTATCCAATGTACCACCAAATTAATGCATTAACATACAATTGGATTTATCTCAAGTGGCTAGAGGAATGATTATCATCCTCCCCACTTAGGTTTGATTCCCACAAGTGACATGTTGAGCTCATATAGAGTATATTTCTCTAATGGATTTCATCCCTATTGTTGACCAGCCTTGTGGCCTTAATAATCTAGGTTTTTCCTATGTATCATCTTTGAAATGAGGGAAATTATCCAAGGGTTTTCCCCGAGATTTGTAACATGGAAAAAAATTCAATATACCATGGAAACCTTATGTGCCAATAAGTTTGGCCTTTTAAAAAAAGTGGTAATACTAGTGTAAGTGTGGTAGAAGGTCATAAATAGCTAAATGTATGCAAGGGCTAATCCTTTGTACTACTATAGATTCAAACTTACACCAACCTTTTGTGCCACTATAGATTCAACATACACTACACATAGTACAATGCTAACATGATAATGTTTGCACTGGTTGCAAACTAATTACTGGTTACTTGATCGATTAATAGATATTTCCATATACTAAAACAAATTTTGATTACTTATAGTTGTCTTACATCATTAGAGTTTGTTAAATTGAGCATTGTGATGTCTAAAATACAATAAAATGGAAACATTAATAATGTGAGTAATGGACTTCAAAAACCAAAACACATATCATAAGTTTTTATTTCCTCCCCTCCTTATAAGAAATATATTTATATTCCATATGAGGAACATACATGTTTTGTTCCTCTAGGGACTAATCAGATTCAACAACAAGGCTCAAATCCATTACAATAGACCTCAACATCTGGCTTGTAATAATCGAACCTAGGTGGGGAGGACAAAATTTATTTCTCCCAACCATCTAAGATAAACCCAAATGAGAAAACACACATCTTAAGTTATGTGAATAAAATGCACAAGTTATGTTATTTTTCTATTATAAAAACCAAAAAAAAATTGAAAACATGCCAAGTTTATACATGTAGATCCAAGAGAATCTTCACCAACACCCTCAAAGTATGAAATGCTTACCTTGTAAAAAAATATCAAATTCTATGGCCAAATAGAATGGGAATGATTTCCATGGTGGAGAATGTTGATGCAACTAGTGTAGCATAACTAATAATTATGGAAGTCAACTATCCTACATAATGCATCATATTTTTTATTTTAATAATCATGTTCCTTTATGGGGGAGGTAGGAGAAAGAGGGGCATTATTCAACCCCAATGAAAAAATTGTGGCACAATTTTCATGGGGTCTTGGTCATGCGACAAACAACCAAGTGGAATTTCTTTCTCTATGGAAGGATCTAGAAACGTGTTTGGAAATAAGTTTTAACATTATTATAGTCTTCATTGATTCAATGATTATAATTTGTTAGGTGGTCAAGGCTACGATGGAGTTAAGCTTTGATTTCCCTCTTATTCTCCAAAGGATTCTCTTACTTGCCTCTCAATTTGAGCATATGGAATTTTTACATGTTTGCATACATTTGAATTTAGTGGCAGACACTTTGGAAAATAAGTGCTCCATCTTGGACCAAGGAAGAATAGATTTGGATCAAGGAAATTTTAAAATCATCTATACACCATAGTCATGAAAAGAGTCCCAAGGAGTATGGTATTTTCTTTCATTCAAATTTTGATACATATGGAAATTTGTGTTGAAGTGGGGATGGGACATATTCCTCCTTATGTAAATGGTATATGGTACCTTATTATGTGTCTCAAAATATTTCCTCTCATCTGCAAATGAAGCATAAGAATTTAATTCTTATTTGGTGGGTGTGATCGAAATTAAATATGGCTATTGTAACACCCTCCCCACACATCTACCAAATTAACATGTCAAGCAGGGTAAACATGCGATGAGAGGCTACTATGATTGGATTTTACCTCCTATGTGACCTTAAGGAAGTGGAATCAATGGAACACATCAACCAACCTATCCACGTCAACGACAGAACAGTCAGGAGACATGTCAGGCACTCATACATCCTGTCCTTGGGTCTCACTGATTGTCTGGACATCTTAAGCCTTAGTCTTTCTCATTCTATAGGCATGACAACGTCAATAAATCCAAAGTTTCTCTCACAAGCTTGCCTGCCAACGTCTAGAGACCCAATTTGCTAGTGTTATGCCAGCATCCCTGGGATTTGAACCACTTTTGTGGGCCTATAGCCCAAGTAATTGCCTAGAAAGGAATGATAAATTAGGAGAAGTAAAAGAACAAGGAAAAAATGATGCAAAAGAAATAAGTTAAACAAGACCTTAATCAAATCCCTACTAGCCATGACAAGCATTTTTTCAAACATTTCATCAACATGTAACCTATAGGTGTAAATAATAGAATTAAGTGTAGGGATCTCATACTTATATAAGAATCACTATGAACCATTGTTCCCTCATGGAATTTGTTGTATTAGCATTTATTAGGTCATAGATACATTATCCATTCATTGACAAGCAAAAACATGTTGAGAGCCATACATAGTTGTTGTCATAAGACACACATATAACCATTATAATAACAACATTAATACTCATGAAAGTACAAGCATATAGACCACATATAATCCATCAAAATGCTCATAGAATTGCAATGAGAAATAATCTTTCCTTAATGATGCAAAATCCAAACCCAAGATGGGACTTCCACATTCCACCGAACCATAGAATGGTTGAGCCAAATCTCTCTTTAGCCATTCACCCCTGTGCCATATTCCAAGCATGAATGTGGGACTCATAGAACACACCAAACAAGCATGGATTTCGCTGGAGTTCTCCGCCTACACCATCAGGAATTTGAGTGCCTCTTAGTCTCTTAGGATTTACCATAATCCACAGTCTGATCCAGGGATCACTAGGCCCTACACCAAGACAAACTCTCCAGCATTTACTGTACATCTCATCCCAGGACTACTAAGCCAACATAGAGAATTCCACCTCTTGGCTTTACCATATATCTTGTCATTCACCAGCAAGGATTCCTAGGCCCACCGACGCACACAATCCTCACTTTACCGCAACCCACAGTCTAGCTCATGGGTTACTAGGCCAATGGCTTTACCATGATCCATAGTCTAGTTCAAGGACCACTAGGCAATGTTTTTTTCATTTTGGAGATCCACCCTACTCAGCTTTGAATCCATTTTTCCATCCCAACTCAACTGAATATGTGAACCCATCTCATCAAAGCTATTAGGAAATGGCAAGGCTAGGCTGAAGAATGTTGTCACACCTAGAAAAACCCATGCTATGATAGAAAAGAACCACATTTAATACCATGCATTCCAAATCTAGCAAGTAAAATACACATGGAAGTTGATACCTACAATGAAGCTTGTTGTAGCTACTTGGTATGGAAAAGGGGTGCTTGTTCCACATGACATAGATGAACATACCGCGAGACGCGAGACAAGTTGTTGCATAGTGTAAGGGTTTGCCTATGGCCATAAATGTAGTAGCAGCATCCATGATTGGAAAAACTAATGTAGATGAGTGGAAGCTTCTTTTATATCATATGAAAACAATTACCAACTTCCCCACTACTCATCCTCATTTAGATCCAGATCTGTATCAACAATTGAGATGGAGCTATGATAACTTACCCAATGTTAGCCTGAGAAATTGTTTTCTATATTGTGTGTTGTTTCCTAATGATGAAATAATTGAGGTGGACAACCTGGTGGGTATGTGGATCTCCGAAGGGCTTGTTAGCATGGACAGAGGGAGAATTTATGTACAATTACTAGTAGATAGTGACCTGTTCGAGCCACACTAGGACTCTCATGAAGACCACCTGTTGCAGTCAGGAAAGCAGAATTTCTCCAAAGTTAAATTTAACAATGTTCTCCATGAAATGGAAATCTATATCGGAGAAAAAGAGGAGAAATGTGTCTTTAAAGTTGGTCAAATGCTTCAAGAGTTCCTCGACATAGATGCTCACGAATATTGCAAAAGAATATCAGTTTTTCACAATAAAATAAAAAGTATGACAAGGGAATTGAGATGCCAAAGACTGGTGAGTCTAATCCCGACTGAAAGTGTAAAATTGGAACATGTTTCAGAGGCCTTTCTTCAAAACCTGACCTTTCTTAGGGTTCTTGATTTGTCAAAAAGTCCAATAAAATTGCTGCCAAGGTTATTGTGGCAACTCAAAGAACTGGAGTTTCTCAATTTGAGTTTGACCGAAATAGAACATGTACTTGAATCTATCAATAATCTTTCTCGACTTTAGGTTTTGGATATTTCAATACGTACAAAGCTGATATCATTGCCAAGTGAGATAGGAGGGCTTCTAAATCTGAAGCACCTCTATCTAGATTCCTATGACAGTTTATCTGAAATTCCAAATGAGCTTTCAAGGCTCTCTAATGGTGACTGCAGCTTTACAAGGTTTAGCTCTGCCAGAATTGAGGTGGATTTGATTAATGTATAGAGTGGAGGATTAATCCTGTAAACAACAAGTGGCAGTGTAGTGAGTTCACTACCTCATTGCTGTGAGTTTGGTTCTCTCCACCTTTGAGGTGCTAAATACTATCTGCAACTTGAACAGTCTGAAGGCAACTTCCAATTCAACCTTGCGAATAATTTCATTGTTACAAGCTTGTCAAAGTTTATCACATTTTTTCCATGGCTATTATTGTGTTCCAGCTGCACTGATTATTATTACAGCTTTCCAAGATAGTGTGGTGAACTTGATGCCTTGTAATATTATGTTTTGTTGAATTTTATAGATATATAGAAAATAAGTGTAGTATTGTTTTAATATTATATTTAATTTTGAACGGATGTTTATGAATACTATCATTTCTATTTATATAGTAAAGTATTTATATGTAAGAAAAAATTTTAATTATTTATTCCTTCCGTGTGTGTTAATGTAAATTTGTATATGTGTTTTTTTTAATTAGTAGTGATTTGTGGGATTAATTTTTTTATTGAGAAATTATTAAATTTGTTTTTTGGTTTCATTAATCTATAGGGATTTAAGTTGATAATTTTTCACATCAAACACCTAACAATATATTCATTCACCCTTAGCGTTATGACTTAGAAATTATTAAGTGACGACATTTAAGTAGTCAAAATTATTGGGCATTTTTCCATTCAAACACTTGAATGATTGGATTTTTTTTTTGGTACTTCCATGACTTTATTACCTTTACACACTTGAATGATAGGTTTTTTTTATTTTTTTGGTACTTCCATGCCTTTATTACCTTTACACGGTATATTCTTTAACATGAAGTACTATTCTATATTTTGTAAATATCGTTTTTTTCATTAAATGCATTAGCTAATAACTATATTTATTTAGATTAATAAAAATACATTTCTTTTTGAAATCTTATATTAAATTTAGAAAAAAGAATGAATTATTTAAGTAGAATCCATTACATTTTCTCTATGATCTGTAGTTTTTGCTCTATTCCTATATTTCCTTTTGTGTCCTTAATTAACACAATAGAAGACTGCTTGTAATAGACAAGTCAGAAAGGTTTGGACATTAGTATTTTCAAGGTGCAATATATCAACGAAGGTAAATTTACCAGGCTTGATGTTGATACCCGATATCAATCATGGTCAACCATGTTTTGTAAAATAATCATGGCTAACCATGGTCCAACTTTGCATTGTGACAAGCATTGTCTCAATATGAAACCCAACCATGGTTCAATGTCGCATTGTGACAAAGATTGTCTCGATATGAAAATCAATCATGCTTAAGCATGGTCAAGCACGGTCGAACATCGCATTATGACATTGGTAGTCTCAATATGAAAATCAACCATGGTCAACCATGTTTATTTTAGGGTTTATAATATTTGGGTTTTATATACCTTGGGTTTATAATATTAATCCCTTGGGTTTAATATTGTTCCATCGGGTTCATAATCCCTTGGGGTTTGTTGGGTTATGTTATATTCTTTCCACGACTAGCCCACGTAGTTAACCGGGGGGTTAGAGGGGGGGCGGAGCCCCACCTTCGTTGCGTCGATTGCGCAGTGGGGGCATCACAGAGGGTTTGAGGGGTGCAGTAACTCCGAGTGTGAGAAGATCAGTTCGAGAAAGAAGGCAACCAGAAAGGTATAGTCCACCTACTTTCTGTTCAAATTTTGCTTTATCTATTACTAATGATGATCCCAGAACTGTGAAGGAAGCAGTAGATTTAGAGGATGGAAAACTTTGGAAATAGGCCATGGTTGATGAAATGGCATCTTTGCACAAAAATGAGGCTTGGGATCTGGTGGAGTTGCCGGATGGAAGGAAACCCATTGGTAGCAAATGGGTGTTCAAGAAGAAGACAAATGTAGAAGGAAAGGTGGAGAAATACAAAGCTCGGTTGGTAGCAAAAGGTTATTCCCAGGCGCCAGGAATTGATTTTGGTGATATTTTTTCTCCTTTTGCCAAGGTAGCTTCTATTAGATTACATTTATCTGTTTCCACTGCTTTTGATTTTGAGGTAGAACATATGGATGTGAAGACAACATTTCTTCATGGGGATTTGGAATAGGAAATTTACATGAAGCAACCTAAAGGCTTTGCGGTGAAGGGTAAGAAAGAACTAGTATGCAAGTTAAAAAAGTCTTTGTATGGTTTAACATAGTCACCAAGGATGTGGTATCATAAATTTGATACATTTATACGGGGACTTGGCTTCACCAGAAGCAAAGTAGATCATTGTGTGTATCTTAAATTAATTGGTGACTGTGTTATTTATTTGGTCTTGTATGCGGATGATATGTTACTGGTTGGAAATGACAAAGAAATTATCCAGGATTTGAAGATCCAATTGTCCTCCAAATTCGACATGAAAGATATTAGTGTTGCGAACTATATTTTAGGCATGGAAATTAAAAGAGATCGGGCAAAGAGGAAGCTCTGGTTAAACTAGAGGAAGTATGTCTAGACAATGTTGCAGAGATTTAATATGCAGGATAGTAAACCAGTGAAGGTTCCTATTCCTATAGGTGTAAAGTTATTTGCTAAACAGTGTCCCAAGACACAAGAAGAGGAAGAGGACATGTCTCGTGTTCCATATGCAAGTGCAGTCGGTAGCCTGACGTATGCAATGGTTTGTACTAGACTAGACATTACACATGCAATGGGAGTTTTGAGCAGGTTTATGTCAAAACCAGGAAAGGAGCATTGGACAGCAGTGAAGTGGGTTTTCAGGTATTTTCATGGCACTAGTGATTATGGTTTGTGCTACCAAGGAAGACCAGGATTGGACAGAGTGTTGGATATTCATGGCTTTATTGATGCAAACTGGGCTAGAGATCTGGATCAGAGAAGATCTACAAGTGGTTAAGTGTTTAACCTATTTGGAGGTGCAGTCAATTAGATGAGTAAGAAACAATCTATAGTGGCACTATCAACTACAGAGGTAGGATACATGGCAGCCACTCATGCAAACAATGAAGTAGTTTGGTTGCAGAGATTGTGTTCAAATATGGGGTTAGTATAGGGAGATATAAGGATAGACTGTGATAGCCAAAGTTCAATTTTCTTGGCAAAGAACCCTGCATATCATTCAAAGACAAAGCACATTGATGTTCAGTATCACTTTGTGAGGGATATGATAGAAGACAAAAAGGTGTTGTTGGTAAAGGTGTACACTTTGAAAAATACTGTAGATGCATTGACAAAATCTGTGAGCTTTGAGAAGTTCTCTTGGTGTAGAGAAACAATGGGAGTTGCATGGTTGGATAAATGACTAAGCTCTCTTGTGGCCCCCCTGTGGAAAGAAAAAAACAAGTGGAAGAATGTTGGGTTGTGTTATATTCTTTCCACTACTAGCCCATGTAGTTAACCAGGGGATTATAGGGGGGGCAGAGCCCCCCCTTCGTTGCGCTGATTGTGCAGTGGGGGGTCACAGGGGTTTAAGGGGTGTAGGTAACCCCACTCTATGGGCTCCACGACATCTCCTAGGAAAATTTTGGTTTTGGACCCTATGTTAGGTTGGGCGGACCTACCTATGGTTTTGTACATGATTTTCGCACATGGTTTTGGACACGATGGTTTTCGGTCCATGGTTTTGGACGTGATGGTTTTTCGGTCCATGGTATTGGATGCTTCGGCATGTATAAATATGTATTGTAACATTGAAAGGAATATAATGAAAAATCAAGCTGGTAGTCCCGGTTTTGGGATCCAGGGGAAAATCTCTGTGTATATGTGTTTTATGTGTTATTCTCTCGCATTGTTTATTTTATGTGTTTTAGAATCCGTATCCAGGTAATTACTGTACGGGGTTAAAACCTACAGGGTTTTAGTGTTAATCCCTTGTGTTTATTATTCTCTTGGGTTTATAATGTCAAACACTTGGATTTATTAATCTAAGGGTTCAACCATGGTCGAGCATGGTCCGACATCACAATGTGACAAAGATTATGTCAATATGAAAATCAATCATGGTAAACCACGGTCAATCATGTGTTGAGATTGCAACAAGATGATGGAGCTTAGTGAAAAGAATCGCCTTCACTAAGTGGGCCCGCAAGCAAATTATGGCGCAAGTTCTATTTTTGATCACAGTGTGGATGATCACAGTGTGGGTGACCACAGTGTGAGTGATCACAGTGTGAGTGATCACAATGTGGGTGACCAAAGTGTGGGTGACCACAGTGTGGGTGATCAAAGTCTATTTTTAGACTAGTTGTCAAAAATAGAAAAGTCAAATATTATTGTCTCATAATAATATTTGGACTATAAACTTGATCTTATTCTCTTGGAGCACTTCAGTTTGAGCTACAGATGTGGCCCATTCAGCTGTCAGAAGGAAGTATGCTTTTCTTATGAGTCAGTTGAGTTGTTGCATGCATGACTTCAGTTGGAACTCAATCAGTTGAGTTTGGTGGAGTTGATTGTGGAGTTGATGGAGTTGTGTTCAGTTTGACTTGGTTAAACTAGTTGTAGTCAGTCTAACTGCAAATAGACTAATGATGAGTTGTTAAACTAATTATTAACTCATAATACAACTATAGAATACATCAGTTAACTCAGTTGCATGTCAGTGCATGTTCAGTTCAGCAGGGACAGGTGTTAGAGAATCAGATTGCTATCAGTTGTGACTATAGTTGTGCATCAGATCTTGCACAATCAAGGGATTGAGTATGCCAATGAGTTTGCTCATGTATTTGCCCAGTTTATAGCTTCTGCTCACGTCTTACATGTTGTGAGTGATTCTTTGGAGGTGAAATACAAGTTTGGTAGACCATTCTCATTCATTCTTGAGCAGGTATTGAGCAGTGGAGGCAGGCAAGCAGTGGAATAGATTTGGAGATCAGATCTTAGCTGTATTGTGTGTAACAGGTGGAGCTGGTACTGGATTTATTGTGATAAACATTGTACTTTGTAATGTTACATGGTCTCAATCATTAATATACAGATAGTGTGGGGTTTTTAGCGAGATGCTTTCCCCGGGTTACATACTATATTAATGTGTGAATGCTCTTGATGTTTTATTGTTATTGATGCTGCTATATTGATGATCAACGTAGAGGAGCTTATGTAGTGTGTATGTATTCCACAATAGTACATGATCAGGATAATCTTTGTTGAATATGTGTTAAATTATTCAAAATTTCTACATGGTATCAGGTGAGCTAGATAATTGTAGAAAAAGTTTCTACATGGTATCAGAGCGGTTGATCATCAGATCTACTATTCAGGAAGTGTTTACATTCTATTTCTTCAGGCAGAGTCTATAATCGAGCCAGGTAGCCTCTGGATTCATCCTTCCTTTGGAAGGTGATATATCTGGTGAATGCCCATACATTCAATCTCTGTACGAGAAATATTGTGTTCTCACGAATCTTAGATCCGAGGTGGTTGAGTTGGTAGCTAGTGGAAATCGAATTTGCAGCAGTGTTGTTGAAATGTCTTTCAACGGATTACAAATGTTATTCCAAAGAAAGAGCGACCTGGCGCTCAAGGATAAACTCAGAAACAATAAAGGTGAGAATGGATCTTCATCAAAGGTATCTGATGAAGAGAATTGTGCTTTGGCTGCCAAAGCAAAGAAAGGGAAGAGCAAGAAAGCTTCTCAGTCTGGTGCGAAAGGCAAGAAGCAGGATATGTCCAAGGTGAAGTGTTTTCACTGTCACCAGCATGGACACTATGCCACTGATTGTCCGCAGAAGAAGAAGAACAAGCAGGCTACTGGACCTTCAGTAGGAGAGGCTCTAGCCTCACAGTTTGAGCTTGATTTTTCATTGATCGCATGCTTGGTTTCAAGTGTGATGGGATCAGTGTGGTTCTTGGACAGTGGTGCATCTTTTCACATGACGGGAGATAGAGATTTGTTCTTTGATCTGGAGGACAAAGATCTTGGAGTGCACATCGAGATGGGCGATGATGGTAGATACAGTGCGACCGTTATCGGTACCATTTCCTTTGAGAGGGAGTTTGGTAAACCCTTCGTATTGAAGGAACTCATGCATGTTCCAGGATTGACGAAGAATCTCATCTCAGTGGCGATGTTAGAAGAGAATGGGTATGATGTTGTTTTCAGCGAGGGAAAGGCTTTCCTGCGTAGCAAGACAACTGGTGAGACCCGGAAGATAGGGGTTCGAGTGAGGAACCTTTATCAGTTTCATGTAGATGGATGCGCAGCAATGGCGGGAAAGGCAGAAGGATTGGTGAGCCGGGATGATGGCGAGTTGTGGCACAGGAGATTGGGTCACCTTCACCATGGAGCCTTGAAGATACTGCAGCAAATCACTACAGGGCTCCCTAAAGGCACACTTGCGCAGTCAGATCAGTGCAAGGGGTGTACTTTGGGGAAGTTTGTGAAAGCCACCTTTCACGAGAACGATAGTCGCGCCACGACGATCCTTGAGAGAATTCACATAGATGTGTGTGGACCATTCTCAGTTGCTTCGACAGCAAAACACAGGTATTATGTGATTTTTGTTGATGATTTCTCTCGTAAGTGCTGGATCTTCTTCATGCAGAAGAAGAGCGAGACATATTCAAAGTTCTGTGAATTCAAAGCACTGGTCGAGAAGGAGTTGGGGAAGAAGGTGAAGGCTCTTAGGAGCGATAATGGTGGTGAATACATCTCGGACGAGTTCAAGGATTTCTACAAGACAGAAGGGATTCATAGAGAGCTCATAGCTCCCCATAACCCACAGTAGAACGGGGTAGCTGAGCAGAAGAACAGAACGATTGTGGGTGTTGCACCGGCAATGTTGCATGATCAGGGCCTATCCCTTCACTTGTGGGCGGAAGCATGCAATACAACATTTTATGTGCATAACCGTTGTCCTCACAGGATACTTGGCATGAGTACACCTGAGGAGACTTATTCTGGTAAGAAGCCTGATCTTTCTCATTTGAGGATTTTTGGTGCTAACGTTTACATGCATGTGACGAAGGATGCCAGGAAGAAGTTGGAGCCGACCGCAGAGGTTGGGATATTTGTGGGGTACACTGATACGCCCCACAACTATCGTGTGTATTTTCCATACAGTGGTAAAACTGTTGTGCGACGGGATATAAAATTTTAGGAGGAGAAAGCCATGAAGTGTTCGCTTGAGAGGGAGCTACACTTGCATGCAGATGAGGAGCTATTAGTTCCTAAGGATGAGCTTCAGGACGTGGATCAGCCACAGGACGAGGTTCATGGAGTGGAAGAGACCACTCATGCAGCGCCAACCATCAGAGGGCGAAAGCGCTTGACAGAAGCTGAGCGACTGGCTCAAGATGCAGAGAAAGTTGTAGGACCACCTACAACCCAACGCAGGCAGAGACAGTCACCTGATCGGTACACTGGATACATGGCTCTGATGAGCAAGTGTGTTGTGACTGAGCCATCCTCTTTCGAGGAAGCTGTGGAGGATCCCGCATGGGTAGACACCATGGTGGAAGAGTATGATTCTATTGTCAGAAACAGTGCATGGGAGATTGTTCCTAGACTGGAAGGGAAATCAGTGGTGGGTACGAGATGGATCTACAAGGTCAAGCAGGCAGCTGACGGGAGTGTGGAGAAGTACAAGGCAAGATTTGTTGCCCGAGGCTTTTCACAGATAAAGGGGATCGATTATGAGGAGACCTTTGCACCTGTCGCAAGGTATTCTTCCATACGGACGATTCTTGCTCTCTCAGCGCAGATGGGATGGCACATTCATCAGATGGATGTGAAGACTGCGTTCCTCAATGGAGTCATTGAGGAGGAGGTGTACATTGAGTAGCCCGAAGGCTTTGAGGTCTTCAGTAGCGAGTCGCATGTGTGCAGGCTCAAGAGAGTGCTGTATGGGTTGAAGCAAGCACCACGTGCTTGGTACACATGGATAGACAGCTATTTCACAGGACTTGGATTCTCCAAGAGCGAGGCGGATCCTAACCTATACCAGATTGTGGTGGAGGGTAAGTTTCTTATCATTGTACTGTATGTTGATGATTTGATTCTAACGGGTGATGAGCTGTTGATACTGTCATGCAAGAAGGATCTTGCTACAGAGTTTGATATGAAGGACTTGGGCCTCCTTCACTATTTCCTAGGATTGGAAATATGGCAGCGCAGTGGTGGACTATTTGTTTCTCAGGGAAAGTATGCTCGGGAGATACTGGAGAAGTTCAACATGCATGGCTGCAAGCCTGTTGATACTCCTCTTCCTGAAGGTTGGAGGAAGGAGGGTGCCACTTCGGGAGAAGAAGTGGATGCCACTGTTTATCGACAGTTGGTGGGGTCGCTGAGGTATTTGGTCAATACATGACCCGATATATGCTATGCAGTTAACCAGCTTTCACAAGCTATGGTTAAGCCTACCAAGCTCTTCTGGAAGGCGGGCAAGCATGTATTGCGCTACTTGAGAGGCACATCGGGATATGGTTTGTGGTATAGACAGGAGGATGAGGTGAAGCTATGTGGCTTCATGGATGAAAATTGGGCAGGGAGCCCAACAGACAGAAAGAGAACATCAGGAGGGGTCTTCAGTATCAGATCGACAACAGTTTCTTGGTACAGCAAGAAGCAGAGATCCGTGGCACTCAGTTCAGCGGAGGCCGAGTATATGGCAGCAAGTTTGGCTGCATGCGAGGCTATATGGATGAGGAAGATCCTGGTTGGTTTGTTCGATTCTCATTTGGATCCTACTATGATTTACTGTGATAACCAGAGTTGCATTAAACTCTCAGCTAATCTTGTATTTCATGATAGATCTAAGCATATTGACATCAGGTACCATCATATTAGAGATTGTGTGCAACGGAGGATCATGTTGCTTTCATACATTCCAACGGAGGATCAGGATGCTGATATTATGATGAAGGCTCTCACTAGGAGAAAATTCGAGTACCACCGAGGCAGGATAGGGGTTGCTGATAATCCATATCATGTCGAGAGGGAGTGTTGAGATTGCAACAAGATGATGGAGCTTAGTGAAAAGAGTCGCCTTCACTAAGTGGGCCCGCAGGCAAATTATGGCGCAAGTTCTATTTTTGATCACAGTGTGGATGATCACAGTGTGGGTGACCACAGTGTGAGTGATCACAGTGTGAGTGATCACAGTGTGGGTGACCAAATTGTGGGTGACCACAGTGTGGGTGATCAAAGTCTATTTTTAGACTGGCTGTCAAAAATAGAAAAGTCAAATATTATTGTCTCATAATAATATTTGGACTATAAACTTGATCTTATTCTCTTGGAGCACTTCAGTTTGAGCTACAGATGTGGCCCATGCAGCTGTCAGAAGGAAGTATGCTTTTCTTATGAGTCAGTTGAGTTGTTGCATGCATGACTTCAGTTAGAACTCAATCAGTTGAGTTTGGTGGAGTTGATTGTGGAGTTGATGGAGTTGTGTTCAGTTTGACTTGGTTAAACTAGTTGTAGTTAGTCTAACTGCAAATAGACTAATGATGAGTTGTTAAACTAATTATTTAGTCATAATACAACTATAGAATACATCAGTTAACTCAGTTGCATGTCAGTGCATGTTCAGTCCAGCAGGGACAGGTGTTAGAGAATCAGATTGCTATCAGTTGTGATTATAGTTGTGCATCAGATCTTGCACAATCAAGGGATTGAGTATGCCAATGAGTTTGCTCATGTATTTGCCCAGTTTGTAGCTTTTTCTCACGTCTTACACATTGTGAGTGATTCTTTGGAGGTGAAATATGAGTTTGGTAGACCATTCTCATTCATTCTTGAGCAGGTATTGAGCAGTGGAGGCAGGCAAGCAGTGGAATAGATTTGGAGATCAGATCTTAGCTGTATTGTGTGTAACAGGTGGAGCTGGTACTGGATTGCTTGTGATAAGCATTGTACTTTGTAATGTTACATGGTATCAATCATTAATATACAGATAGTGTGGGGTTTTTAGCGAGATGCTTTCCCCGGGTTACATACTGTGTTAATGTGTGAATGCTCTTGATGTTTTATTGTTATTGATGCTGCTATATTGATGATCAACGTAGAGGAGCTTATGTATTGTGTATGTATTCCGCAATAGTGCATGATCAGGATAATCTATGTTGAATATGTGTTAAATTATTCAACATTTCTACATCATGGTCATTCATGGTCAACCATGGTTAATCACGGTCAATATGAAAATCAACCATGGTCAATCATGGTCACATTGTGAGAAACATTGCCTCAATATGAAAATCAACCATGGTATAATGTTTCATTGTGACAAAGATTGTTTTGATATGAAAATCAATGATGCTCAATTATGGTCAAACATGGTCAAGTGTTGCATTATGACATTGATTGTCTTAATACAAAAAAAAAACCACAACCAACCATGTTTATTTTAGGGTCAATCATGCTCAACCATGGTGCAACGTCGCATTGTGACAAAGATTGTCTCAATATGAAAATCAACCTTGGTCAACTAAGGTCCGACACCGCATTGTGACAAAGATGGTCTTGATATGAAAATCAATCACAATCAACCACAGGCCAATGTCGCATTGTGGCAAGGATTCTCTCTATGAAAATCAACCATGGTCAACTATCATTGTTTATGTTAGATTTTATAATATTTATCTTCTGGTTTATATACCTTGGGTTTTGTTTACGGTGTTGGACCCGCCAACATTTATGGGATCTCCCTGATAAGAAGTCCCAGCAGTGGGTGGTAGTGTAATGCCTTGACCGCAGTACCGCATAGAGATAAGTATGATAACTTTGGGTGAGAGCAAGTGTGTGACCTTAGAATCCTGTAATAGTATGTAGCTTGAAAGGAACACACGAGCGAATGACATCATAATCTAAAATGAGAAATAGTCCACAAATTAAAGTGACAGGTTAATCCAACAACGCGCATTCAACAAGATTCATACAATTGCATACAAACTAGTTCATAAGAAAATGTGTAAGTTAAACAACATACATTTCTAAAGCAACCAGAATAGTCCAACTACAATCAAAACATATGCATGAAAGTGTGTTAGCTCTGTTATTATCATTATAAGTGAAATTTTCATCCATACATACACCATTGACGGCCACTAGCCCCAATAGGGGAACATTACAGTCAAGAACATCTACTGTTCCAAAGAAGTATACTCGTTCTACATTGTGGAGAAGCCAAGGCTCTTCACAGTACTCCCAAGAATTTTCTAAGCCTAAGCCTAGCCAAAAGTTTGGCTCCTAAAACCTGTTTTATGAGTTATGAGGTTCTATTTATAACAAAGGGTGGGGTGACCCTTGACATTCCCCTTTGTGACTCTTAGACTACCCTCGTGACTCTTCAACTTCCTTACAAATAACTCATTACATAACATGACGACCCTTCACATTTTACCAATGACACTTGGAATTTCACTTACAACATATTTGCAAATAATATTAAATTTTCCACATGTACCAATGTGAGACAAAATAAGCTAAACACAACCTAACAAGACAAAACACTATGACTCCGAAGTTTGGGGAAAGACAAACTCGGCAACCCCCACTTGGTGCTTCTTGATCACGTACTCATGCCAAGCTTGGTATTGTGTGATGATGTCCCCAAACTTCTTGATGGTGTCTTCCTGATATCAGACTCTTGCCTCCATAGCATCTGCATATATGGTCTTGGACCCTATATCCAACTTGTCTTGAAGCATATGCAACATGGTGTTGACCATGACAGGACCGCCATTGTACTTCTGAATGTTTTGTGGGCTCAACTCCAATTCATCCTTGGTGACCTCTTGCCTTAGCTACTCCATGTATCTGTCAAACTCTAGCCATACTTGGTTCTTGTGTTTAACCTCGGTGAGGGAACCAATTAAAGGGATCTTGTGTGTTCTCACCATGACATCCAAACTCTTGTACAGTTGTGCATATGAGGCCTGTATATTGGTGTCGAATGGGTCTAGTTGATCATAGTTCTGGATCAACATCCAGACCTTTGCTTTCTCCATCTCTGCCTGAGGCTTCATCATCTTTGGCAAGTGAAGTGGGGCCCCTTTTTACCACATTTTTCACTCTTGCATATGGGCGATAGTAGCATGGATGTTCCTGAGAGTTTTAACAAACTCTTTGCTCAACTCTTTGATCCGTTGCTATAAGCATGCACACAGATAACTGCTTTACGCATGGTGATGAATCTATCATAGAGCTTTTGCATGGTAGTCTCAAGTGTTGATACTTCAACAAGTATCACTTTCCTCATCTCTGTCATTGTGGAAACTGCACTCTTCTCTTTGAGTTGTTCTGCCTCTTGCCTGGAAGCCTGCAAGTTCTTTGTTATTTGTTCATTTTCAACCAGCAAGAACTTAACATTTGACTTTATGGCTCTTGCATAGGCCAAGGTGGTATCGGCAAGGGAAGCTCGATGCTTTCTGAAATCTAGCATTATCACACTTTCCTTCCTGAATGCCGGTGACACGTGATCATCTAGAAGTTGTTTCCTCCACGCTTGTACAATCTTCTTCTACAACTCGTCAAATGAAAGATTGTGCACATCCATCATCGAATCATCATCAAGGAGAAAAAACCTCTCCTTGATCGCTCAGGATTGGTTCTAACACTGGAGATGGTGGAGACTAATAAGTGACCTCGGGTGCTCTAGGCATAAGGTCAGTGTCTTCATTCCGTGGCTTTTTCCCTAGCTCTATGTCTGTCACTTCCATCAAGTGCTCAATCTGCTGAGAAAGCTCTTGATCCTATATTTTTTCACCCTCTTCTTTAGCTACTGGTTGTTCTGACTGCTCAACCTGTATGGGCATTTTTTGCTCTGTCATTTCACCTTGCCTTTATTCTTCCACTTGTTTTTGCTTCTCTTCCCTTTCTATCCTTCTCAACTCTTGTTCTTCCTTCAACTTCTTCTATGTGTCCTACAACTTTAGTTCTGCTTCCTATAACCTTTGATTTTCTCTCTTCCTTCACTCTGATCTCTTTAATCACTGCTCCCTCTTTGCCTTCACTACTAAAGCTATTTTTTCAGTGATAGGATATTCTCTCATATTGTAGTTTTTCTCTACCTTTGGGTTCTCGGTAATCTTCCTCTTGCCCTTGTCCTATGCTGGCTTGCTATTTATTGTTGCAGTTGTTGTTGCTTCCTGCACTGTTGCTACCTACAGAGCATCCTTCCAAGTTGTGGCTATACTAATAGGATCATGGAGCTTGGAGTCATTATAACAGTATCTCCAAGGGTCCTCATCGTGCTAGTGAAATGTCTCATGGATCCATTGATAGTACACCTTCGTATAATGGTTCTTGCAAATACCATGGTGATCATATGGATTAAAGTCCTTAGTGTCAAACTCGAAGTTCAATATCTCCTTAGCTTCAACATCTGCATCTTTCAAGATCTTAATCTCGTATAACTCGATCCGCAAAGGAAGAGTGGGCCATGGTGCCTTCTTCTTCCTATATAGTCCTACTGATAACCCTGTAGAGAGGTGATATGAGACCTCTTGCATGACCAGATTGTTTGTGGCATACCTTGTTAGAACATGCGAAGGTTTCTCTCCACCAAAAACTCTGACGAAGGTGCGACCGGGTGAGGCATACCAATAAGCAATGTTAAGTATCGCCTCCATTACTTCTTTGGACATGCAAGGTGGATCTCGCTCAAAGATCAGCTTGTACAACAGGATGATGAAATGGTCAGTCAGCCTTGCCATTACTCCTCAGTAGTTGTAATCAGAAAGAAACTCTCAATAAATGTTGATGGTAGTATCTTTTGGTGTCCATGTCTAGCTCATGCTAGGAAATTGTTTTTGGGCACAAATTGCATCCAGTAAGTATGCAGACATGTAGAATCTCACTTGCTCATCCTTAGGCGGATTCCGAGCATTAGTCACATGGACTTTCAATTGATGAGCCAACAAGTCTGACTAGTTGAATGGTCTATCACTCACCAACTGGTCCAATACAACTAGTCAATCTTCAGGAAAGGTCTCTGGGCTCTCTTAACTATATATTCGGCATGCAAAGATGATCAAGAACTAGTCGACCTTCTTGTGAGGCTTTGTCTTTGAAACATGATTGGGTGTCTGTTTGAACTTTGATGACTCTTTCACCTAGCATTTGACTATATCTCTCGTGTTCACCTGGCTATGGGTGGCATAGAAAAGTGTGTCCATGCACCCCGCCGACTGAGGTAAATGATACATTTGATGAAAGTTCTCCACCCTGAAGGTGGCAAGCTCTAGTCCACTGGCACTTCTTTATGTAATAGTCTCTAGATCAGTGGAAAATCCAGATGATAATCTCCACAGACGGGAAGAGTAGGTACCTGCATACAACCTTGTATAAGCATGACTGTTGGATATCGATATAAACATGTCAGTCCTGTAAGTATTCCTTGAAGTCCTTTGCAAAAGTATCCTTGATTTGCTGCCATGTCAACTTGGTGCCCTTATCAATGAACAATTGAGTCTCTGCATAAACTAGAAAGTTAACTAACACCTTCTCAACTGCTTCCCCAGTACTACTCTTGACAGTTTCCTTTGATGCAACTCTCTTGGAGGCCATGTTAACTATAACTGCTAGAGATATTCTCAACAACTGTTGTACCTGGAGACAGAGAGGACACTCATGGCATGCAAATGTTAGCTTAAAACCAAAATCACTTCAAGACCAGATTAAGCAACAAACCGGGATAGTACTGGGACATATTGCACAGTTCTAGTTCATAGAGGTGTCTGGCTTCCTGCTGGAGCTGCATACTGGGTAGTCCCAACAGTTAATGGGGGATGCTTGATGACTGGAACTTTGAAATGTACAATTCAGTTTGGGCACAGGCTAAGAGAGATTGCGCATTGTGCAGTCTCAGTGGCTAGGACTAGGATACTGGCTCTTGGAACTGTGCAGTGCGCAGTTGGAGATAGGCCAGGGTAGCCTCTACGCAGTTCCAAAAGCCAAGGTAGAGGCTTTAAGCTCCTAGAATGCGCAGTGCAAGCAAGGGAAAGTGATATCCGGGAAAGGGAAGCCCAGATCTACCCAAGGGGAGTCGGAAAATGAGCAGATCTGAAGGATGGTGTTATGTTGAGTGAAAATATAACTAAGTGATGATGCATGCAAGTGAAACAAGTGTAGGAATCAATCAAACTGAAGCAAAATGAATCATGTGGAGAGAGTCGTTGCAACTATGACCGTTAGTGCAAAAATAGGGTAATTGTTACAGGGAAAAGTGTCTATTTAGAACTGCTCTATCCCACTAAGGTGTGACAGTTGCCTTAGAAACAAACAGAGAAAAGCTACTTATGTTTTTCCTTTATGAATTATAGATAGAGAGGAATAGAAAGACCAACCTCTGTCTTGCGCTAATCCTTTGATTCGATCCCTCTCTTCTTTGATAGTCCCCAGCTACCTGCTCCCTTGCACGCCCAGCTTCACAAATTACCTGTAAGATCACAGAAGCATAGCACTATACAAAGACATGGATCTATATTCATAAACAATCTAGGATCAGATGTAAATTGACCATACAAATGTAACAAGCATCAATGATACAAAAGCATGGAGGAAAACTCAAATAACTTTTATTGATAAACAAGAAAAGATCCAGGAGGAGTTACAACCAGTTGTTCTGATCCAGCATCAACCTCCCAGCAAAGAAGCCCCTCTTCACCTCAAACAAAGCTTAGATCACCCAACAATATGATGTTTGTCTCTAGAAACCAACAGCAATTCCTTACAATATGCAAAATTCCAGCCTCTGGATCTCTGGGATGAGGGATCCATATATAGATATCTGTAAGGGGGATGAGTCAGCTTGTGATTTGATTAGTGTCTTCTCTCTGACAGTTCTTGCTTCCACTTGGAGACTGAGGGCCTCTTACTCATCCTTGGTCGAATTCAGTGAGGCAAGTGTCACAGGAGAAGATTCTGGAAGCTTCCATTACATCTCCACCTCGCGGAATGACACTTCCATTTGTCATTTCTCGCCCATCGCACCCCACAGAAGGGACTTTTGAAATGCAACGCACCCTCACAGTGTATTTGGGTGAGATGCAACGCACCTAGCCAGTGGAGCAGCTGCAATGATCCTGTTTTGACCAATTTTGAGTAGTTTTTCATGGAGAACTTCTGGGAGAAGCTGTAATTTGTTGACCTTGTCCCTTTACGGGTTAGAACAACACTTTTAGGGACTTAGTAGCCCTTGGTTTATGGACATTTCATGCTTGGGGTTGTAGGGCACAAAAATGTCTATAACAATTGCCCCCTAAAGTATGAGGCCGTTAACCTTTTGGTGTCGGGTGAAATGCTTTATTATGAGGATCTGAAGTTCTTTCAATGCTGGGAGGAGACCTGTAATAAGATACAATACAATACATTATCTTCATAATATTTTCATGATCTAGCTGAGGCGAGCATTCCCATGCTCAGCTTTATAAATTCATTTTCATGTACATAGGACAGACAATCGTCTGAGTGTAGACTGATGATTCTGATAGAGCCATCATCCTTTTGATAGGATGATTATCTGTGCTGCAATGATGTACATTTAATGTCTTTATTTCCCTGAATATATATCACAGCCCGAATGGATGAAACTAGATCCGGGGTCTTCAATCTCGTCTGATCTTCACTCAAAGTACAAGTCGATCCATGTGAGAAATGTCCTAAAGTCGAACATGGAAATACATCGCTTGATTACCAGTCAATGATGTAAACTGTTAACAAGCGCGAGAGGAATCACCGATAATGATAATGACCCTCAAGGTACTGTAGTACAATTCACGTGGTGTGAATAAAGAACTTGGCATCGAACACCACGCAAAATCTTTCGGTTGAAGGCCATTGATGTAAACCTGTCGCCGAAAGTGAGAAACTTGCCATTGAGGCATGCAAGCTTCAAAGTACTGAATGGGGTGTTCCTAGATCAACTTCTTGGATAATGAGCTGATGTCGACAAGAAGTGATCCGTCACAGGAGGGCTTTAATGAATCCCACATCAATGACACGGAACGGAGAAAATGATTTTAATGGAGGTGAAAACGATCTGGTGATATAAGGTTCAGGGTGGCGGTCATGAAAGAATGGAGTATAATGTATGGTAGTGGGCGAGACATAGGTGAACTCTCTGAATGAATTCTCTTGAACATATCGGCGACACTGATGTGATGGATTGGTAGCATTAACCCCAAATGTGGATGGTATGGCATGACCATGGTGATGTGACCGGTGAATGAAACAACCCAACCCGACTCGGACACGGAGCGGAAGTGTCATGTTCAAGAGCGACTTGCTACCAACAAAGCTTCTTTGAGTTTTCTTCCCAATTTTTTCCCAGTCATTGCTGACCAGTACCTCTTTATTTTTGTCAAGCTTGAGGAGGATAACATATGCTTGTTCTATAATTTTCCCTTTGGGAAAATCCATCGCTATGTTTTAACGAGCCTAGCGATAGTGAAACTCGTTCTCGTCTAAAGACAAGTTTGTCGCTATTAATCTTTTTAACAAGTTTAATGACAAAGATAACTCGGTCCTTTTTAATTTTAGAGAGTCTGAAAAGGAACGTAAAGGTAACTCCAAAATTCCTTTTTTGTCATCTAATCCCTTAAGTCCGAAAAAGTATAAAACAATACAGAAGGGATGGATTTTCGATACTTTTAACGAGCTGAACAAAACAAGCGCTCGATCTTTTTGTGTAATAATCCCTCAGGTCCAAAAAGATTAAAATCTAGAGGAGGGATAGCACTTCCTATCCCTTTAACGAGCTGGAGAGGCCAATGGCTCGACAATCTTTTCATATTTTACGAGTCAGTTGAAAAGAGCTTAAAGGAGACTCATCTTTTGAGGAACGAGTGATAAAACGGGTAGCAGCTGATTCCAGGTAAGGTTTGGAATTTTTCCAATCATGGCAGTGTCACAAGGATGGCTATTGAAATCACTCTTTGTAGCTGTTCCTCAAAATGGGTAAACAATCAAATGGAGGTGAATGATCGGCCAATGAAAAGGTGGAGGTGACGGTGCAAACACGACCAAGGCTTTAACGGCTGAAGTACTACATTCACTATGGTTATTTACCGGGGAATAGTTCATTTTTTAACGAGCTTAAATGCGGATGGAAACATTTGCTCATATCTTATGTTTATTTTTTACCGAGCTTGAACTATGTGCTAAAACTGCTCGATGCGGGTTTATTTTTTAACGAGCTTGAACCTTGCGGTAACACTGCTCGATTAATCCAGTCGTGTGATAAGAGTGTCTCATATAAAATGGAAACTTTTAGAGTTTTGCCCCACATCCTTTTTTTATGCAAGTTAGGAAACGACCAATCCAAAAAACAGACAAATGATCGCTCTTTGCTTGCACTCCAAAAGGTTTGCATGCCCCCATGTATAAAACAGAGTTTCAAGGTTACCCCTTCTTTAGTCCATTAAAACATTTGTTTTACCGAGAGAGGCCTACCTCTTACAGGTTACCAAAGATAGTTCTATTTACGGCGTAGACAAAACACTTGTCCGGCGATGTCTACCGAAATAAACAAAGGTGAGCGGCGATGCCCGCTAACTCACATAACTTTGACAAGAGGATCTTATTCCAGTCCAACTCCCTCTTCCAATCACAGATGGGAGTACGGAGGTCATATTCTCTCGCGGAAACCTACCCTATACCCGAAGTTTTCCTGCCGAAGCAGACCAGGGTGCATGCCCCCTGGGTTTCAGTCATGTCCTCTCGAATCACTCGCGCTCATCGGGTGGACGGACTGGAGATTGAGACATTTCTTGCGTGAAAAGACCATTCAGGGATGGTATATGACTATTTGCTATGCGTGATCCAGGAAACGAAAGCTGGTCTGCGAGCTTGACCACTCTTCCTTCGTGCGGAAAACACATCACTCTAAAGAGTGATGAGACAATGGCTCTCATGCAATAAATATAGTCTCGTCCAAGGAGTAGATTGTAATCCAGGGGTCCTTGAACTACCATTACGTTCATGTGAACGGTTTTCCCTCTCAATGTTATGGGCACATTGGGAAGGATCCCTAACGGCCGACTGGATCTTTATCAAAACCTATTAGATTTCTCATCTCAGGCAAAAGTGATGTCGAACCAAGCGCTTTCCAAGCAGTTGAGGAAAGGATACTCACAGAAGCCCCCTCATCTATGATGGTACCAGCCATAACCATTCTATATATTTGAACAATAATCCAGAATGGTATACTGGCTGGTAAATGGGGTCTGCCTAGTTGATTCCAGTCGAAGGAGACAACTAGGTTGCTTGGAGGTGGGACTGAATAAACGGCCGGGTACGACTCTAACGAACTTCCTTCCTGCGGTAAAGGAACGGGTAAATTTCCCCCATGTTCGTTGGAGTCTGTGCTTATGAAAAGAATTTGGATGGTGTCATCCTTGTTCTCTTCAATGACTGTATCATCTGAAGATGGAACCTCTAAAGGCAAGACCAAGTCAACTGCTGCCTCGACCTTTTGACTTTCGTCTGGTATGGATTCAGATGGTTTATCTTCAATGATAGATGCTTCGGATGACCACCTGAGCGGGCCAGCCGTATTTTCAACTAGTGACAGACTTGGCAAGAGTTTTTTATATCCAGGAGGAAGTCGTAATGGTGAAACCGGACGATCATCCAAAAATCTTTTAGCTTCATCTAAGAAGGGACAACGGTGGACGACATGATCACCTTCGCACAGTTTACAAGGAAATCTATATTTTCCTTTTTGTCCTGGGGCTCCACTTTCACTAGTTGACGGTGTGTTTTCAACATGATCATCAGAGGTTGACAACACCGGGTTGTGCAAACGAGGAGACCAGTCCCTTAAGATCCAAGGGATGCAAGGACAATATCTGTGATAGTGGTCTCCTTTGCAAATGACACATGGCGATTTAGGCCTGGTCAGTGCAGTGTGTGGATTTTCGTTAGACGACACTCGTTTGCCCCCATTCGCTTTTGGCTCCTTCTTCTTCTTCTCTTTCTTCTTCTTTTCCTTCTTCTCCTTAGGTACTTGACTTTTGGCTTTACCAGCCCCATCAAGCGAAGAGGAAGGAGGAGAGGAAGAATTAGAGGAAGTAGAAGGTTGGTGGGTAACTCTGGACTCGTCTAATTGCCTATTCGATTGTTCAGGAATTGTGGTGTTCTGAACGATAGAGGTTGAGAAGAGCCATACAGGCAAACCAATTGTCAGTCCTGGAAGCGGCAATGTGGCCATATGGGGTGCACCAACATCTCCCCAAGAGGAGAAGGGACTAGGACTTCCTCCAAGGGGAATTCCTTGGTTGGTGGATTCCATTTTCTCAACCCAAGATCAACGTAAGAAAGGGGTAATGAATATTCCGTTTAAAATAAATTTTAGATGCTTTGACACAACTTGTTTTTTCAGTTTTTAAGAGTCGAGAAAAAACAAAAGATGGCTCTAGTCTCCTTCGATTTTTAATGAGCCTAAAGTGACAAGTGCTCAGATGGACCTTTTCCGTTAAGGAGTCTGAAAAGGAACGAAAGGGACTACTCTGGAAGTATAGGTAGAGGGAGTACCAAACCAATCGCAAAACTGCAGAATACTTTTTACGGTACGGCAGTCAATCTTCCCGAATGTTGTGTTCAGTGCATTGCGATCGATAGGGCGGCAGACACGGCTTCCTATGGATAAAGGATTTAAGCCTATAGGGGTCTCCCAAAATATACTCGACGGTACGTGGGAGCACAAGTCTGTACTGGCACTTATCGTCTCAAAGTGGAGGAATCACCCAACCATCAGTGAGAACAACAGTTACCAGGCTTTACAACGCCGGAATACGTCTCTAGCCTAGACCTCTAAATGTTGTGCGTTAAGTTCCAAAGCGTTGTTAGATTCATTGAATTTATTTTAAGTTGATCTTGCTTATGAAGTTTGCCTTTCGGGTTCACCACGAGATGTAGATGTAATTCCTAAAATGCAATCTAAGATGATAAACAAATTTTTTATCTTCTTTATGCAATGAAAATCCTAGCTACTAGGGAAAAGAAAGACAAAATCTTTTCACAAAGAGCAAAGAGCACACTCTAAATGCACTTTTCCTAAATCAATCCAAACAGACTGTC
This sequence comes from Pinus tabuliformis, assembly GCA_031772625.1. Classification (NCBI taxonomy): domain Eukaryota; kingdom Viridiplantae; phylum Streptophyta; class Pinopsida; order Pinales; family Pinaceae; genus Pinus; species Pinus tabuliformis. The sequence goes on from CM062819.1 coordinate 868,930,402, forward strand.
TATATGAAAATGCACATGCATGTATTTGTTTTTTGACTTTCTTAGTATATAGATGCTAAAAAGAAAGCTGATGCACAAATCTGAATTTCCTTTCAAGCGACAAGTATAAACAAGTTTCTTTTCGAAATCAAAAAATGGAGACGATTACGACACCTTACGATTTTGAAATGGATACATGTTTTTGACACTAGAAAATTACAAATTCAGACCAAAAGCAATAGTAACAGGATAATCGACCATCAACAGCAATCAAACTTTTTCCTACGATTGAAAATGACACTTGCGACAGATTCAAATCAAAGGACGACAGTATGACTATGTTACTTTTGCAAAGGAGAACTGTAAATGACTCAACAAACACACAAAAACATCTACAGTTCTTTTGTACAAAGGAGGCAGAATAACAGCAAATAAAAGGGGTTTCAAACAGACATATACTGATCACAGGCAGCAAAATTCAGGAATAGAACTGGAAAGAATGATCCACAGAAGCCACAACTTCACAGAGCTAGTCTGATCAGCGCACCTGTAACACAGAGAATCTGAAATGCAGCGCAGGTTGCCCACTTGGGAAGTGCGCTGAAATTCAAAATCTCTGAACAGTACTTGCGCTGGGCCAGAAACAAGACTCTGTTTGGGTTCTGGGTCACAATTTGCAGTTCAGTTCTTGGGTTTTGGCCGAGTAAAAAGCAATCAGTAATGCAACAATCAGGGGTAGATCTAAGGAGGATCTAAGAGCTATCACAAGGGCAATCAGATAGTTTGTGAATCAGTTGTTTAAATCATAAACAAATCCAGTGGATGGATTGAAGCAGTAGTTATCTACTTTGCATTTGTTATGGAAAATGCAGTTCGAATGCTACTTATAAGTTTATGAAACAAACAACAAAGAATGATAAACAAACAAACTAATTATCTCCCCAGCGGAGTCGCCATTTTGTTACAGGGAAAAGTGTCTATTTAGAACTGCTCTATCCCACTAAGGTGTGACAGTTGCCTTAGAAACAAACAGAGAAAAGCTACTTATGTTTTTCCTTTATGAATTATAGATAGAGAGGAATAGAAAGACCAACCTCTGTCTTGCGCTAATCCTTTGATTCGATCCCTCTCTTCTTTGATAGTCCCCAGCTACCTGCTCCCTTGCACGCCCAGCTTCACAAAGTACCTGTAAGATCACAGAAGCATAGCACTATACAAAGACATGGATCTATATTCATAAACAATCTAGGATCAGATGTAAATTGACCATACAAATGTAACAAGCATCAATGATACAAAAGCATGGAGGAAAACTCAAATAACTTTTATTGATAAACAAGAAAAGATCTAGGAGGAGTTACAACCAGTTGTTCCAATCCATCATCAACCTCCCAGCAAAGAAGCCCCTCTTCACCTCAAACAAAGCTTAGATCACCCAACAATCTAATGTTTGTCTCTAGAAACCAACAACAATTCCTTACAATATGCAAAATTCCAGCCTCTGGATCTCTGGGATGAAGGATCCATATATAGATATCTGTAAGGGGGATGAGTCAGCTTGTGATTTGATTAGTGTCTTCTCTCTGACAGTTCTTGCTTCCACTTGGAGACTGAGGGCCTCTTACTCATCCTTGGTCGAATTCAGTGAGGCAAGTGTCACAGGAGAAGATTCTGGAAGCTTCCATTGCCTCTCCACCTCGCGGAATGACACTGCCATTTGTCATTTCTCGCCCATCGCACCCCACAGAAGGGAATTTTGAAATGCAATGCACCCTCACAGTGTATTTGGGTGAGATGCAACGCACCTAGCCAGTGGAGCAGCTGCAATGATCCTGTTTTGACCAATTTTGAGTAGTTTTTCATGGAGAACTTCTGGGAGAAGCTGTAATCTGTTGACCTTGTTCCTTTATGAGTTAGAACAACACTTTTAGGGACTTAGGAGCCCTTGATTTATGGACATTTCATGCTTGGGGTTGTAGGGCACAAAAATGTCTATAACAGTAATGCATGTGACACTTGGGAAAGGTAATGAAAAACTTAAAACACCACTTCTACAAGATAAAACATGTTAAAACACCATCATTCATTCAACAAAACAAGTGAAACAACACTCTCACAAGATAAACAAGAAAAACCGATAGAATAAGCAACAAAAGACTACAGAAGAAAAACTTAGAAAAGTGACGATGATCGCACCAAAGGTTCCTTGATCTCCTCGAGAATTCCATAGTTCCAAGATTGAATGTGAAAATGAGCTATGGCAGCATCGATTTAGGGTTTATGATGAGAAGGCCAAAAATCAAGGAAAAAGCGACACTTCGTGGCTATTTCTAAAATAACTCAAGTGCCTCCTTCGGACTGCTAAAAGTAGATCCCTATTTTCTAGGGATTTTTTTTCATTTTTTTTATTTTTTCCCTTTCAGGAAAAGTTTCCATGCATTTCTTGATGTGATCGAGCAATTCTGGGAAGGACTGGACAACTCACTGGCTCATGCACTGAGCAGCTTCTGAGCAAGAGACTTCTATGCAATTTCTAGACTGAGTGGCTCTAGGCTGCCTCTCATGCTTTGCGCAATTTCCAAACTGAAGGTTGGTTGTCAACTAGCTCTGCACAATTTTGGAGTTGAAGGCTCACTGTCAGCTTGGTCTACACAATTCTCGAGAGCAAGGCTGGTTTCCCTCAAGGATTGTGTAGTTCTTTAAGCCAAGCTCGGAACAGGATGAAAACCAAGTCAAGAGATTTGTTTGTGGGTTAGACAACAAAAAAAAGTAAGAAAACACAAGCCATGATGAAAGGATGAGGCTTAATCAAAGCACACAAGTACCTGGATCAATGCAAGATGTGTTGTTGTAATTTAGGAGGGAGGCTCTGAAATGAATCATAGGAAAAATTTTGGAGGGTGGTTGTAGTCACTACAAAATTAGCGATACACTGGTAGAACTCCAGCTCTCTATATGTACCTTGTCTCATGAAAAGTGATTCCAGCTCTTCCGGAAGTATTGTTCAATTCTTTGATTGTCATAGATTCTTCACTAGCTTGAGTTAAAGATGTAGTCCCTACCGTTCTCCTTATTGGAAGTAGAAATACCAAGCCAAGTCAAACTGATTTATTTCAATTGGGGATGAGGGGTATATAAATGCACAAGTAATGTATATTTTCATAGTTTTATTTTCATCTCTAGCATTGCTCCGCTACCATTAGGTCTGGACAACACCCTGACGAGTCACTTCAGGAACACGAGCATTGCTCTTCTACCAGTGAGCCTTGCTTCACCTCTCTACGCAGGAATCCTTTCCCTTATTTCACCTTTATTTTTATTTTTTCATTTTCCATTTGCAAAGAACTGTGCATAGGCACTTATTTATTTCATGAGGAAAAAGAGGGATCCCGACTTATTAAGAGGAGAAGAGGTTTTCCCTTCAGAGAAGGATGTTTATATATACCTCTAAAATACTTGTTACTATTTTCCCCCTCTCCTTACTCTACTTGACTGAGATGACAAGGGTTAACCGAATATAGAAAACCAAATAGAGTAAGTGGTACTAGCTAAGAGCACAAGCATCGTGGTTTCACCATGATTCTCTCTTAAAGGAATGTATTTTCCATAAGGGTATGATCGACTATAAGAATGCAATATTCTCATAAAGAGAGGGAATATACATATAACCAAGTTTTGATAGTTGTACAAGCTCCTCTTGGAATTCACCTTGCTTGTCTAAGGGCCAAACACGGTTTCATGCAGAACTAACCTACATCTGCACAAGAAAACAAGCAAAGGAAAGAAACAAGACAAAGAAAAACAAAGTAAGCAAATCAAGAAACAAAACAAGAAATCAAACACTACTCCTACTACTTAGCTAAGCAAAGCACGGGCCAACTCATGTGAAGTGATATTTCCAATGCAACCATTAGTGCATTATTTGGCCCATGTAGGCGAAAACATGATTGACAAGAAATATATTCAATAAAACCAACCAAGAAAGATATAACAATGTAAAGAAGATCATCTGAAGCTTCAATGCATCCACAAAAAGGAAAACTTTGAAAGCACATGAAAGGCACTCTACGGATGTATCATGATGTCCTCTTATATTGCACATGAAAGATAGGCATGTACACACCTTCAAACTTGACAAGTGAGCAAATATAAAGAAAGAAGAAAAAATATGTTTTTCAACAGTGCTTGCTACATATGAGTCCTCCAATGCATGAGCAATAGGATAGTGTGATTGTGGTGGAGGACGTGAAAACTGTGAAATGGATTGATTTTCAATGTAAACAAGAGAGTGATGAGGAGACTAGGGAGATTCAATAGATTTTTTATTGGAAGTGGAACTAACCTCAAGGCTACGAGAACCTAACATAACCATTATCTTAGGCTAAAGTTCCTCGATAGTTTGAGGAGTTTCCACTTCATAAAAATATGGATCATCAAAGATCGGTGGCTTAGAAGGATAAATAGTAGACAAACCAGAATCATGATTGAATGTGTCACTGAGGGAAAAGATCGAACAACCACGATCAAAAAATTAAAGATGAACAATGACATCCTCATGATCTGACAAATCGTAAAGAGGGGGTGATGAAAAGCAATAATTTTCACCCTCTATGTTTCTGGAAATGTAAGATGAGAGATTGGGTGGATCTGGGAAGAAATATTTGTCCTCTCTGTAATTAAATCAAAGGCTGACATCCCATGTTTTCTGTGAATAATCGAAAGTGGAAATGTCCAGAGATAGATTTTCACAAGATGGAATAGAAATGGTAGAATCATGGAAGATGTCAGGATAAAGCGAACGAGGTGTGGAGGAAAGGAGGTCATCCTTCACCATAGATTCTTGTTCAGACTCCCACACATACTCATAAAAAATGATAGCGTAGGTTGGTTGTTCAACACCAACTCTGTCCACAACTTGATCCTCATGAACATCACATGTGGAATCCAGAACGGCTAAACACAACACACCAAAATCTAGAGGATCAAAGGAAGCAAAGGACATTGGATGAGAAGATGAAACCATGTGACAACCATCAAGATTTTAGTCCAAATCTACACAAAAATTATGAGCAAGTGGGGTAGGAGGAGATGGTAACAGTTCAACAGGTGGATTCAGAAATCCTCCCACCTCCTCCTGCAAGGATAGAGTTGTTTGATGAGAAGGGGACAAAGGGTCACTTAGGACAAAAAACCTCGTCCGTCTCATATTTAGAAGCTCTAACACTGAGGTATGTTGGGAGAGAGTCGGAAGTTTCTAACTCATGTCGATTCTCAGAGATGTGAACAAGATATTGAAATCTTCCCTCCAAAAATTTCTAGTCAGCGTCATCTTCATGAAATTTAGAATAGTGATGAAGGAAGCAATCATAAAAGTGCTCAAGAGATTCGTCAAGTGATTTTTGTAATTTTAAATGTTTTTGATAAAGTGCTTTATAGTCATAGAAAATGAAAGCACGACATAATTCTATAATCATGTGATCGAAATAGTGTATAGAGGTTGCGGGTAATGTGAGACACCATTTCTTTGCGCGCCCTTCGAATGTGAAAGAAAACAACCCATAGGCCTCAGACCGTTTGGAGTAGGAGTCCTAGCAGTAGGTGGTAGTGTAATTCCTAGACCATGGTAGCAAACAGAGATAAGTATGATAACTTTGGATGAGAGCAAGTGTGTGACCTTGCAGCAAGTCAAGTGAGATGCATGGGGGTTCTAACACACTAAGGGGAAAATGAAGTGTGCCCCTTAGAAGCATGTAATAGTATACAACTTTAGAGGAACACACGAGTGAAATGACATCACAAGATAAAATGCAGGATAGTCCACAAATTAAAGTGACGGGTTAATCCAACAACACACATTCAACAAGATTCATACAATTGCATACAAACTAGTTCATACGAAAATGTGTAAGTTAAACAACTTACATTGCTAAAGCAACCAGAATAGTCCAACTACAATAACAACTCATGCATGAAAGTGTGTTGGCTCTGTTATTATCATTATAAGTGAAAGTTCCATCCATACATACACCATTGATGACCACTAGCCCCAATAGTGGAACATTACAGTCAATAAAATTTGCTCCTCCAAATAAGTATACTTGCTTTACATTGTGGAGAAGCCAAGGCTCATCACAATACTCCCAAGCCTTTTCTAAGCCTAAGCCTAGTCAAAAGCTTGGCTCCCAAAAGCTTGTTCTATGATTTATGAGGTTCTATTTATAACAAAGGGTGGGGTGACCCTTGACATTCCCCTTTGTGACTCTTTGACTGCCCTCATGACTATTCAACTTATTTAGAAATAACTCATTACATAACATGATGACCCTTCACATTCCACTAATGACACTTGGAATTTCACTTACAACATATTTGCAAATAATATTACATTTTCCACATGTACCCATGTGAGACAAAATAGGCTAGAGACAACCTAAAAATATAAAACTATATGACTCCAAAGTTTGGGGAAAGAACAAGTTGGCAACTCCAATCAGTTCTTCTCAGTGATGTACTCATGTGAAGCTTGGTACTGTGTGATGATGTCCCCAAACTGCTTGATGGTGTCTTTTTGATAGCGGACTCTTTCCTCCATAACATCTGGGTATATGGTCTTGGAACTGTATCCAACTTGTCTTGAAGCATGTGCAGCATGGTGTTCACCATGATGGACTGCCAAAGTAATTCTGCATGTTTTGTGTGCTTAACTCCAACTCATCCCTGATGGCCTCTCGCATTAGTTTCTCCATGTACTTGTCGATATATAGCCATAATTGGTTCTTTTGTTTAGCCTTGATGAGGGAACCGATTGAAGGGATCATGTGCATTCTCACCATGACATCCAAATTCCTTAGTTGCTCAATGTCTGTCACTTCCATCAAGTGCTCAATCTACTAAGCAAACTCCCGATCCTGCATCTGTTCCCCCTCTTCTTCAGCAGTCAGCTATTCTGACTCCTCAACCAGTATGGGCATTGTTTTCTCTATCATTGCACCTTTCCTTTCTTCTTCCACTTGTTTTTGCTTCTCTTCCCTTTCTCTCCTTCTCAACCTTTCTCTTCTTTCAACTTCTTCTACGTTTCCTGCAGCCTTTTCTTTTCTCTCTTCCTTCACTCTGCTCTCTTTAGTTGTTTCTCCCTCATTACATCTGCTACCAAAGCTTCTTTCTCAGTGATAGGATATGCTCTCATCTTGTAACTTTTCTCTGCCTCTAGGTTCTCAACAATCTTCCTCTGGCCCTTGTCCTGCGCTGACTTGTTTCTTATTGTTGTTGTTGTTGTTTCTTCCTGCGTTGCTGCTTCCTGCAGAGCAGTCTTCAAAGTTGTGGCTATACTGATTGACTCATGGAGCTTAGAGTCATTGTAACAATATCTCCAAGGGTCCTTCCCATGCCAGTGAAATGTCCCATGGATCCATGGATAATATGCCTTCACACGGTGGTTCTTGAAAATATTATGGGGATCATACAGATTAAAGTCCTTGGTGTTGAACTTGAACTTTAATATCAGCTTAGATTTGGCATATGCATCTTTCAAGCTCTTAATATCGTATAACCCGATCCACAAAGGAAGAGCGGGCCATGGTTCCTTCTTCTTCCTATGTAGTCCTGTTGATAACCCTATGGAGAGGTGATATGAGACCTCTTGCATGCCCGGCTTGTCTGCAGCATACCTTGGTGGAACATGTGGAGGCTTCTCTCTGCCAAACACTCTGATGAAGTTGCCACCGAGTGAGGCATACCAAAATGAAATGTTAAGTATCGCCTCCATCACTTCTTGGTGTTGAAAATAGAAACAAGAAATGATAAAAATAGAATCCAAAATATTCCAATTTTAATTTGTCCTTGAATTAAAATTTGAATTTAGTCTCACCATGTGCTTGAAAATAATTGATTAATTCATTATGGATTAATTAGTTGGAGAAATTCAAAATAAAAGTCTTTGTGAAGTCATGCAATAGTTATCCCTTAAATTAAGGAAATTATCCCTTAATTAAGGAAATAATTTTGAGCTATATTTGAGTTGTAATTAGTTAACTCAGTTTACTGAGTTAAGTCCAATTAAATTAGTTCTAAACTATTTGAGGAACTAATTGTGAGTTATCAGTCAGTTGATGCATGCATGCACTCAACTAGTGTACTCCAGATAACTGAAGATTCCCTCATCAGTAATTCATGCATGTCTATTCTGAGAAAGAACTAGTTGAGCTAAATGTCATGGACAGTGTACTATCAGTTGCATGTTTTCTCCTATAAAGGAAACCCATGCATGCATAAGGAACAAGGTTCCTTGAGGATTGCACAGCTCTGATAGTGTGTTAGAGCAGGGTGTGAGATCAGTGTGAGAAATCAGTGTTCAACTTGGTTGAGAGTCTTCCACTTAGTAACAGGAGGATCACCTAGGAGAAACTGCACAAGGAAATAGGATCTTGGAGGACAGAGGAGAAGGCTTATGAGAAGCTTTGTTTGCCTGTGAGCATCCAAGAGGATTGTACTGAGAGATGGCTAACTGTGAGAGCTAAGGCTTTGTATAATTCTGATGTATTTCAACCCTGTATGATAATACAGATAGTGGGGTTTTTAGCTAAGGCTTTCCCCTAAGTATTTTCTATGTTTCATGTGCATTGATTCTTCTTCTTATGGTTATATGTGTTCAGCTGTGATTCAGCTAGATCTTTAAGCTTCTGCAAAGAAAATTGATAGTAGAAGTAGATTATAGTGTTTTGCTTTAGCTATATTGCATTATCAGGTTAATCTACAGTCAAATTTTCTACATGATCTTAGAGGTAAATTTATAGATAATTTGTAGAATTTATACCTGGTATCGAAGCTGAGTTTATTGGAGTAGTGAATAGTATACGGAGAAGAGAATTTGAAGTTTGAAGTTCGAGGTTGCAGGTGCAAATCGAATTCTTATCATACTTCAAGGTTGGCCAATGGCGTTCTATGGCTTGAGACTCAAGTATGCCTTGGAAGGTAGCTCAAATTACATAGCATGGAAAGATCACATGGAGGCTGTATTAGAAGACGATGGCTTGAAGGATTTCATTGATCAAGAAATCCCAAAGCCAGCTTCAACTAATGCACAAGAGTTGGCTAAGTGGAAGAAGTGTGTGGTGAGGGTGGGATGGATCATCCTTGAGGGAGTTCGAGACCATATTGTCTCAAGTCTCGATGGGAAGGATACTCCATATTCAATGTGGAAGACATTGAAGGACCTCTACTAGAACAATAGTGACCAGAGGAAATTGGCACTCAAGGATAAGCTTCGAAGAATCAAGATGGAGAACGGTGATACTATTTCCACATATCTGAACAAGCTCACCACCTGCAGAGATGAGCTTAGCAGTGTGGTAATAACTATTGCTGATGATGATATGGTGAGCCTCGCTCTCGTTGGCCTTCCAAAGAGCTGGAATAGCTGCCAGGACTCTGTGAATGGAAGGGAGAAACTACCAGATTGGGAATGACTATGGTTGGATCTGATGTGGGAGGAGATCAGGAGGAGCACTCAAGATGGTTATTCATCCAAGGATGATGATGAAGAAAATCTGGCCTTAGCAAGTAAGGCAGGGAAAGGGAAGGGGAAAGATTCCCATTCCAAATCAAATTCTTCTCATGGATGGAAGAAGGTTGACAAGTCTAAAGTGAGGTGCTTTAATTGTCACGAGATGGGACATTATGCGACTAATTGCCCATCGAAGAAGTCCAAGAAGGGATCCTCGGAAGGATCTGAAGGTGAGGCATTAGCCTCTCAATTCGAGATGGAATTTACCCTCATTTCATGCATGGCGTCATCGATGATGGGTTGTGGTTGGTATCTTGACAATGGAGCCTCATTCCACATGACCAAGGATAAAAGTTTATTCGATGCCTTGGAGGAGAAAGACCTCAAGATGCACATAGAGATGGGTGACGATGAAAGGTATAGTGTTTCAGGAGTGGGCACGGTTGCTTTTCAGAGGGAGCATGGACCTCCTATCACCTTGACAGATTTGAAGTATGTGCCTGAACTGAAGAAGAACTTGGTATCAGTCGTGATGTTGGAGGACAAAGGCTATGATGTTGTCTTTAGTAAGGGAAAGGTTTTCCTTAGACACATCACCATGTGAAACAGATTTGTTCACGAATTAAGAACCTGTATTCTCTTGAGGCTCAAGATGCATGCAAAGCCTTGAGGAGCAAGGCAAATGTTAGAGACTTGGTGGTTGAGAGGGAGAGTAAATTACCTCTCAACATGTAGTCCCAGAAGAAGTCTTAGACAATTGTGGAGGAGCCACAATTAGAGAAGTGGGCAGAGGGATCACATGCAGCCATACCTCCAGGTGTGAAGTGGGGCAATGTGAAGTGATAGTCCCAAGAAGGCTAAAATTGGACAAGGTCCATTGAGGGGTTTTATCTCATGGATCGTACCTTGCTACGGGATCCCAAAGTATATAGTAGCAGGAGGAATCAGTGGGATTGATGCAATCAGAGATCAAAGTGACAAAGGCTAGAGCAATTAGATACTGAAGAGTGCATAGAAGGATTGACAACAGTGAAGAAAGGAAAAGTAAGTAGAAGTGCAAAGTTTTCAGTTGACAAAGGCAATAGCAGTCAGAGACTTTGATGATAGATGCATCATACTAATTCAGGTTGAATGTTTTATTTGTTTCTGAAGTTGCTGGAGCAACAACACTAGAGAGAAGTGTTGCATGCATAACATTCCAACGGTTCAAGATTGGGATCGAGTTGAATTCCTTTCTTGTTGAGAGGGAGTGTTGAAAATAACAACAAGAAATGATAAAAATAGAATCCATAATATTCCAATTTTAATTGGTCCTTGAATTAAAATTTGAATTTAGTCTCACCATCTTCTTGAAAATAATTAATTAATTAATTCATGATGGATTAATTAGTTGGAGAAATTCAAGTTAGAAGTATTTGTGAAGTCATGCAACAATTATCCCTTAAATTAAGGAGATTATCCCTTAATTAAGGAGATAAGATTGAGTTATATTTGAGTTGTAATTAGTTAACTTAGTTTACTGAGTTAAGTCCAGTTAAATTAGTTCCAAACTGTTTGAGAAACTAATTGTGAGTTATCAGTCAGTTGATGCATGAGTGTACTCCAGATAACTGAAGATTCCCTCATCAGTAACTCATGCATATCTATTCTAAGAAAGACCTAGTTGAGCTAAATGTCAAGGACAGTGTACTATCAGTTTCATGTTTTCTCCTATAAAGGAAACTCATGCATGCAGAAGGAACAAGGTTCCTTGAGGACTACGCAGTTCTGACAGTGTGTTAGAGCAAGGTGTGAGATTAGTGTGAGAGATCAATGTTCCACTTGGTTGAGAGTCTTCAACTTAGTAACATGAGGATCACCCAGGAGAAACTGCACAAGGAAATAGGAGCTTGGAGGGTAGAGGAGAAGGCTTGTGAGAAGCTTTGTTTGCTTGTGAGCATCTAGGAGGATTGTACTAAGAGCTGGCTAGCTGTGAGAGCTAAGGATTTTCATAATTCTGATGTATTTCCACCTTGTATGATAATACAGATAGTGGGGTTTTTAGCTAAGGCTTTCCCCTAAGTATTTTCTATGTTTCATGTGCATTGATTCTTCTTCTTATGGTTATATGTGTTCAGCTCTGATTCAGCTAGATCTTTAAGCTTCCGCAAAGAAAATTGATAGTAGAAGTAGATTATAGTATTTTGCTTTAGTTATATTACATTATCGGGTTAATCTACAATCAAATTTTCTACATGATCTTAGAGGTATATTTGTAGAGAATTTGCAGAATTTCAACACTTGGGACATGAAAGGTGGATCCTACTCAAAGATTATCTTGTACAACGAGATGATTAAATGGTATGTCAACCTTGCCATTACTCCTCATCAACTGTAATCAGATAGAAACTTGCAATAAATTTTGACGACAATATATTTTGGTGTCCATGTCTAGCTCGTACCAGGAAACTGTTGATGGGCATAGATTGCATCCAATAAGTATGTAGACATTTACAATCTCGCTTTCTCATCCTTGGGCGAATTCCAAGCGCTAGTCACATGGAATTTCAACTGATGAGCCAACAAGTCCAACCAGTTGAATGGCCTTCCATCACTCACCAACTGGTCCAATACAACTACCCAACCTTCAGGAAAGGCCTATGTGCTGTCTTGATCATATATTCAGCATGCAAAGATGATCAAGAATTGGTAGGCCTTCCTGAGAGACTTTGTCTTGTAAACATGATTGGGTGTCTGTGTGAACTTTGACGGCTCTTTTAGCAAGCTCTTGACTATATCTCTCATGTTCCCCTTGTTGTGGCTAGCATAGAAAAGTGTATCCATGTTCCTCACCGATTATGGTAAATGATGCATCTGATGAAAGTTCTCTGCCCTGAAGGTGGAAAGCTCAATCCCACTGGTACTGTTCAATGTCATAGTCTCTAGATCAGTGTGTGAGATAATCCAATTTATAATGTCTACGCATCGGAAGGTGAGGTACCTACATGCAACCTTGTAGAAGTGTGACTTTTGGTCCTCTAAGTCTTCCTTGAAGTCCTCTATAAAAGTATCCTTGATTTTCTGTCATGTAAACTTGGTGCCCTACTCAATGAACAACTGACTGTGCATAAAATGAAAAGTTAACTGACACTTGCTCAACTACTTCCCTAGTTCTACTCTTGATAGTTTCCTTTGATGCAGCTCTCTTGGAGGCCATGTTAACTGTAACTGTTAGAGAGATGCTCAAAAACTGTTGTACCCAGAGACAGAGACGACACTGATGGCATGCAAATGTTAACTTAAAACCAAAAACACTTCAAGATAGGATTAAGCAACAAACAGGGCTAATGTTGGGACAAATTGAGCAATTATGGTTCACAGAGGTGACTGGATTCCTGTTGGAACTGCACAATGTGCAATCCCAGCAGTTAGTGGGGGAGGCTTGCTGACTGGAACTACACAATGTGCAATTCAGTCTAGGCACAGGCCAAGAGAGACTACACATTGCGCAATCTCAGTGGCTAGGACCAGGAGACTAGCTCTTGGAGCTGCACAGTGCGCAGTTGGAGCCAGACCAAGGTAGCCTCTGCATAGTTCTAGAAGCCAAGGTAGAGGCCTTGAGCTCCCAGAATGTGCAATGCGTGCAAGGGAAAGCGATATTCAAGCAAGGGAATCCCATATCTACCCAAGGGGAGTGTGAAAACAAGTATATTTTAAGAGATGGTGTGATGCTGAGTGGAAATCTGATTGAGTGATGATGCATGAAAGTGAAACAAGTGCAAGAATTAATCAAACTGAAGGAAATCAAAGCATGTGAAGAGAGTCGCCGCAACAACGACCATTAATGCAAAAACAAGGTAATGCATGCGACACTTGGGGAAAGGCAATGAAAAACTTAAAACAACACTTCTACAAGCTAAAAAAGGTTAAAATTCCAGTAGTCATTCAAAAAAAAAGTGAAACAACACTCTCACAAGCTAAACAAGAAAAAGCGGCATAACAAGCGGCAAAAGACTAGAAAAACAAAACTTACCCAGAAAAGCGACAGGTTCCTTGATCTCTTCGATAATTCCATATATCCAAGATTGAATGTGAAAATGAGCTCTGGAAGTGTCGATTAAATATATTTGTTTGATTTAGGGTTTATGACACAAAGGCCAAAAATCAAGGAAAAAGTTACACTTGGCGACAGTTTCTAAAATAACTCAAGTACCTCCTTCAGACTGCTAAAAATAGATCCCTATTTTCTAGGGATGCTTTTTCATTTTTTTCTTTTTTCCCTTTCGAGAAAAGTTGTCATTCATTTCTTGAAGAGATCGTGCATTTCTAAGAAGGATTGGATAGCTCACTGGCTCTTATACTGATCAGCTTCTGAGCAAGAGGATTTTGCATAATTTCTGGGCTAAATGGTTCTGGATTGCCTCTCATTCTCTGCGCAATTTCCCAACTGAAGGTTTGTTGTCAACTAGCTCTACGCAATTTTGGAGCTGAAGGCTCACTGTCAGCTTGGACTGCGCAATTCCTAAGAGCAAGATCGGTTTCCCTCAAGGATCCCGGTGTTCTCTAAGGCAAGCTTTGAATAGTATGAAAACCAAGTTAAGAGATTGAATTTTGGGTTAGACAACAAATCAAGTAAGCAAACACAAACCATGATGAAAGGATGAGGCTCAATCAAAGAACACAAGTACTTGGATCAGTGCAAGATGACATGTTGTAATTTAGCAAGGAGGCTCTAAAACGAAGCATAGGTGGAGGGTGGTTGTAGCCACTACAACAGGTTTATAATATTAATACCTTGGGTTTAATATTATTCCCATGGGTTCATAATCCATTGGGGTCTTAATATCAATCCCTTGGGTTTATTAATGTAAGGGTCCATATTCCTAGGGTTTAATATTACTCCCTTGGGTTTAATATTATTTCCTTGGGCTTATAATCCCTTGGGATTTTAGTATTAATCCCTTAGGTTTATTAATCACTTGGGTATATAATATCAATCATGGTTAACCATGGTCAACCATGGTTCAATGTCACATTGCGACAAAGATTGTCTCGGTATGAAATTCAATCATGCTTAAGCATGGTCCAATGTCGCATTGTGACATTGATTATCTCAATATGAAAATCATTCATGGTCAACCATAATCCTTAGGTTCATAATCCTTTGGGGTTTTGGTATTAATCCCTTGGGTTTATTATTCTATTGGGTTTATAATATCAAGCACTTGGATTCATTAATCTAAGCATCCAACCATGGTCGAGCATGGTCCGACGTCACATTGTGACAAAGATTGTCTCAATACAATCATGGTCAACCATGGTTAATCGCGGTTAATATGAAAATCATCCGTGGTCAACTATGGTCAACATTGTTTATTTTATGGTCCATAATATTTACCTTAGGGTTTATATAACTTGGGTTTATAAAATTAATCCATTGGGTTTAATATTATTCCCATGCGTTCATCATCCATTAGGGTTTTAGTGTTAATCCCTTGGGTTTGTTATTTCCTTGGGTTTATTAATGTAGGGGTCCATATTCTTAGGGTTTAATATTATTTCCTTGGGTTTACAATCCCTTGGGCTTTTAGTGTTAATTCCTTTGGTTTATAATATCAATCATGATCAACCATGTTTTGTAAAATCAATCATGGTCTGACGTTGCATTGTGACAAACAATGTCTCAATATGAAAACCAACCATGGTTCAATGTCGCATTATGACAAAGATTGTCTCGATATGAAAATTAATCATGCTTAAGCATGGTCCAATGTCGCATTGTGACATTGATTGTCTCAATATGAAAATCATCCATGGTCAACCATGTTTATTTTAGGGTTTATAATATTTATCTTGGGGTTTATAAACCTTGGGTTTATAATATTAATCCCTTGGGTTTAATATTATTCCCTTGGGTTCATAATCTCTTAGGGTTTTAGTATTAATCCCTTAGGTTTATTTTTCTCTTGGGTTTATAATATCAAATAATCTAAAGGTTCAACCATGGCCGAGCATGGTCCAACGTCACATTGTGACAAAGATAGTCTCAATATGAAAATCAATCATGGTCAACCACGGTCAATCATTGTCATTCATGGTAAGCCATGGTTAATTGCAATCAATATGAAAATCAACCATGGTCAATCATGGCCACATTGTGACAAACATTGTCTTAATATGAAAATCAACCATGGTCAACCATGGTCTAACATCGCATTGTGACAAAGATTGTTTCGATATGAAAATCAATGATGCCCAAGCATGGTCAAACATGGTCCAACATTTCATTGTGACATTGATTGTCCCAATATGAAAAACAACCATGGTCAAGCATGTTTATTTTAGGGTCATTGAGTCCATTCATGCTCAACTATGATGCAACGTCGCATTGTGACAAAGATTGTCTCAATATGAAAGTCAATCAAGGCTAGTCATGGTCCAACATCACATTGCAACAATTATTGTCTCTATGAAAATCAACCATGGTCAACATTGTTTATTTTAGGGTGTATAATATTTATCTTAGGATTTATATACCTTGGGTTTATAATATTAATCCCTTGGGTTTAATATTATTCCCATGGGTTTATAGTCCATTAGGGTTTTAATATTAATCCCTTGGGTTTATTAATGTAAGTGTCCATATTCTTAGGGTTAAATATTATTCCCTTGGGTTTAATATTATTTCTTTGGGTTTATAATCCCTTGGGTTTTTAGTATTAATCCCTTGGGTTTATTAATCACTTGGGTTTATAATATCAATCATGGTCAACTATGGTGAACCATGTTTTGTAAAATCAATCATGGTCAATCATGGTCCGATATTACATTGTGACAAACATTGTCTCAATATGAAAACCAACCGTTGTCAACTATGGTTCAATGTCACATTGTGACAAAGATTGTCTCGATATGAAAATCAATCATGCTTAAGCATGGTCCAATGTCATATTGTGACATTGATTGTCTCAATATGAAAATCATTCACGGTCAATCATGGTCGACCATGTTTATTTTAGAGTTTATAATATTTATCTTAGGGTTTGTATACCTTGGGTTTATAATATTAGTCCCTTGGGTTTAATATTAGTCCCTTGGGTTTAATATTATTCCCTTGGGTTCATAGTCCCTTGGGGTTTTAGTATTAATCCCCTAGGTTTCTTATTCTCTTGGGTTTATATTATTGCCTTCAGTTTATATCCGTTGGGGTTTTAGTATTGAACCCAAGGGTTAATAATAAAACCCCAAGGTATTATAAACCCAAGGGACTAATATTATTAAACCCAAAGAACTAATATTATAAATCCAAGGTATATAAGCCCTTAGATGACCATGATTTATATTGAACCTAAAAGATTAATATTATAAACCTATGAATAATTTATACCGTAGGAATATAAATCCTTAGATTAATATACCCAACAAATTAATATTAATATCCCTTAGATTTATAATATTAAATAATTATTATTAGTTATAATGATAATAATAATAATTTTATTATAATATTATTATTATATATTTATCAATGGTAAATAAAAATAAAACCTTAAACTATATCAATCACATTAATATTTTTAATGTAATTATGCTAATATAAATATAACAATATATTTTAATTTAATACTAGATAAATTATTTATGATATTTGTACCTAACAAAAGTATGCTTAAGTAATATCTAACTTCTAAAAAAACACTGCAACTTTAATGCACAAATCAGAGTATTTACTTGTCTGTACGTTTGGAATTATCTGTTACTTCTATTTTGAAAAATAATTGTTTGACTGGACGCTGATTCTTTTCTTCTCTTTGTATTTATCTTTTGCATTCCAATATTTTTTTGAAGAGATTCTGCTCTATACTCTATTAATGACAAATGATTTCTTGAATTGAGGCTTCTGTGATCCATATTAAGTTTATGAGAGATTTTTCAGCATAAATCACAAGATATTTCATTTGTCGACGAACCAACTAGTGTGGTTCATTGTCAGGACAAGTTGAATGAGAAGATCAGGCTTTGCATGTTAAATAGATAGAGCAGAAACTCCAACGGCTATATTCCTTGACCAGGTAATGGCTAGATTTGATTGGTTAGTTAGGATAGGATTAGGGGTATAACCATTATTTAATTAAAGAAGTAACTTTGGTTAGTTAAATTCTTATTAAAACAAAGGTAAATGGACCCTTTTTAACCACTTATAATTATAAATATATATTAAAAAATAAATTATAACCTAAATTAATTTACATTAATAGTTAGCTATCAAACTTACTATATTTAAACATTAGAGTAATTAATAGTTAGTTATAAAAATTATTAAATATATAAATATAAATATCTAGATATATTTTTATTCAAATATAAGTCAAAGGGACTGTAGTCTGTTCCATATACTAATAATTATTAAATTAATTATAACTAAATTAATTTTAAATAATAGTTATTTATAGAAGTTGAACAAATATATAATAGAGTAATTTAAGGTTATGATAATAAAGTAATTTATGATATTATAAATATATATATATAAATAAATTATAAAATAAATTAATTTAAATTAATAGTAAGTTATCCAAGTTATTAAATCTAAATATTAGAGTAGTTAGTTATAAAAGTTATAAATATTAGGGTAATATATAAATAGTAAGTTCTAAATTTATTAAAAATGTAAGTTAAAGGGACAGTTTATACATTTATAATTTTAAAAATATATTAAGATAAATTAATTAAAAATAAATTAATTATAATTCAATGGTTATTTATAAAAGTTAGTTAAATATATAAATATTAGAGTAATTTAAGGGTTAGAAAGAAAATTTTAATATTTAAAATTAGAGGTTTATTTTAGGGGTTAAAATTATTAAAGATTAATTTCAAGCTTATTTTCTTTAAGTTATTACCATAAATAAATGCTACACAAGGGGAAAAAATCTTAAAAGACAACAAGAAAAAACAAAACAAAGGGAAGGGAAGCCAGGAAGACCACGACTAGGAGGAGAGGGCTGGGACCCAGTAACGACTGATCTTCCAGCCATCCTCTCTATTGAGATTGTTCGACCTTTTTTCAATCTCAAGTGCTTCCCTAAATTTCCAGTGATGGAATTGGACAACTCTAGCAATCACACTAGCCTCCTCGATGCAGACATGATGATTGGTTTTCTCCACATGCTCTGCTAAAGCAGAAGACTTGGCTCTTCTATGCTTAAGGCCAGTTGCGTGCTCACTAATCCTTTGATTAATGGAGAGACCAGTCTCACCAATATAGGGAGTCCCACATGAACAAGGAATAATATGAACCCCTTTCATGTCCTTAGGGTCGATAGGATCCTTCACAGATCTGAGGGACTTACAAATGGTATTGAGAGGTCTAAAGGTCGAGGGGACATTATGCTTCTTAAGATGGAGCTGTCTGCATATTTCAAGAAGAAGAGATTTCTTTCGATTTTGGACGATGTGTGGAGTGCAATGAATCTGAAAGTTTTGGGCATGGAATTCGGCAAGGGGAACAATTACAATGGCAGTAAAGTAGTATTCTCTACTTAGAACAGGGATCTGATTATAGAATTGAATGCATATGAGGAAATGAGAGTACAACCCCTATCCTCCGAGGAATTACAGGAGCTGTTTTGCAGAGTGGCATTTAAAGGCGTGCTTGTTCCGCATGACACAAATGAACATACTGCGAGGCAAGTTGCTACAGAGTGTAAGGGTTTGCCTCTGGCCATAAATGTAGTAGCAGCATCCATGATTGGCAAAACTGATGTAGATGAGTGGAAGCTTCTTTTATCTCATATGAAAACAATTCCCAATTTTCCCACTACTCATCCTCATTTAGATCCAGATCTGTATCAACAATTGAGATGGAGGTATGATAGTTTACCGAATGTTAGCCTGAGAAATTTTTTTCTGTATTATGCCATGTTTCCTAAGGATGAAATAATTGAGATGGACAACTTGGTGGGTATGTGGATCTCCGAAGGGCTTGTTAGCATGGACAGAGGGAGAATTTATGTCCAATTTCTAGTAGATCGTTACCTATTCGAGCCACACTAGGACTCTCATGAAGACCGTCTATTGCAGTCAGGAAAATAGAATTTCTCCCAAGTTACAGTTAACAATGTTCTCCATGAAATAGCAATCTACATCGGAGAAAAAGAGGAGAACTATGTCTTTAAAGTTGGTCAAATGCTTCAAGAGTTCCCCTACATGGATGCTCATGAACATTACAAAAGAATCTCACTTTTTCGCAATAAAATTAAAAGTATGCCAAGGGAACGGAGATGCCCAAGACTATTGAGTCTAATCCTGACTGAAAATGTAAAATTGGAACATGTTTCAGAGGCCTTTCTCCAAAGCCTGGCCTTTCTTAGGGTTCTTGATCTGTCAAAAAGTCTAATAAAATTGTTGCCAAGGTCATTGTGGCAACTCAAAGAACTGGAGTTTCTCAATTTGAGTTCGACTGAAATAGAACATATACCTGAAGCTATCAATAATCTTTCTCAGCTTCAGGTTTTGGATCTTTCAGTATGTACAAAGATAAAATCATTGCCAAGTGAGATAGGAGGGCTTCTAAATCTGAAGCACCTCTATCTAGATTCCTCTGACAGTTTATCCAAAATTCCAAATGAGCTTTCAAGGCTCTCTAATGGCGACTGCAGCTTCACAAGGTATAACTCTGCCAGAATTGAGGTGGATTTGATTAATGTATAGAGTGGAGGATTAATCCTATAAACAACAAGTGGCAGTGTAGTGAGTTCACTACTTCACTAATCCAGGTGGCTCTAGAGACACACACACCGGACAAAGAGGGCTTATTGAAGCTCAAAAATCAAAGTGATCAAAATGCTTTCGAATTAGGAGTAGAGTGTATATCTCGTCATCCTAATCATGGCGGTGTGAATGGTTCATCAATCCCAGCTCGTATGAGGGAGAACGAGCCAGCAAATGTTTTGGTCAAACTTGGGCTATGGCCAAGTTTAAGTGTCCTACAATCTGATTGACCCTGGGACATTAAATCTAGCTCCCAAAAGTGGGAAAAATTGTG
Source organism: Pinus tabuliformis (assembly GCA_031772625.1). Taxonomy (NCBI): domain Eukaryota; kingdom Viridiplantae; phylum Streptophyta; class Pinopsida; order Pinales; family Pinaceae; genus Pinus; species Pinus tabuliformis. The sequence goes on from CM062819.1 coordinate 868,950,909, forward strand.
GCCTCCTTAAATTGTCCAATAACACTTAATTTCAAAATATTAAAAAATGACCATTATATTAACAAAAATAATATATATATATATATATATATATATATATATATATAGATACATATATATATTGCGGGTGGTGGCCACCACCCCCACCACCCACCAAACCTGTTTACATATACACATATAAATTTGTTAAAAAAAAATCAAAACAAGAACTGTTGGGCCATGACCCCCGTCGTTCCACCCTCCAATCATAACCACCATACACAATAGTACATGGGGTGGGCGACCCACCTCCGGTGGACCCGACCCACACCCAAACCATGTTAAAACATCACCATAGACCGAGGGTGGTGAGGCCCGAACCCACCCGGCCGGTGTAGCCGATCCACCTCCCAGGCACCCTCATACATGAACCAACGAACCTCATATAACACACAGTTATGTAATGTACCAACAACCACCAAAAATCATGCACCCATACACCATTTAATACCACCAACCTCATATCCATTTAATGCGCCATCCATTCAAAAACAACGCACCAACTGCATGTGCTATGGAAGGTATGGGGCGGGCCACCCAATGCAGACCCGACCCCCAAAACAATTAATGTGTTTATGTAAAATGGGAGGCGGTGGGGTTTGACCGCCCAACCTCCTCCACATCAAACGGACTTTATACCAATCCGCCTAAACGACTTCCTTGGTTTATCCACCCTCAAAATTTAATATAAACCCAGCATTTCATTAGTGTGCCCAAGCATGGAGGAACCAAGAGAGGGCACGGAATTCAAGATTTTTTTAATTAATTTATTGTAGGGAACCATGATTGAGCGAAATTCCCAGGAGGGTGAAATTTTTGCAGTGTCCAAATTGGACAAATTTTATGTCGATCTTACACTTCTCAGCGACACAAACCCAATGGCACAGTCAGTTTCCTAATATGAGCAGCAGATTTGCAGAGGACCCAGAGAAGGGAATCTTTGAGGAATCTAGGGGAATCTAAAAGATTCCTTGAGCCCCAGATTTCCACTTACTCAGAATTCAGAAATTTGACAGTCGATTTTGCACTATTCGACGCCACAAATCTGATGGTGTGTTCAAATTTTCCATTTTCTCATTCCATTTTTTGGCCACTTTTCAAAGTCGAGTGTAGGTGTCAGCATTCACGTGTGAGCAGCCAGTCCATGAGATTCGACGCAGCGAGATGGATGGTCCGATCAGCTTCAATAATTTGACATCCTTTTCTTCAGATGGCCCCTGGATGTGAGGTATATGCAGTGTTTTCATGTACTTCTTTTTTCTATGCATTATGTTGCATAGATCCTTGTTTGATGTTTGATGTGAGATCTTGTTTCTTACTTGTTTCATGATTCCTGCTTGATGTGATGTGGAATCATTTCTGGGATGTATTTGTTGTCATGATTCGTCATGTTTTGTTTGAGATCCCTTTTTCGTTATGTTGATGGGATACTCATGTGTCACCATGTATGATTGAATTGAAATCCCTTTTATGCCATGTTCGCGAGATGTTCATTATCATCATGCATGAGTTTGTGTCATACTGATAGGAGTCCTTTTTGACTGAGAGTCAGTATAGTGGAAGATCTCTTGGCGCCACTCCTGCATGAGGGCATTTTTCTTGTATGATAGCAACGTCACCTCTTATGTACATCATCACTATTGACAGCACTTAATGCAACGGCCTACACCATCTTGACATCGGGGCCCAGAGACGTAGTCTCTCTTGGACGAACTCCGTTATCAACGGCTTATGTTTAATGCATTGATGAATGTCATGTTCCTCTTCTTTACAACATGCATATGTATTCATTTATGTTCTTTTAAAAATGCAATTTAACACATCACGAAAGTAAAAGGTCTTGGAAGGGTACTTTGTCACACACGGACCCAAATCACTGTTATAGATCTAACCCAAAAATATTATAGATCTGATATGAAAATATAAGACAATGCAAATAAACCCATAAATAATATGAAATGATTCTTTATTGATCAAACCCTTAAGGTAGGGCAACACCATACATTCACTCCTTTAGGAAGGAGAACACTCCACAAGCCATATGCCTATTCATATAATAATCCTTGACAATATTCCTTGACATGGAGTCTCTAGCCTCTATATAGGCCTCATACATACAATACCATGGGTCATTACCATGGTTCCCTCATACCATCAAACTAATACCATGGGCCCATTACATTATTACTAACTACTTGTGGTCCCTTACATGATATGGGTTAACCACCTTATTTATTACTATGGCCCATCCCATTATTACATTTTTACCTTGGGTACCTCCCTTGGTAACCCATATTATTCCCCCTAGGTATATAACATTCCACCCCCTTAGCATGTTTCGTCCCCGAAACATGGGAAGAACACAAATAATAAGATCTACTCAAAAGAGTAGTCCACTGGTACCATGCATGTGCATCTAGCCATCCAAGAGAGAGCTATAACAATCACTCACTACTGTGAGTTTGGCTCTCTCGACCTTTGAGGTGCTAAATACTCTCTGCAACTTGAACACTCTGAAGGCAACTTCCAATTCAACCTTGTGAAGCATTTCATTGTTACAATTTTGTCAGATTTTATCACTTTTTTTCCATGGCTATTGTTGTGTCCCACTTGCACTGATTATTATTACAGCTTTCCAAGACACTATGTTGAACTTGATGCCATGTAATATTATGTTTTGTTGAATTTTATAGATATATAGAAAATATGTGTAGTATTTTTTTTTAATATTATATTTAATTTTGAATGGGTGTTTATGAATACTATCGATTCTATTTGAAAATTAGAATTGTGTCATTGACAATTCTTTTAGAATAAAGCATTAAAATGTTAAAAACAAAACATGCAGCAAGGGAAATAAAGGGAAATAATGTTGAGTAGCAAGGAATCTTCTTAACATAGAACATAGACATCTTTCCATGTAATTTGAAAGGGAAAATTGTCACCATGTTAACATTACACCACACGTTTTGTATTAGTTTTTTTTGTTACATGTAGATTATACAAGCATAAGATTCTTGGCTCAATACTAAAGACTTGAATTCATAATTGGGTCACTGCAAGCACTCCATATAGTTCAATCCATTGTGAGATTCTGTTATGAAACCAGCTAAAGAGAAGATAGAAAGGATAGATCAACGCCTTAGAATTCAACCTCTTCGAGGGGGCAACCTCCTTTACATTACATAAATGAACAATTCTTGGATGATTCAAATAACAAAACCTCCTTTCTACATATAGGAGTCTAAGGAGTCACAATATAATCTAACCGACCTAACAATAATAATATAAAGCCACAAAAATAACAATAGAGGGATTCTATGGGGCATAGAAATAGCAATATGGGGGTAATAGGGGCACAACAATATAAATAAGGGGTATAACTACAATAGTAATGGGGTAATCACTAGTATTATAGGGACCCAACATGCCCCTCTCCTTCAAAAAAAGTGTTGTCCTCAATGCTTGAGTAGTTCTGGGTACTTCTGCATAAAATTCTCATCCTCCCATGTGGAATCTTCAGCGGATAAGTTCTTCCACTTGATAAGATACTCTAAAATTGATCGATTTCGTAGTTGTCGAGTTCTTGTTTCTGTGACTACTTCTGGTTCCAATATAATTTTTCCTTCCTCGTCAAGTTCTAGCAATATTGTTTGAATTGGGAGCTTGTCACCTAAAACCTTCTTTAAACATGAAACATGGAAAACTGGGTGCAATCGAGAAGCTGCAGGAAGCTCCAATTTGTATGCCATAGTACCAATCTTTTGCAACACCTTGTACGGACCATAATACTTTGGTGATAATTTATTATCCTTCTTAGCTTACTTTAGGTACATTTGCTTATATGGTTGTAGCCGTAGGAATACCCAATCACCTAAATCAAAACTTCTTTCACTGCGATGTTGATCTGCCTGTTGTTTCATTCTATTTTGTGCCAACACAAGGTTATCCTTTAAGAGTTGGAGGACTTGTTGTTGATGTTTGATGTGATGTTCCACTGCCTGAACCTTAGAATTTTCTCTTAAATATGATGTGATGGATGGTGGTTGATACCCATAAAGTGCCATAAATGGGGTCATTTTTGTTTCTGTATGGAAGGAAGTGTTATACCACCATTCAGCCAGAGGCAACCATTTGACCCATTGTGTCTGTTTATCAGATACAAAGAAATGAAGATATCCTTTCAAACATTTGTTTACTATCTCAGTTTGCCCATCAGATTGAGGATGATAAGATGAGCTATGAGCTAACTAAGTACCAAGACAAGAAAATAATTCTGTCCAAAAATTTCCACTGAAAATGGGATCTCTGTCACTTACAATAATCTTTGGGTTTCCATGTAGCTTTTGAACTGTTTCCATAAATGCAGTAGAAACTGATGCAGTAGAAACTGTACTGGCTTTAAATGGATGTGATAATGCACAAAAGTGTGCATACTTGGTAAGTCTGTCAACTACCACCATGATGACACTCTTTCCCTCAGACTTGGGTAAACCTGTGATAAAATCCATTGAAACCTCCTCCCAACATTGGCTTCAAATGGATAAAGGTTGTAATAGACCCGGTGTCTTAATTGTTTCAACTTTTTTTTGTTGGCAAACCAAACATTCCGCCACAAACTTTTGAATATCTAATTTAAGCCCATCCCAAAAAATTCCTTCTTAACCCTGTGGTAAGTTTTTTTAAAAATCCTGAGTGCCCTCCTAAGGGAGAAGTGTGCATTTCCATAAGAATCTTTTGTTTTAGGTGGGAATTCTTACAGAGGTATAAGCGATCTTTGTACCATAATGAATCGTTTTGCCAGCTAAATGTATCAGACGTACTAGAATCTTGTTGTAGCTTTCGAATAAGTGCCCACACTTCTTCGTCATTCTTCCATTCCTCCCTTGCTTCGTTTATCCAATCTGGTTGGATAATAGAAATGGCACACAAAAATGCTTCCACATCCTCATCCTTTCTTGAGAGTGCATCTGCCACCACATTTTGCTTCCCTTTTTTGTAGATGATTTCAAAGTCATAACCCAAAATCTTTGTGACCCACTTTTGTTGCTCTTTAGAGGATAATATTTGCTCTTTAAGGCTATCATGATCCGTTTTTACCTTGAAGTGTCTTCCCATTAGGTAGGGTCGCCATTTCTTAAGTGCATGGAGTATTGCCAACATTTCCTTCTCATAAATAGCTTTGCTTAAAAACTTTCCCTTGATTGGATGACTTTCAAAAGAAATGGGTCTTTCATCTTGCATTAGAACAACACCAATTCCATTTCCTGAAGCATCACATTCCAAAATAAAGGTTTTTGTGAAGTCCAGTGTAGCTAAGACCGGTGCTTGGCACATTGCCTCTTTAAGATGTTCAAAGGCCTTTGTTGCTTCCGGAGTCCATGAAAATGAATCTTTCTTCAATAATGTTGTTAGAGGTGCTACTATTCTCCCATAATTCTTAACAAACTTGTGATAATACCCTGTCAACCCAAGAAATCCTCGCAATTGCTTTATGGATGTGGGGATTTTCCATTCCTTAATGGCTTTAATTTTGCTAGGGTCTACCTTAACTCCTTCATGAGATACAATATGACCCAAATATTCCACCTCCTGGACTCCAAAGAAACATTTGGATCTTTTTGCATATAATTGTTTCTCCTCCAATAGTTGTAGCACCCTGTCAACATGTTCAACATGATCCTTCCAAGACTTGCTGTAGATTAGTATATCATCAAAAAATACTAACACAAATTTTCTAAGGAATGGTTTGAAAATTGAATTCATCAAACCTTGAAATGTTGAAGGTGCATTGGTAAGGCCAAAAGGCATGACCAAAAATTCATAATGACCCTCATGAGTTCTAAATGCCATTTTCGGAATGTCTTCAATCTTCATTCTGATTTGATGATATCCCGAACGAAGATCCAACTTGGTGAAGTAAATTGATCCATGCAATTCATCCAGTAATTCATCAATGACAGGAATGGGGAACTTATCTTTAATAGTGAGCTTGTTGAGCTCCCTATAATCCAGACACATGCGCCATGATCCATCCTTCTTGTGCACCAATACTACTGGAGCTGAAAAAGAACTTTGACTCGGTTGAATTATACCAGCCTCTAGCATTTCTGCAACCATACGTTCAATTTCACTTTTTTGGACATAGGGATATCTGTACAGCCTGATGTTTGGAGGAACACTTCCTGGAATCAGATGAATAGCATGATCATGATCACACATAGGTGGGAGACCTTTGGGAGTCTCAAATACCTTGGAATGATTGTCCAGTACTTTTTGGAGATCTGGAGAAATAGATGATTCCAATGTGGAAACATCTAGCGAACATAATTGTGCAATTACACCTCTTTGCTCCTTTTTTAGAAGCTTTGTCAAGCCATTAGAGCTGATTATCTTTCCTGGTTTCCCTGCAATACCCCTTAATTCAACTTCCTTTCCTTCCGTAGAAAATTTGATGAAAAGTTCTTGAAAATTAAAAGCTATTGTACCCAAGGATTGTAGCCATTGGACTCCTAGTACAACATCAGCACCTCCCATTGGAATGGAAAGCATTGGGCTAGTCAATACATATTCTCCCATGGATAGCTTGATATTATGGCACTTTCCAGAGCAATTTATTTTTCCTCCATTTGCAATCATCACTTGACACTGTGGTGCTGGATATAGGAAGCAATTCAATTCTTTTTCTACCCTACAATGAATAAAATTGTGGGTGCTTCCTGAATCAATCAACACTATTACCTTTTTCTTCTTGATTTGTCCTTCTATCTTGATGGTTTGAGGAGTGGTAATTCCCACCAATGCATTACAAGATATGGTCGGATTTATTTGTTCTTCATCTAGGCTTTGTTCCTGGAGTATATCCTCTTCTTTTGACCTTTCTTGCTCCTTTTCTTCTTCCTCTTCACAATCTATGTAGAATAATTTCTTCTCAGCACACTTATGACCTTTTGTGTATTTGCTATCACAACTGTAACAAAGCCCTTTTGCTCTTTTTTCTTCCAATTGTTGTGGTGTCAACCTTGTAGGTTGTGGAAGACTAGGGGCAACAACACTTCCGTCTTTATAGTTGTGAGTGGTATGCTTCCTAGTTGCCATAATTTTGCTTTCCATTTTTCTTGCTAACCTGAATGCCTTCTCTAATGAATCAGGTTCCCAAAGGCGAACATCATGTTGGATATTATCCTTTAAAGACCCTATGAAAACATCAATCCTATGCTCCTCTGGAATATCTTTTACCCTTATGTTCAATTTTTGGAACTCCTCAATGTGCTCCATTATTGAACCCTTTTGTTTGAGACTTATCAATTGGCTAAAAAAAGTGTTGCTTTTTGTATCCTCATAATGTGCTATCAATTCTTCCGTAAAAATTGCCCAAGTGATAAATTGTTTACGAGAACAAAGCCATTGATACCATACAAACTGATTTGGTTCCAAATATACAGTTGCCATACGTACCTTTTGTGCGTTTTGCACATTATTGAGATCGAAGAATTGCTCCATCTGTAATATCCATGTGACGGGATCCTTGCTATCAAACTTCCTCATATCGATTTTTGGAATATGGTGATTCTTCGATCCAACATTAGTGTCTATGGAATCATGATTAACATTTCTTTTGTTCTCATCATGAGTTTCCTTTACTACCTTTTCACCATTAGTAAGTATTTCTTGTAGAAAATTTGTCAAATCTGTCTTCAAATCTGCCATGCCTGTCTTCAAATTTGTGTTCAAATCTATCTTCAAATTGCCCATCTTAGCTTCCATGCCATTCATCTTAGCTTCCACACCATTTATCTTAGCTTCTATTAACTTTTGTGAGCGTGACATTTGTTGCACTTGTTCTTGTAATTTTGATATATCATGTAGCATTTCTTCCTCTTCTTCATGAGTCATGCTAGAGCTTTCAGGTTCCTTACTAGGTGTTTGCATTTTCTTTCCTCGGGGCATCAGTTACCGATAATAATGCTCTACTATGCCCTTTGAATTCCTTCAAAATAAATTTTCAAACCAAGCTTAAGCAAAAATTTAAAAAAATCTACACACCTTTTTTCACTTTGTAGGAGCTCGATATTGCCTCTGATGTATCTCTGTACTTTCCAATCATCTAGTTCTAAATTTGTGACCTGTAGTAGCTCTTTGTGTCCTCTTTCCAATGCCAGTCTGATCCAAATTGGATTCTCCAAGGAAGAGTTATGCACAATCTCCCAAGATGACCTGATTATAGACCTTTCTATAAGAGCGAAGTTGTATGAAGTGCCACGTATACAATTTTTGATATTTGGTTCTGAAAAAGATATACAAGAAACTACAGTCCGTCCTCTTTCTCTACCTTCTTACGAAATTTCAATCTGATTCCTAGAGAGAAAGTTATGACGATTTTCCCTAGGTCACCTGTTTTGAATGTAATTCAGGAGTCTGCAAAAAGACCAACTTCCTCAGATCATATCTCTGAAAAGCGCGAAAAGCTCTGAAATTCGGACCCAAGGTTCAGTGAGATTTCTTCTCAAATGGGTTTTTTTTTGCGACTTCTGAAACGTCACAGAAAAAAGTTATAGCGAAAATGCCACGATGACCTGTTTGGAGCAGCGAAACCCTAGAATCCAAAGCTCTGATACCAAACGTTATGAAACCAACTAAAGAGAAGATAGAAAAGATAGATCAATGCTTTAGAATTCAGCCTCTTCGAGGGGGAAACCTCCTTTACATTACATAAATGAACAATTCTTGGATGATTCAAATAACAAAACCTCCTTTCTATATATAGGAGTCTAAGGAGTCACAATATAATCCAGCCGACCTAACAATAATAATATAAAGCCACAAAAATAACAATAGAGGGATTCTATGGGGCACTGAAATAACAATATGGGGGTAATATGGGCACAACAATATAAATAAGGGGTATAACTACAATAGTAATGGGGTAATCACTAGTATTATAGGGACCCAACAGATTCATAACACATAAATCAATGGAAAGAGGTAAGGATCCATTCTTTATTCAAAACGTGTGGTGCTAATTCCAATCCTCATTGTAGTTCTCTTACGCGAATATAAATTGGTTATTAAACAGATGTACCACCTAGCAAATGCCCCTTTGACACCTCAAATAGCTTCATGTGAGTAATATCTCCAATGTCAAGTTTGGCTTAACAAGAACAACCTTTCATTATTTTAACTATAGCTACATCGTTAATGAGTCTAATGTACATCATTATGCTAATTTTGAAGCTCTTGGGACAGGATGATGGAATTTTTTATTTTCTGTTGTCATGTTTCCACTAAATTTGTAGGCATATATATTTGAAGTTTCTATCTATCATGTGTTTGTCAAATGTTTATATTATTGATTTTGTGCTCTATCCCTTTGAGTTGAATATTCTTTATTTTTATCATAGACTAGTTTGTAGTTTCATTATTTCACACAAATTAGTAGTCCAATTTTTGTGGTTGTTTCTTCTTTATTTTATCGTTATACGTTCTTTAATTTTTAAATATATTTTCCCTCTTTTCCATACATCATCCATCCCCTAGCCAATCCATACAGCACCACCACTAAAAAAAATACAAGAAAATAAATTAAAAAGAAAAAAGAAAAAGTATGCACCCATGCATTGTATGGTCAATGCATCTCATAGATAACAAGATCAACTCTATTGATCATTTACCTTTTTTGGTTCAAGTCAACATGGAGACATAGCAATGGCATTGATTAGAAACTATGTAAGGCCACTTAGACATGGTTAGAATGGCTAGAAGTACCAACCTTTCTTAGAAAAGGGGTTGAGAAGATGAAATTAATGTTGGATTAAGATATAAGAAAGGGTCAATATGGCCAAGGATAATAGATTTATGCAACTTGTCCCTACTTAGTTGGTGGAATTATTGATCACAAGGGAGACTTGGTGAAAAATACATGTGAAAAGACCAAATTCCTCATTATAATTCTAAAAGGAATCAAACACTCCTGAACACATTAGAAGCTTTACTTGAAGACTAATGTTTGTTGTTCTTGTTGGGTTATGTTCTTTATTCCCTAATTTTAATGGAATATTCTATCAGAATTTTGATATAAGAACCATCTGGGTCTAGATGCAGATCGTTTAGTCTTTCCAAGTAAGGGAACTTCTAAATTGATGCTAAATTAATGGTTTTTTAGAATAAAATAACAGAGCTTCTTGATTAAAAAAGAGAAGTTACATAATTTAGGAACAAGGTAGATAACCCCCAGTCATAGTGGAGATGAAACTATAACAAAACAAAAATACAGAAAAAAACAAGGTAGGATCAAGTAGGACCGAAAAACACCATAAAATCAACATGCAACAACTTGGTCAAACCTAACGAGAGAACAAAAAGGATTTGTGAGTCCAGCCAGCCAAAGAAAGAGCCAATCAGAGCTCAAAAGAACCTAAATGGAGGATGGACCCATCTACCAAGAGTTCAAAAAGTATTCTTCTAGGAAGAAAATGAATCTCATGCTTGGACATAGCATCCACTTCCACATTTTTCTCTTTGTACACATGGAGGAAAGAAATGTCACTGAAGGAAGAGTGAAGAACAACAATGTTTTCCATCCAATGGTGAAGCAATGGAGCTTCCAGAGAGTTGTGCTCCAACAACCAATCAATGACAATTTTTGAATCACTAGCGATCTTTATGGAGTCGATGGCAAGCCAGATGATTCTCTGAAGTAAACCCCACAATGCCACGACCTATGCCCAATAGTTTATGCGGCCATCACCATTCCAAAAGAAGAAAAATTCCCTGCTAGGATAGAGCTTGATGAGGGAACTATAGCCACATTAGCCATCAATAGAGGCCCCATCAAAGAAGCCAAAAGGGTAATGTGGCCCCAACTCCTTAAATTGAACAGAACGTCGAGGAAACCTTGGGATCTAAGGGCCAATCTCAAGGAAATAAACAACAGTTTTGACACAAGCAAAATGGAAATTAGGAATCCAATCCTAAGAAATAGAGGCATTTATGGAATACTAGATCCCCCATAGAACATACAGGGGAAGCGCTTTGTAGGATATATGGCTCTAGGACCAATACATAAGGAATTTAAAAATAGACGATCAGACCCTGTCAATCTTGAGGTTTAAAAAATCCGGTACATGATCCAAGATGGCCTTTGTGAAGGAGCAGTGCAGGAACAGGTGAAGAATATCTGCGAAGGCCTAATGGAAGAAATGGCAATGACTCGGACCCTGTATACCCCTTTTCACCAGATTCTCCCAAGTCAAGATCTGGTTGATAAGGGTCAACCAGGTGAAGTATTTAATCTTCAAAGGAGCATCCCATTTCCACATGGGCATAGTCCATTTTCCAAAGGGACATGTAAGTGGAGAACTATATATGTTAAAGTAAATTTATTTGACTGCAATGTTACCTCCTGGAGCTTGGCCTTGCCATATAAGAGAATCAAAATTGTCATTTAAAACAATCCTTACCTCAATGAGTTTGAGTGTATATGACACCCATTTGATTCAAACTCTGCATTAAGTCCCAGATCCCAACAATGAGGCCAAGAAGGAAAAAGATGCTCCAGGGGAAGCAGATTCTTCAGGCCAGCTAGGCGACAAATCCCCAACTAGTGCCGAGTAGAGATAATTAGAGGAGAGAGGATATGGTCTCCCATCAGGCCCTTGATCATGTCCAACCTGATTAGGATTTTGTCATCATTTCCTGCTTTCCATCTCGGGTTGCCACAAAGCCAACATTTGGCATGCGTCAAACTACTCAATATGACAAATTTCCTACACTTACAGGGAGTTCTGTTAGCAACCCAATCCTCCAAGCTTTGATGATGGATATATTTTCCTTTGACAATTCCACTCCATAAACCCTGAACATTAAAATCCCTCCAAATATTAAGGGAAAGAAGGGCTAGATTAAAGCGCTTCATATCCCTAAGGCCCCAACCTCCCGAGTCTTGAGGGCGGGAAAGAGAGTCAAGGTTGATGAGGTGGAATTTTTTAACTTGTCTTGTTCTCGACCACAAGAACTTGGTGATGATGGAATTGATTTTGGGGATGATCACCACAGGAAAAAGGAATAAGTGCATCCAATACATTGATATTCCTAAAAGAACAAATTTAATCATGATCACCCTAACACTGAGGGACAACCATCTATGATCCCATAGAGAGTTTTTTTTTCTGTATTTTAAGGATCAGGCAATCCAAATCTGATATGTGATAGTTTCACAGTTTTAGGAAACAACCCAAGTACTTAAATCCTGAAGATAAAGGGATAGATTTGATCCCAAATATGATGACTATTTGCTAACGGGACATAGCATCCTTCTTGTTAGTTATAATTTTATATTTTTCCTTGTTCAGAATGAGGCATGTGGCTCTTCCAAATGTAGATACAATCTGATAGAGAACCTCCCATTCAAAATAATTGACAGCTCCAAAACCAAGGACATTGTCCTAAAAAAGAAGATGAGTAATAGAGGACGTGGGAGAGACCCTACAACTAGATATGACACCATTTTTTTGTTTTTTTGACACTTTTACTAAGAGATTCTATAACCAAAATAAAAAGGAGTGGGGATAGATCACATCCTTGTCTCAGGCCCCTGGAGATTTTGAATAAATTTGTTGGGAACCCATTGATTAAGAATGCCATTGAAACCGAGGTCATACAAGCCATTATCCATTTAACATGGTGATGTAGAAAGACGATTATGTGAAGGATCAAGTAGAGAAAATTTGAATCTACTCAATCATACGCCTGTAGGATATCGATTTTCATGAGACATACATTTTGTTTGCCCGATTTGATCGAATGAATATACTCTTGAGAAATGGTAACTTCATATTGTATTCTCATGTTAGGTATAAAGCCAAATTGTTTTGGGCATATATAGTGTGATAGAATCTTTTTAACTCTGTTAGCTATAATTTAGAAATCACATTATAAGCACAGTTACAGAGAGAAATTGGACTAAAGTTGAAAAAGCATATATATTTATATTTCTTAGTAATTAAAGCAAGGAATATTACATTGCTAGCACCTAATATATGTTGAGTAATCCAGGATTCTTCAACCAGTTGCAACAATTTAGTCCCCGTGATGTTGAAAAAGGATATATACAGGTTAACTACCCAACCATTAAGGGTCGAAATTTTGTATTTGGCCATATCTTTCAACATATATAAGAGCTCCTCTTCAGTAACATGGTTGTCCATAAGTCTAGTGTCATCCTCATTAACTACGTTAGGAAAAAGGTTTTCCATCTCAACCATGTCTATGATGGTACCCTCCTCCTATTCTTTGAACCGACTATTGAAAAACTTGAATGCTTCTATTGTAGTGGCTACAACCACCCTCCAAAATTTTGCCTTAGCTTCGTTTTGGAGCCTCCCTACCAACTTTTCACATCAGCTTTCCTTGCTTCGTAAATTTCACAAGCTTCAGTGTTTTTCTTGCACAAAGGCAGCCTATCAATCATAGCTTGATGCATTCCCCTCACAGGATAATCACCCAGACTTGGTCCAGCTATAGGTTGAGCAGCTCCCCAAGAAATTGTGCAATTCTGGAGGGCAACTAGTCTTCCCTCCAGAAACTGCGCAATCCTGACTAGTATCCTGCTGGGCTCCAGAATTGTGCAATTCTAGCAGTCAACACATAGTGAAAATTGCGCAATTTTTCCCCGCGGGGCTGCTCAGCCCAGAATTTGTGCAAATCTGGGTAATAGTTGGCTGCTCTGCCCAGAAATTGTGCAAATCTCCTGGGCAGCCAGCCTAGCTCCCAGTCAGAAATGCACATTTTCTCCTGGCAGTCGAACAACCTCTTACATGTCCAACTGAGTTGACCAGTTCCCTCCGGGACCAAGAAAAATAGACTTTCATGTGTGGGTTGCTTCTCCCAAGGTAGCATGCAAAGGAATCCCTTGATTCAGGGATCTACTTTTAGCAGTTGGAGGTTACATGCAAGGATCACTTCAGAAACCTCCCACCAAGTGTTGTTTTCCCCAGATTTGTGGCAAGCGCGTCAGAACATTGATGTTATCCAAACTCATCAGCTGAATGCTACAGAGCTCATCCCTCACATCAACCTTGCAACTCCGACATCCCACATCACATCTACGAGCCATCGACACATTCAACTCAATTGTTTTGGGGTAAGCCCGTTTTCCATGACTTGTGTTGCATTTCTGTTGCCTTTTGTGTTTCACTTGTATGAGTATTGTTTGCCTATTTTCTTTGAATGCTTGATGTCGTTTACATGTATATTAGCTCGTCCTAGAACTGTCTCAGTTTTCATTGCTATCTCACTGTTGTCGCATGCATGAAACTGTTTTTCACGAATGGTCACCGATTCGGTGACTCACTTCGCCCACATGCATGTTGATCTATTTACTGAATATTTCATTCATGTTTGCATGCACTATCAATCACTTATACTTTCACTAAGTGTCTCTATGCATCCACTGTCATATTTTCTTTCAGTTTCCCATCGACAAGTCGGACCAACCTTAGTCCGGACTCTGCCTTCACTGAGACAACATTGTGTAATCTAGGGAAGGAAGGCTCTGTCTTCCTCTCTAGAAATGTGCATTTCTACCCAGGAACTGTCCTCCAGGATTTTTTTGTGCATTTTTTAGGGAAAATGACTGTTGGCCCAGAAAATTTTGCAATGCAGTCACTAAGCCTGCAGCCATTTCCAGCTGAGATTGTGCATTGCACAATTCCAGCAGTCAGTGGCCAGACTAGACTATGCATTGCGCAGTTGTAGTATTCAGCCAGTCTCCCAGCAGCCCAGACTGTGCCTTTCATAGTCTTGGTAGTCATTCTTCCAACCTCCTGGCCGAAATTGCACAACCTTCATGATCAGTCACATAGGTATGCTGAAAGTTAGTTCTCAAGTTCATTTTGGTTTTCAAATGACAGATTTCTTTCCATGAGTGTTTCCATGTCTCCAGGTATTGCGGGTGTTCATCTGCCTCTCAGCATTGCAAGTACAATGGTTTCCAAGAGGGCAGAGTCGAAGACACCATTCAGAGCACACCTGGAGATTTAGTCGATCAAATGTCTATGAGCTTGCCTACTCACGAAGATATCAAGTTGTTTGTAGACAAGAACATCAAGATATCACAACGAGCAGCATCATGAACAACAATTGAAGGCAACATACCGAATGCAATGAATGCAACAAATGCAATGAACGCAGTGAATGCAACGAACACAACGAATGGAGCGAATGCAACAAGAAGGTTGTTGACAACACAGAGGCAGAGAAAAGTTGCAAGCTCAAGCAAATCCATTGATGATCAAAGAAACTTTGGAGATTCAAGCTACAAGGTGACGATGCAATGTGAAGATAGCACGAAGATAGAGAATGGAACAAAGAAGGAGTTGCATGTGCTAAAGCAACAACTCAAGGAATAACATGAACCTACATAGACAAACAAATGAGTTGCAGCAGGAACAAGAACAGTAGTGGGCGCAACATGCACTCACGGATGAAACTGCACCCGTACAAGTTATATATCTATCCCAGTAGCTGGCTCGGAGCAGACATGGTGAGCAGTGTTGATGATCGCATGCAAGGGATTCAACAGCATGCATGTCATTATGCACACGCATGCTATCCACCCCATTCAGCACACTCACCATGGGGAAGACAAGAAGAAAGTCCAACTGGAGCTAAACATGTACTTCGACAAGTTGATGCGCATGACCACCAACACACACTTGACGATCAGCACAGACACTATGCATCAGTTTGTTGCTAGTTCAGCTGCACCCAAGAAGACCATGCACATGTTAGCAAACGAGTAAGATGAAGGAGTTGAACCAATGCATGGTTGTAACAGAGGCAAGAGTTTGCTTCAACAAGATGTCACCATGGGGTGCATGCACATCGTCACAGACGGCCAAGCTTGGCATCAAATCACCACCTTCACCATCACAAGCATGTCAAAGAGTTGGTCTCATCACAACGGACCGAGTGCCAGTGATGTCTTGCATGGCTTGCTCTAGCCATTTTGTCTCACATGAGTACATGTGCATTGTAATGTAACGTCATGTCAAGTGTAAGGCAAGTGTTGATAGTTGGATGTAATAATCATAGAGTAGATGAAGAGTCATGAGGGTAGTTGAACTATCACAAAGGGGAATGTCAAGGGTCACCCCACCCTTTGCTATAATTAGTCCCTCATAACTCATTGTATGGGCCTTTTGGTCATCAAAGCTTCTGATAAGACTATGTTGGAGAAAGCTTGGACAATATTATAATGCGCCTTGGCTTCTCCATTGCACGGAGCTAGTTCATCTAATTGGAGGAGCAGGTGAATGTGGTCGTAACATTCCACTGTTGGGGCTAGCAAGTTTACATGGATGTATTGTATGATTGGGACTTACACTTCTTTATATAATAAGAGTCAGCACATTTCCATGCATATGTTGTTATTGTAGTTGGATTGTTCTGGTTGCTTAGAAATGTATGTTGTTTAACTTACGTAGTTGTGTATGAACTGCTTTGTATGCAATTATATGAATCTTGTTACAGATGTGCTGTTGGTTTAACCATCAATTTGGATTGTTGGCTGACCTTCTTTCCAACTTGTGATGCATCTTCGCTCGTGTGTTCCCTTCCTAGCTAAGTACTGCTACAAGTTTCCAAGGGGCGCACTCATCTCACCCCCCATGTGTTAGAAAATCTCATTCGTCTTCCTTAACTCACTGCAGTGGTCACACCCTTGCTAATGACAGAGTTATCTTACTTGCCTTTGTGCGACATCGTGGTCAAGGCATTACCTTACAATCCACTTCTAGGACTCCTACACCAAACGGTCTGAGGTCTAATTGGGACCTCTTACTGGGGGGATCCCCTTGACATGTTAGCAAGTCTAGCACCATCAACATTTCTAGTGCTAGAAGGAGGGCCAGATAACATGTTGTGTCCTCTCATCTAGTTTCAAACCTCTGCATAACTTTCATGGACTCTTTCACTCTTCTCCCTCCGTGGCGTTTTTTGAATCATGAAGATGTCTCCATCACGAGGGAGTTTTTCGATCTCTTGTCCACTTACACGTATGATGGTGAAGGCGAAGTGGCCTGGCCTAAGTACTTACATGTCTTTCTTTCCATGCTTCATGAGGAACATGGGTGTTCCGACAAACATGCGAGCTTGTTGCTTGCATACACACTTCGTGAATCTCCACATCATTGGTTGCTAAGCCTACCGGATGACAGCATGCACTCACTTGAGCACTTCTGTGATCTCATTGAAGACACATTCTATCATTTTGATCCAAACCATCTTTACCGAAAATTGCTACAACAACGAAAGGCTCTGCATGAATCAGTTATTAATTTTTGGCAGTGCTTCCCTGACTTGCAGTTTCAAGCTCCGAGGAGCTAGATGAAATTTTCTTATCTTTGGGACCAGTTCGAGTATTGCCTTAAGAAATCTACCCATCCCAAGAGGAAGATTGAGATCAAGCCTCGCTCAATATTCTTCATTGATGGAGCTACGCAATCTCATGGGGATGTGGTCATTGTCTCGACTGACTGTCTGCCTTCCCTTCATTCAACAACCACACCACTACCTAGTGATGTTCAAGGTCATGATTACACACCTGTCCAGTTTTCACATCCTCCCAACATCACTTCACTCAATTTTCACACAGATTTGGTTGTGATTCCGTCGAATTCTCATATTCATTATGTTCTACGACCTCTGTCTTCGCACTCAGGTGTTCCTCCGGATGATGTTGTCTTATGTTCATCCATTCTGGACTGTTCACTTGTTGTGAACGAGGAACAACCCATTGATGGAGTTGGTATTGCACAACCAACATGCGCTATCATTCATGAAGAATATGAGTGGGATCTTGAACATCAACACTCAACGAAGGATGACTCACTTCCACCCGAGCCCCCTCCATTTTTTCCTAACCTCTTTGGTGAACCTACCATCCATGATTTTTCATGTGTTTCTTCATCCACAGATGCACCCATTTGTGATCACTCGCAGAACTCATCAGATGTTGGTCCATCATTCGACAACTGAGAGGATAATCTATTCGTTGAAAATCCACTTGATCTTTCATCTGTCTTTTTTGGAAACACAGAGGATGAGTTTGTTCGCTTTTCATCTACCCCTTTGTTTGACTCATTTGATCATGAGGATGCCAATGAATTCATTGATTTTTTTGATCATGGTGGTCGTGATCCATTTACTTCCATATTTGATCATGATCATGACCCTATCACAATTGATCTTTCGAAGCCACCGGTTTATGATGATCTACCTGATGATGAAGTTGAAACACCCAAGACCATTGAGGCACTTCAGCTCGAGATGATGGTTATGTCAATTCCCCGCTCTCTTGGGGTTAGTCTCACTTCCGATCATGAAACTATTCAATCACCCAAGGCTCCTCATCACTCATCTATATGCATTGAAGATCCATCTCATACACAGTTCACACTTCCTCCACTCAAACCGCACAATCCTATTGCTCATGCATTGGAGGAATCTTACATTAGAAGCACACATGTACGACACAAGTTATCTTTGTTTCTTTCGTTTTCTTGCATGTATCAATCAAGAGTGTGCTTGTTCTTCAAACTTGCATGCAGTGTCACACAGCACCATGATAAGTCCGTGGACTGCTCATCATGAACTTGCACACACGTATGTCCTGTGGTTATCTTCATTGTTATATATTTCTTGCTTGTTGGTTCACACAACTAGGTTGCTCACGGACCAAGCCTTCACCAACATGGGTCTACCAATGTGTCGGTGGCTGCATTGGAAATATCACTTCACATGATCAAGCCCATGCACCGTTAGTGTAGGAGTAGGAGTAGTGTTTGCTTTCAGTGAGTTTGCTTGCATGCTTGTTTTCTTATTCTCTTTGTTTGCTTGTTTTTTTGCTTTCTTGTTTACTTACTTTATTTTCTTTCACTTTTGCTTCTAATCTTTCTTTTCTTTTTAATTTGTTAGTTTGCTTGTTTCATTCGTAGGTTAGTTTTGCATGAAACCATGTATGACTCTTGAAACGAGCTGGGTGAAGTACAAGAGGGCATGTACAACTATCACTACTTGGTTATCTATCATCTTGCCTCTGTATGAAGAGCTTGTTACTTTTATTCCATGATACATCAAAGGAAAATACGTACTGTTCGAAGTGAACCTTGGTGAAAACACAACGCTTGTGCGCTAACTAGTGTCACCTTCTCTAGTCGGTTGTTTTTGGGTTAACCCTTGTTAGCTCAGTCAAGTAGAGTAAGGTGAGGGGGATAACATTAACAGGCACATTAGAGATATAATAAACTACTTCTCTGCTAGAACAGCCTCTTATGCTTTCTGTTAGTGTCAGTCTTTTCAGCCTTCCTACATTGATCAAATGTGCTCTTACATAGTGATTTTGAAGTGTCAAGGTCAAATTTTGTCATTTCAGTGAGTCTTCAAGCAAAATTTGGTCACTAGCCATTAGGTCTAGGGTTTGCCCAAATGTCAGTCTATGTCACTATTCAGCTGAGTCTATCATCATTCATAGGGTTTTCATTATCATGTCAGTGTCTAATGGGTCATTTGATACCTTGTTCATGCTTCAGTTGCGCCCAGGCAAGGTCATTTCCCTCTCCTAGGTTTTTGAAGGCGATTTCTCTTGGGCGGCCAAATCACCGGCAAAACTTGTTTCCTGATGTTCATACACCTTCCCCTATCCTTAAAGTACCTTATCAAACACTTCCCATCCCTTAGATCCACCAAATTCCTCATTTTTGCACAAACCCTAGTTTCTAGCTACAACCTGGCAATTTTCTAGGTTGGGCCTGTGTTTTGCCCTTTTGGAACCCTTCCCCTCACTCAATATCTGAGATTCCACTTTCCCCTACTTCCTAACATCCCTCCCTACTTCCAAAAATTTCCCCAAGAATTTAGAAGCCCCCTATCCCCTTCATTTCGCTCCATTTCGACAAAATTCTTTGTTTCACACATCGGGACAAGTTTCACTCAAAAGCTGTTTCAGAGCAATCAGAGATGAATTTTGCAAAACTGAGAGAGGTTTTTGTCCAAAACATGCCAAGGAAGAAAAACCTCCTTCACTTTTTACACAGGTGTCATGGTTTGAGAGAAATGTCAAGAATACCGTTGCCTCAGGAGAATCAAAGGCACCTCTGAAGTGACCTTGGGAAAATCAAGTTTTCTCCTAGCTTGGTTGGCCAAATGACTTTCTTGATGGGTAAAATGATAACCAGACACAAATAGATTTCCAATGAGCTATCATGAGCTCAATTTTGGGTTGAGGAAGGCATTCAAAAGTTGACTGCAACAGAACTCTTCCTTGAGGCAGCCTCATTGGGCACTTTTTGACCAGTCTTGGGAGATTTACTTTTTGACAGGTCAAATCAACTCCAAATTGAAACATTCTAGTTGGGTTGGAAAGTAGACTCAAATACCTTTCCAACGAGCTATCCTGCACCCAATTCCGACACCGGGAAGGCCTCCAAAATCCTCCTGAAAAAGCGCGACCACTCGAGCAGGGGCGCGACCACTCAGAGGCCTCTCTGCAGTGTATTTTCCTAAGGGGCGCGACCACTCAAGCAGGGGCGCGACCAATCAGGCTGTAAGTGCCAAATTGACTCAAATTTCCTCCAAATTTTCAAATTGGAGTGAGGTAGGCCTCCTAAACATTTTAAGTGATGGTGCCATGGATTCAATGATTGGTTTTTGCTCATGTTCACCATGCAAAAAATTATCAAAAGATAGGTTAAGTGACTTGTTGTTTTGCAAGCTTATGCTAGGGTTTGTTTGTTTTTTCAAGGTTCTTTATTCCTTTGTTCCCTCCATTTGTTTTCCCATTATAAAATCACAAATGTTAAAGTGTTGTTGTTATCAACTCATTTGCAAAGAAATGCTAAAACCCCAGCCCAATTCCATGAAACCCAAATCCCTTCTAATCCCTATTCAAACCCTAGTTTCCCTCATATATCATGCTCAAACCCTAAACACTATTGCACACAACAAACATATGTAAAAGGCACAGCAATGAATGAAAACAAACATAGTGAAAAGAAAAAGAAATTGATGACAGAGGCATGCACATAAAAATTATGAAAAAACAGAGCAAAAATGTAACTTGCCTAGCCTAGTACAAAAACAAAAGAAATGACATCTTGCTGCACAAAAATCAGAGGTTAGTAGCTATATGGTGTTCATGCAAAGATTATCAAATGTACAGCTGCAATGTTTTCAAAAGGAGCAGTTTGCTGTGGCTAGGGTTTGCACAATGACATGGTATTCCTCCCTAATCCCTAAACTCTGTTTTCCCTTACCTTTCCCCTCATGAAAACCCTAATTCAATTGCTCATTAATCCTCTAAAAATCCCTATGCAATTGATATCCCTTCCCTTTTGTTAAAGCATGTAATTGAAACCCTAATTCACCCATGACAAAAGCAAATATGAAAGCTGCCAGCATTGTAAAGGAACTGCTGTTATGAAATATGGTTGGCAGCATTGTTAGTAGTTTTCCTAGTCCCAAACCCTAATTCATTTATCCCCTCATTTCCCTAATTCCCTTGATACAGTCCCTCTCCCTTCCATTGCAAAATTGTCACAAGAACCCTTCCCCTCCCCTTGTGATCAAATAAACTAAATCACTGTTTCCCATTAGCATCCAAAAGCCATTTTAAAGGTTGAAAAAACAGAGTATGCTCATGAATGACATTAAAAGCAAAATAAAAGGAGCAGCCTGTAAAATTGATTGTGGTTGATGCTACCCCATACCCTGATACTGATGCCCTCATTTCCTCCATGATGAAGATTTTTATTTTCCTTTCCCTTGGTGCTCAAAATACAAATTTTCCCTAATAAAGTATTGATTTGCAAATGATGAGAGATGAGATGGCATGTTTGACATTGTGTGATTATTTCCTTCAAAGTTCCCTGTTTTTTGTATATATTTTCCCTTTCCTTATATAAACTCCCTCCCCTAACATTTTCCTCATGATTTTTCCCCTTGAAAACAGCATACTTCTCAGCATTTTGCAGGCAGGGCAGCAGTCATCTTTGCCTATTTGTTCCACCTTGCTCAATAACATCATGTAAACCACTAAGACTAATGAGCAAGGTGATGACCGATCTTCATCCACGGAGGATGAGACACAACAGAGGCCTCGTAAGGGTGGCAAAGGTGGTCATCACAAGAGAGAAAGAGCTTGATGAACTATGGAGGATCCGCGGTAACAGAGGCTTGAACCGCAGGAGGCCTGGGGACCCATTGCCCGCTGACAGGGAGTCATTGCTCATCCAAGCAAATTTTCGCTTGGAGAGATTGTTGGAGAAGGCAAATCATGACAAGGAGCTCCTCCGAAACATGAAGACACATTATTGGGCCAGATTACATGTTTGCAAAGCAAAAATGAAAATTCTCCAAAAGAAGCTGTCAGAGGCCCGGAAGAAGAAGAAAAGGACAAACCCACTCCGTATCTTGGCTGAGGCATCCCTCACTCACCATGGTACTCATTAGCCTTCATCCAGCAGCAAAATCAAAAAAATTTGAGAGTTTTGGAGCATTTTGGAAATTTTTTGGAAATTTACAGGTTTTTGCCTGTGGAGTGGTCTCACCCCCCGCGCGACCACTCGTGAGGATTGCTCGGAATTGCAAAAAATTGACATTTTTGGAAAGGGCATGCAAAAACTAAAATTACCTATACTTGGGAGAAGCTTGATTTTGAGATTTGGGCCTCCAAAAGCTCAAAATACATCAAAAAATTGACTTTCTGCCCACTTTTTGAGTTGCAGAAAGTGACCTTGGGAGATTGACTTTTGAGGGGTCAAATCAACTCCAAATCCAGAAATTCCACTTGGGATGGAAAGTAGACAGACCAAGCTTTCCAATCAGCCATTTTGCACCTGATTTGGACCAGTGGAACCCACTCAAAAGTTGCTGCAAAGGGGCGCGACCACTCGAGCAGGGGGCGCGACCACTTGAGCTGAATTTGGCAGTTTTGACTTTTCAGGCCAGAAAACACTGTTTTCACCTTGGTTGATGATTTTTACTTGTAGATGATGGATGAATGTATAATTTTCATGGCACATTGATAGATTTGATCTCTCTTTACCCTTCTAGAAGCTTCCTTGATGTAAAAAGTGAATAATTAATGCATGGATGAGTTAGCTAAGTAATAGAGGCAAGTTGTTGGACTGCCTATTTTCTAGTGCTTAGTTTAGAATTAGTTCAAACTGCTCCTAGGAAGCTGAGCTCGACCCCTAGAGGTGGGGAAAGGAGTTAGATGGTCTATATTATGCTCTCTCTTTCTAATTTTCATGGTTGGACTCTTGTGGGAGAAGCATTATTGTATATTGTACATCTATTACTGCAATTTAAGGAAAAGGAAGGCCAGGGTTTTGCAGACATCATTGTGGATTCTTGTGGATTATTGTGTTGATGGTGTGTTTCCTACTTGTCATTGTAAGTGTGTTTATGTGTTCCATCTCTTATTCTATTGCTGATAATCAAACAAAAGAAGTGATAAAGTTTGAATTCATGCATGCCATGCTCAACTTTTAATTTTGTTTGATATTTATGTTTTCCACTGTCCAAAGAGGATTCAAAGCCATTGTTTGCCCTCTTTAGCTCCCTCTCTTTCTTCCTTGATCATCCATCTCAGCTTAAGGCATCAGCACAAACTCCTTCCTTGCCCCAAAGACCCACCTGCAAAAACTGAGCTCAATCCCCGCACCCTGAATTGCACTCCCTCCAATTGCCACCAAAAACCCCAAAAACTTTAAATCAACCCTCCTTATCAGTTTACTAGCCTAATATCAGTGTTCCTAATTGGGTCAGCTCATCCCATTGAATATTTTACTGAGATTGACCGGAGAGAGCCTTCTCATACCCCGTAGGGCTAGCTACGAGGTGAAATGGTTTGATGTTGCCTTGAAGGTTTACCTTCCTCAGCCTAGGGTGAAATCTCAAGCGCTAACATATTGGCGACCATACTGGGGAGAACATCTAATCGTTTGCTCATTGTCGTGTTATTTCATAAGTCTTAGACGGAGCCTGAAGTTACGCCAGAAGCCTTCGAAAACGCTCTTGTTTTACATCAGCGTTAGTAGATAAACGCTGCTTCAGTCAATCTCCGTGAGCTTGTGAACGTAGCGCTTCATTGACACTTTACCCCAGTACATGTATCAAGTTCAGATCTGATTGTTGATGGTGAACAACGATCAGACACTTGACAGGCTGAAATCATTCACTTGGCGACTCTAAATCAGTTTTGAAGATCAGATCCAAAGACTCCACTGGAGGATGATCCCGACCAGCAGAAACATGAAAGTACAACATGGACAGATCAGGTATTCAAGTTGGAATTTCATCCAAGACATTTTGTTCTTTGTCATAAATTATTTCTTCTCTTTTCCCACGAATGTCAAGAAGGCTTTGCAAAGTATATTGTATTTGAGAAGAGATCCTCGACCTACAGTTAATTCTTTTCCTTCGAAGATTGTGAGTACTAAAGATTTGCATACCTTTGAGCTTGATCAAGACCTTTCTTCCGAATTTTGTGATGACCATCTTCAAGTTGATGAACCTCAAGTGACCAAAACTAATTTTATACCTACTGTACATACCCCTACACCTTGTAAAATTCCAGATCGGTATAAACCTCTTGTTTTACCTTTTGTTCTTCATGCTTTCCCCAAAAGCTATGATCTATACTTGCCGATGTTTGATGGTGAATGTAAGAATGTCAACGCTGAGCAACATGTCCAGAATTTTGAGAATTTTCTAGATCTTTTTGAAGTTGATGAAGAAGATGTTAGTATAAGGCTTTTTGCTCTTTCTTTGCAAGCTAAAGTGAAGAGTTGGTTCAAAACCCTGCCTGATGCAAGCATCTCAGATTTCCAGCAGTTTGTCAAAGTTTTTCTCGACAGGTGGATGATCGGGCAAAACCTTTTCTTGATTGTAGAAGAGTATAACCATCTGAAAAGATTGCCAGGGGAGACAGTGCAACAGTTTTCAGCCAGATTTAACCAAGTTTATTATTCGCTGCCAGTTGATATAAGGCCTACTCCTAGATCAGCTCTCTTGCACTATCCGGGTGCCTTTGATCCGGAGTTGGAGTTTCAGCTGAGAGAAAGGGATATTGCAACCCTTCACGAGATGCAAAACAATGCAGTAAGTGTAGAAGCTCATCTGCTGATCCGAAGGGCAAGGTTGAAAGAAGAAGAGATGAAAAACATAGATCCGGAAAAAGCAACATCTTTAGAGGTGAAGCTTGACATTTTGGTAAGTGCAGTGGAAAAGATGATGGACAAAATCAACTCAAGGAATGATTATGATGTTCACGGCGCGCTGATTGAAGAAGAACAAGTTGCTGATCCAAAACATTTTGTTTCTGATCCCAGTTGTCATAGTGATTGTTTTATAGATCATTGTGAGGAAGAGAGAGCTGTTGATATGATGTATATGTTTGATGATGATTTGCCTCGGTTTGATGAGTATGATGATGATTATGTTCTCCAAACAGAAGCTAATCTTGCAGACAAATCAGCAGCTCGTTTGTGGGAGGAAGAAGTTCATTTTCAGTAGCTTGAATACAATGTTCAGCCATCATATATCAGCTATGACAGTGACGAGGAAAGTGTAGCAAATTTTGAAGTAAGTGAAGGATCTTTGCCTTTTTGTTTTGATTCATGTCAGTTCATCAGAGATAACTACCATGCAATTAGAAATCAAATGTCAACAAGTCTTGATTTATATCATCTTGAGGGCAATGAAAATTTTGTTCAAGACTTCTCATATTCAGATTTGCAGCCCCCAAATGCCATTGGTTGTCAAATTGCAGATGAAGGCATGGAAGTTGACATATTTGATCAAATGATACAAGAAGGTTCCCTACCTTTTTGTTTTGAATCAATTCAGTTTTTGAAGGGTAGATTGCATAGTAAATCATTTAATGTTGAGGATGAGACAGATGACAAAATTCTTGAGCAGCCTGTAGCATCAAATTTGTAGCCACCAAATGAACTTGAAGGGCAGATTACAGATGAAGTTGTGGCAGCCGAAATACATGATTTGATGATACAGGAAGATTCTATACCCTTTTGTTTTGAAGCATTTCAGTTTATAAGCAGAATTTTTGTAAAATCTCTAAAGAACAGGATGAGCAGCATGTAGGTAATCATGTAATCACAATGGAACCAATAGAAATGGGATTGCAGCAGTCTTTTCAAGTTTTTCATGATCCCATAGCTGATGTTTTGGATGAGTTTTGCAGTCAAAATCTATCTCCATTGACTACATGTGAGCTTGAAACATGTGCTGATATGAACTTGATCCGGCAGCCGGTTTCTTTGTCATTTTCAGCAGACGTCTCGTCACAAGGCTCAGATCAAAGTTTGCATGCATGGTATGAGGAAAAGAGAAGTACTCCATTGTATGAGCTAAGTTCCAATGTGCTTGAATTTCAAGATCCTTATGCAGTGTTTTTGGAGGCGGATAGAGAGTTCATATCATTCAACGGATCTGTTTCTAAGTTGCCATCAGAGTTGCCTTTCAGTAGTTCTCTCTTGTTGTTCATTAACGAACACTTGTGGAGAATTCGAACAGCAGACGGGATACTTACTTGGTTGCATTGGTTGTTTCATTTCACTTGATCAGGTGATGAATGAAACTGTTAGAGTAGGTTGTGATGAATAAGCTCCACTTTGAGCATCATTTTCAGTTTGTCGGTTGTGTTTAAGTATCGAGTCAGTTTTTAGTTGAGTGAGAGTCAATTTGTGTTGTTAAGTCCTCTGTTTTCAGTCATGCATTTCAGCTTGAGTTTTTGACTCCATTGCCCAATGAATAAAGCACTGGTCTGCTCTCCCAGAGGTCTAAGGTTCTTGGCACCTCCAAGGAGCTACCATCCCCATTGGAGCCAATGTTAGTGTAAGTCTTTTCAGCCTTCCTACAGTGATCAAATGTGCTCTTACATAGTGATTTTGAAGTGTCAAGGTCAAATTTTGTCATTTCAGTGAGTCTTCAAGCAAAATTTGGTCACTAGCCATTAGGTCTAAGGTTTGCCCAAATGTCAGTCTATGTCACTATTCAGCTGAGTCTATCATCATTCATAGGGTTTTCATTATCATGTCAGTGTCTAATGGGTCATTTGATACCTTGTTCATGCTTCAGTTGCGCCCAGGCAAGGTCATTTCCCTCTCCTAGGTTTTTGAAGGCGATTTCTCTTGGGCGGCCAAATCACTGGCAAAACTTGTTTCCTGATGTTCATACACCTTCCCCTATCCTTAAAGTACCTTATCAAACACTTCCCATCCCTTAGATCCGCCAAATTCCTCATTTTTGCACAAACCTTAGTTTCTAGCTACAACCTGGCAATTTTCTAGGTTGGGCCTGTGTTTTGCCCTTTTGGAACCCTTCCCCTCACTCAATCTCTGAGATTCCACTTTCCCCTACTTCCTAACATCCCTCCCTACTTCCAAAAATTTCCCCAAGAATTTAGAAGCCCCCTATCCCCTTCATTTCGCTCCATTTCGACAAAATTCTTTGTTTCACACATCGGGACAAGTTTCACTCAAAAGCTGTTTCAGAGAAATCAGAGATGCATTTTGCAAAACTGAGAGAGGTTTTTGTCCAAAACATGCCAAGGAAGAGAAACCTCCTTCACTTTTTACACAGGTGTCATGGTTTGAGAGAAATGTCAAGAATACCGTTGCCTCAGGAGAATCAAAGGCACCTCTGGAGTGACCTTGGGAAAATCAAGTTTTCTCCTAGCTTGGTTGGCCAAATGACTTTCTTGATGGGTAAAATGATAACTAGACACAAATATATTTCCAATGAGCTATCATGAGCTCAATTTGGGGTTGAGGAAGGCATTCCAAAGTTGACTGCAATAGAACTCTTCCTTGAGGCAGCCTCATTGGGCACTTTTTGACCAGTCTTGGGAGATTTGATTTTTGACAGGTCAAATCAACTCCAAATTGAAAAATTCCAGTTGGGTTGGAAAATAGACTCAAATACCTTTCCAACTAGCTATCCTGTACCCAATTCTGACACCGGGAAGGCCTCCAAAAGCCTCTTGAAAAAGCGCGACCACTCGAGCAGGGGCGCGACCACTCAGAGGCCTCTCTGCAGTGTATTTTCCTAAGGGGCGCGACCACTCAAGCAGGGGCGCGACCACTCAGGCTGTAAGTGCCAAATTGACTCAAATTTCCTCCAAATTTTCAAATTGGAGTGAGGTAGGCCTCCTAAACATTTTAAGTGATGGTGCCATGGATTCAATGATTGGTTTTTGCTCATGTTCACCATGCAAAAAATTATCAAAAGATAGGTTAAGTGACTTGTTGTTTTGCAAGCTTATGCTAGGGTTTGTTTGTTTTTTCAAGGTTCTTTATTCCTTTGTTCCCTCCATTTGTTTTCCCATTATAAAATCACAAATGTTAAAGTGTTGTTGTTATCAACTCATTTGCAAAGAAATGCTAAAACCCCAGCCCAATTCCATGAAACCCAAATCCCTTCTAATCCCTATTCAAACCCTAGTTTCCCTCATATATCATGCTCAAACCCTAAACACTATTGCACACAACAAACATATGTAAAAGGCACAGCAATGAATGAAAACAAACATAGTGAAAAGAAAAAGAAATTGATGACAGAGGCATGCACATAAAAATTATGAAAAAACAGAGCAAAAATGTAACTTGCCTAGCCTAGTACAAAAACAAAAGAAAGGACATCTTGCTGCACAAAAATCAGAGGTTAGTAGCTATATGGTGTTCATGTAAAGATTATCAAATGTACAGCTGCAATGTTTTCAAAAGGAGCAGTTTGCTGTGGCTAGGGTTTGCACAATGACATGGTATTCCTCCCTAATCCCTAAACTCTGTTTTCCCTTACCTTTCCCCTCATGAAAACCCTAATTCAATTGCTCATTAATCTTCTAAAAATCCCTATGCAATTGATATCCCTTCCCTTTTGTTAAAGCATGTAATTGAAACCCTAATTCACCCATGACAAAAGCAAATATGAAAGCTGCCAGCATTGTAAAGGAACTGCTGTTATGAAATATGGTTGGCAGCATTGTTAGTAGTTTTCCTAGTCCCAAACCCTAATTCATTTATCCCCTCATTTCCCTAATTCCCTTGATACAGTCCCTCTCCCTTCCATTGCAAAATTGTCACAAGAACCCTTCCCCTCCCCTTGTGATCAAATAAACTAAATCACTGTTTCCCATTAGCATCCAAAAGCCATTTTAAAGGTTGAAAAAACAGAGTATGCTCATGAATGACATTAAAAGCAAAATAAAAGGAGCAGCCTGTAAAATTGATTGTGGTTGATGCTACCCCATACCCTGATACTGATGCCCTCATTTCCTCCATGATGAAGATTTTTATTTTCCTTTCCCTTGGTGCTCAAAATACAAATTTTCCCTAATAAAGTATTGATTTGCAAATGATGAGAGATGAGATGGCATGTTTGACATTGTGTGATTATTTCCTTCAAATTTCCCTGTTTTTTGTATATATTTTCCATTTCCTTATATAAACTCCCTCCCCTAACATTTTCCTCATGATTTTTCCCCTTGAAAACAGCATACTTCTCAGCATTTTGCAGGCAGGGCAGCAGTCATCTTTGCCTATTTGTTCCACCTTGCTCAATAACATCATGTAAACCACTGAGACTAATGAGCAAGGTGATGACCGATCTTCATCCACGGAGGATGAGACACAGCAGAGGCCTCGTAAGGGTGGCAAAGGTGGTCATCACAAGAGAGAAAGAGCTTGATGAACTATGGAGGATCCGCGGTAACAGAGGCTTGAACCGCAGGAGGCCTGGGGACCCATTGCCCGCTGACAGGGAGTCATTGCTCATCCAAGCAAATTTTCGCTTGGAGAGATTGTTGGAGAAGGCAAATCATGACAAGGAGCTCCTCCGCAACATGAAGACACATTATTGGGCCAGATTACATGTTTGCAAAGAAAAAATGAAAATTCTCCAAAAGAAGCTGTCAGAGGCCCGGAAGAAGAAGAAAAGGACAAACCCACTCCGTATCTTGGCTGAGGCATCCCTCACTCACCATGGTACTCATTAGCCTTCATCCAGCAGCAAAATCAAAAAAATTTGAGAGTTTTGGAGCATTTTGGAAATTTTTTGGAAATTTACAGGTTTTTGCCTATGGAGTGGTCTCACCCCCCGCGCGACCACTTGTGAGGATTGCTCGGAATTGAAAAAAATTGACATTTTTGGAAAGGGCATGCAAAAACTAAAATTACCTATACTTGGGAGAAGCTTGATTTTGAGATTTGGGCCTCCAAAAGCTCAAAATACATCAAAAAATTGACTTTCTGCCCACTTTTTGAGTTGCAGAAAGTGACCTTGGGAGAATTGACTTTTGAGGGGTCAAATCAACTCCAAATATAGAAATTCCACTTGGGATGGAAAGTAGATAGACCAAGCTTTCCAATGAGCCATCTTGCACCTGATTTGGACCAGTGGAACCCACTCAAAAGTTGCTGCAAAGGGGCGCGACCACTTGAGCTGAATTTGGCAGTTTTGACTTTTCAGGCCAGAAAACACTGTTTTCACCTTGGTTGATGATTTTTACTTGTAGATGATGGATGAATGTATAATTTTCATGGCACATTGATAGATTTGATCTCTCTTTACCCTTCTAGAAGCTTCCTTGATGTAAAAAGTGAATAATTAATGCATGGATGAGTTAGCTAAGTAATAGAGGCAAGTTGTTGGACTGCCTATTTTCTAGTCCTTAGTTTAGAATTAGTTCAAACTGCTCCTAGGAAGCTGAGCTCGACCCCTAGAGGTGGGGAAAGGAGTTAGATGGTCTATATTATGCTCTCTCTTTCTCATTTTCATGGTTGGACTCTTGTGGGAGAAGCCTGATTGTATATTGTACATCTATTACTGCAATTTAAGGAAAAGGAAGGCCAGGGTTTTGCAGACATCATTGTGGATTCTTGTGGATTATTGTGTTGATGGTGTGTTTCCTACTTGTCATTGTAAGTGTGTTTATGTGTTCCATCTCTTATTCTATTGCTGCTAATCAAACAAAAGAAGTGATAAAGTTTGAATTCATGCATGCCATGCTCAGCTTTTAATTTTGTTTGATATTTATGTTTTCCACTGTCCAAAGAGGATTCAAAGCCATTGTTTGCCCTCTTTAGCTCCCTCTCTTTCTTCCTTGATAATCCATCTCAGCTTAAGGCATCAGCACAAACTCCTTCCTTGCCCCAAAGACCCACCTGCAAAAACTGAGCTCAATCCCCGCACCCTGAATTGCACTCCCTCCAATTGCCACCAAAAACCCCAAAAACTTTAAATCAACCCTCCTTATCAGTTTACTAGCCTAATATCAGTGTTCCTAATTGGGTCAGCTCATCCCATTGAATATTTTACTGAGATTGACCGGAGAGAGCCTTCTCATACCCCGTAGGGCTAGCTACGAGGTGAAATGGTTTGATGTTGCCTTGAAGGTTTACCTTCCTCAGCCTAGGGTGAAATCTCAAGCGCTAACACTTTCAATAAGTCAGGATCCCTCTTCCACCTCCGAAATGAATAAGTATTATGCACAAATGAAAAAATGAAAAAATTAAAATCGAAAGATTCAAAAATGAAAAATGAATAAAGCAAAAGAAGAGAAAGGCTTCCTGAGCAGGGAGGTGATGCAAGTAACTCCGCTGGGGTACTAACCAGGCTTGCTGGCAGTGGAGCCATGCTTGTGTTCCTATGTGACTCCGTTGGGGTATTACCTAAGCCTGCTGGCAACGAAGCAACACCAGAGATGAAACTTAGACTCTGATGACTATACTGCTTGTGCACCAATATACCCCTCAACCCCATTCAAAACAACTGTGTTTCCTTGGCTTGGAATGTGTGTCAATCGACCAAGAGTTTGGCAGATGCTACATCTTACAATCAAGCTAGTGTGAAACCAAGATGAGCTGAGAATTAAACAATACTTCCGGAGGTGTTAGACTTGCTTTTCATGAACAAGGTCCATTCAGAGAGCTAGAGTCCTACCAGTGTGTCGCAAAGTGTTGTAGCAGCTACAAACACCCTCCAAAATTTTTCCTTAGCTTCATTTTGGACCCTCCCTACCAACTTTTTACAATAGCTTGCCTTGCTTCGTCAAGTTCACAAGCTTCAGCGTTTTGCTTGCACAAAGGTAGCCTGTCGATCACAGCTCGATGCATTCCCCTCACAAGCTGATCACTTGGACTTGGTCCAGCTGCAGGCTTAGCCACTCCCCAAGAAATTAAATTCTAGAGGGAAACCAACCTTCCCTCCAGAAACTACGCAATCCTGACTGGAAGCCTGCTGGGCTCCAGAATTGCGCAATTCTGGCAGTCAATACTCACAGTGAAAATTGTGCAATTTTCCCCAACAGGGCTACTCAGCCCATAATTCTCCCAAATCTAGGTAGTAGTCAGCTTCTTTGCCTAGAAATTGCACAAATCTCCTGGGTACCCAGCCCAGCTCCCAGTCAGAAATGCGCATTTTCTCCTGGCAGTCGAACAGCCTCTTGCATGTGCAGCTGAGTTGACCGGTTCCCTCTGGGACTGAGAGAAATAGACTTGCATGCATGGACTACTTCTCCTAAGGTAGCATGCAAAGGCATCCAATGATTCAGGGATCTACTTTTAGCAGTTGGAGGTTACATGCAACGATCACTTCAGAAACCTCCCACCAAGTGTCGCTTTCCCTAGATTTGTGGCATGCGCGTTAGAACTTTGATGTTATCAAAACTCATCATCCGGATGCTACAGATCTCATACCTCACATCAACCTTGTAGCTCTGACATCCCACATCACATCTAGGAACTATCAGCACATTCAGCTCAGTTGTTTTGGGATAAGCCTGCTTTCCATGACTTGTGTTGCATTTCTGTCGCTTTTTTTGTTTTCACTTTTATGAGTATTGTTTGCTTGTTTTCTTTGAACTCTTATTGTTGTTTACATGTGTATTAGCTTGTCCTAGCACTGTCTCATTTTTTTTTGCTATCTCACTATTGTCGCATGCATGAAAGTGTTTTTCATGAACAGTCGTCATTTCAGCGACTCGCTTCACCCACATGCAGTTTGATCTATTTACTGAATATTTCATTCATGTTTGCATGCACTGTCAATCACTTCTACTTTCAATAAGTGTCACCATGTATCCACTATCATATTTTCTTTAAGTTTCCTATCGATGAGTGGGACCAACCTTGGTCCGAACTCTGCCTTCACTGAGACAACATTAAGAAATCTTGGGAAGGAAGGCTCTGTCTTCCTCTCCTAAAATGTGCATTTCTACCCAAGCACTATCCTCCACGACTATTTTGAGCATTTCTGAGGGACAGTGACTGCTGGCCCAAAAAATTGTGTAATGCAATCACTAAGCCTGCAGCCATTGCCACCTGAGATTGTGCATTACATAATTCCAACAATCAGCAGCCATACTGGACTGTGTATTTCGCAATCTTTGCAATCAGTCTCCCAACCTCCCAGCCGAAATTACACAGCCTTCATGATCAGTCACACAAGTATGTTGAAAGTCAACTTTCAATTTCATTTTGGTTTTCTACTGACAAATTGCTTGCCATGAGTGATGCCATGTCTCCAGGTATTGCGGGTGTTCATCTGCCTCTCATCAGTGAAGCTATAATGGTTTCCAAGAGGGCGGAGTCGAAGGCACTCTTCAAAGCACACCTGGAGATGCAGTCGATCAAATGTCTATGAGCTTGCCTACTCACGAAGATATCAAGTTGTTCGTAGACAAGAACATCAAGATATCACAGCAAGAAGTACCATGAACAGTAGCTGAAGGCAACATACCAAATGCAATGAATGCAATGAACGCAATGAATGCAACGAATGAAATGAACACAACGAATGCAACAGGAAGGTTGTTGACAACACAAAGGTGGAGCAAAGTTGCAAGCTCAAGTAGATCCACTGATGATGAAAGCAACTTTGGAAACTCAGGCTATAAGGTGACAGCGTGACATGAAGATAACACGAACAGAGAGAATGCAACAAAGAAGGATTTGCATGTGTTGAAGACACAAATCAAGGAATAACATGAAGTTTTATAGACAGATGAATGAGTTGCAACATGAACATGAAAAATAGTGGCCGCAACATGCACTCATGGATGAAATTGCACCCGTACAAGTTATAGATCTATCCCAACAACTGGCATGGAGCAGACATGGTGAGCAATGTTGATGATCACATGCAAGGGATTTAGCATCATGCATGTCATTGTGTGCATGCATGTGATCCAACCCATTCAGCACACTCACCAAGGCGAAGAGAAGAAGCAATTCTAACTGGAGCTGAACATGTACTTCAGCAATTTGATACGCATGACCACCAGCACACACTTGAAGATCAGCATGGGCACTATGCACCAGTTTGTTTCCGGTTCAGTCGCACCCAATAAGACCATGCACATGTTAGCAGACGAGTTGAATGAAGGAGCCGAACCAATGCACCGATTGCAACAGAGGCAAGAGTTTGCTTCAATAAGATGTCACCATGGGGTGCATGCACACTGTCACAGACGACCAAGCTTGGCATTAACTCACTAACTTCACCATCACAAGCATGTCAAAGAGTTGGTCTCATCATAATGGACTGAGTGTTGGTGATGTCTTGCATGGCTTGCTCTATCCATTTTGTCTGACATGAGTACATGTGCATTGTAATGTAACGTCATGTCAAGTGTAAGTCAAGTGTCGATAGTTGGATGTAACAGTCATAGAGTAGATGAAGAGTCATGAGGGTAGTTTAATTGTAACAAAGGGGAATTTCAAGGGTCACCCCACCCTTTGCTATAAATAGTCCCTCATAACTCATTGTATGGGCTTTTTGGTCAGCCAAGCTTTTGATAAGACTATCTTGGAGAAAGCTTGGACAATATTGTAATGCGCCTTAGCTTCTCCACTGCATGGAGCTAGTTCCTCTCTTTGGAGGAGCAGTTGGATGTGGTTGTAACGTTCCACTGTTGGGGCTAGCAGGTTTACATGGATGTATTGTATGATTGGGACTTACACTTCTTTATATAATAAGAGCTAGCACAATTTCATTCATATGTTGTTGTTGTAGTTGGACTATTCCAGTTGCTTAGCAATGTATGTTGTTTAAATTACGTAGTTGTGTATGAAATACTTTGTATGAAATTATATGAATCTTGTTGCAGATGTGTTTTTGGTTTAACCATCACTTTGGATTTCTGGATGACCTGTTGTCTAGCTTGTGATGCATCTTCGCTCATGTGTTCCCTTCCCAATTGAGTACTGCTACAGGTTTCCAAGGGGCGCACTCATCTCACCCCCCATGTGTTAGAACCTCTCATTCAGCTTCCTTGACTCACTGCAGCGATCACACCCTTGCTACTAACAGAGTTATCTTACTTGCCTCTGTTTTACATCACAATCAAGGCATTACCTTACGACCCACTGTTGGGACTCATACACCAAACGGTCTGAGGTATAATTGGGACTTCTTACCGAGGAGATCCCTTGACATGTTGGCAGGTCCAGCACCATCAATGACTTCTTTCTTCATGTCCTTTAGTGAAGTGATTAATCTTCCCTCAGAATCCCTTATGTTCCAGGTAGTGTTGACAACCTTTCTCTTAGAAGCAACCCTATGGAAAAAAAATATTTTTTATCCCCACCTTTGATCCAAGCAACCCTACTCTTAAGTCGCCACTCCTCCCCCTGTGCTTTTACAATTTTTTTCTTCCTTTGAATTAGCTCCATCACCAGATTCTTATGGTTGTTAGAGAAAAAACCATCATTAGAAGGATCCATAAAAGAGGTTATATCATCCTTTATATTCCTAAGTTTCAAAATTTGTTCCTCCTTATGCTTAAATATCCATACCTAAACTTTGTCCTTTAGTCCCTTGAGTTTATAACTAAAAGAATCCATTTTCAATTTGTTAACAAGGCTGGTTGTTCGAATCCAGGAATTAGAAACTAACTCCTTAAAATCTTGGTCATTGATCCAATGGAGATTGAATTTAAAGATAAGATATCTCTCTTCCTTAGGTCCCCTCCATTTAATCATGATTGCATGGTGGTCAGAGGCTTCAAGAAAGATAGATGTGGCTTCTAGGGCATCTATCCTCATAGATAGATAATAGTGAACTAAGAATCTATAAATCCTTTTGGCAATGCCCTTTTCTTCAACCCAACCATTTCTCCATAATGGGCATAAAGGGCATGGAGCAATGTCCAGGAGAGAATTTCAAATAAAATTATCCTTAAAGTATTCATCCAGAGGATCTTACCTAACTTTATGGCCCCATCATTCACTGGCATCCAAATTTAAATTTGTATCACCAACTATAATGAGGTTATGCAAGTCTAGTATGCCAATCCCTTCAATTTTCTCCCAGAAAGATTTCCTATTTATGTAAGGGTCGTAAACATTCAAAATTTGGATCCTTTGGCTCATCCCCTGAAAATATACAGACAATATTATACCAACATATTACTTGTATGCTTTGAATGAGAATTTATTTGGATTCCACAAAGAAGCTACCCCACCAGAAGTTCCAATGGCGTTGGTAGCACAAAATATCCATCATGGGAACAACTTAAGAAGAGTTTCAGATGTCTTATATTTAGAGATCATTGTCTCCTATAAGAGGATAATATCAGTTGCCTTAGATTGTATAATCCATAACATAGATCTAGTAGATTGGGGTTATCCTAGTCCCCTAATGTTAAAAGAAAATATTTTCATCATGAAGATGCAGATCCGGGAAGCTCTACTCTAAGGTCCCAAGTTTCACATAATCCCCCATATGGGATATTGTCCTATACATGCCCAGGATAAAAAGGAGGGATTAAGGCTTCTTCCAATGTCTCAGAAAAAACTCTCATTCAATTTGGATTTGATTTCTCCACATAGAGATATCTTTTTGTATTTAGTTTCCTTTTTCTGCCTTCTAAGAGGGTCCTTTATCCTTGAAACATGAGGATTATTTTTCTCCCTTTCTTGAGAGAAAGTCCTCTTAAGAGACAAGGGATCAAGGCTTAGGGAGGAAGAAACAACAATATGATCCACGTCGACATCCCCAGATAGGGGAAGAAGGATCCGATATTAATTTAGGTCTTAATATAATAAGAGAAAGGAGTGATAATTTACCACACCGACTAGGGATTTGAGGCAAAAGAAAAGGATATTTCCCACCTTGACCAGGGATTTGAGAATTGGTAGTTGAGACAAGAGTGTAGATGTTCATATTGTGGTTAGTCAAATCAAGGCTTTGAAGCTGATGAGGGGTAGAATTTTGGGGAGATTAAGATAGGATAGCTTGTGATGTGAAACTCCCAATGAGCCCTTCTGAATTACTCATATTTTGTGGAAGTCAACTATATCTAGTAGATTGATATTTTGTGGAAGTCAACTATATCTAGTAGATTGATATTTTGAGGCAAGGATACCACCCTTAAGTTAATGAGGACAATTGTCCAATAAGTGCCCATTTTTTTTTGCTCCCATTGCATCTGAATGGGATTCTTCAGTAATCCGCCTATTGCCTAATTGAAAAGGTTCCCAAAAACAATTCAATGGTCTAAGGAAGATCATCTGATAGATTCACCTCTACCAGAAACCAAGATGCCCTTTTATCTAGTAACCTAATGCATCCTTCATCCACATAATAGATTTTTCCTATCCTATTGGAAATCTCTAATATTGTCTTATTTAACCATAGCTCCAGTGGGAGCCCAGGGAGCTTAGCCCACACAATTTTTATTTTGGGTCGTTCCATGACTAGAACAAACCATACACTCCATTTTTGTAAGATTATGAAGCCACACCCCTTAACCCATGGCATATCCAGAATTTTATTGACGTCCTATTCCGTTAAAAAGTGGAACCCAAACTAATTTTTCATCGGGACGCTAACTTTTGGTCTATATTGTAAGAGGGAAGACAAATTTCTTTGTGACCATTGTTTCATCTACACTCCATTATATGTATAAAACTCCCACCAGGACCTTTTTTTCTAGTCTAACAACATTTTCCCAAAAAACGTCAAACCCAAGAATTATTTTTTGGATTTCTTCTTATGCCTTAATGGGTTTCCTATTCCTGTAATTATCCTTTTGGACATGGATTATTTTCTCCGTAGTTTGGGATCCATGACCTTCCAACTCTTTTCCTTGACGAGAAGGTTTACCAAGGACCAGATCGGGAAGTGAATTTGATCTTTTGTTCTTGTTGGACAAGTCTTTTTCAACTGTAATGGTAATATCAGTGAGCTTCTCCTCATTTGAAATATGTTAAAAAATGTTCTGCTGGCTATCCATATGTATGGGTGATCAGTCAACTCCACCCGACCACTTCTAATGTTGAAAAATTTCCTATCTTATCTATAAAATATTGCTCCACAAATGTGAATAGATACCAACACAATATATCCGCCAAAGACTCTCAATAAGGGGAGACCAATGTAATCGCCTTGGTTAAAAAATCATGTAAAAATATATAAATACCATAGATGATGGGACACATATTCCAAGATGAATGGTGGGTAGGACATCCTAGTGGGCGTTCATTTGGTTGTTTATGGTTAAGGAAATTGGAAAAGACAATGGCTAAGGCGTTAAAGAGGCAAAAAGGTATTTTGTCACATTTATTTATGAAAATAATGGAAATTAGGAGAAAAAGGAGGTGAAAGGTCACAGGTTGCATGTGAGGAGGAAAATGAAGGAAAATAATGGAAATTAGGAGAAAAAGAAGGTGAAAGGTCACAGGTTACATGTGAAGAGGAAAATGAAGGAAAATAATGGAAAATGAAGAAAATAGAGGTCTCATACATAAAAAGGCTTCTAAGGATCAGTTGGCAAGACTCTTCCTTTCAGTGTGAACGTTTTGTTAGTTTTTTTTTGAAGCTCTCTCATTAATCTCTCTCTCTCTCTCTCTCATACTCTTGGAGACTTAGAGTTTTCTTGGAGCACTCTTGGTGGGTGTGGAATTCTTGGATTCGTGGAGAAAGAACGCAAATGAAGAGCTAGAAAGCATAAGAAGGCATCGACATCAGCAACTACATCAGATTTCTTGTAGGTATCGAGTTGCATGTATGATTTCTTCACTATTTTGGAATGTATGGCACATGCATGTGGTTTCTTGGTTGTGATCTGTCATTGGCATGGAGGATTGCTTGGATCGACAATGGATTGCCTAGCCTTTCCATTTCCTAGATAGCCATGGTGATTGTGGATTTACTTTCATTTTTTTTGGTTGGTTCTCATGTTTCATTAGCTTGGGTTGAGTTATTAGTCCTGGAAGCCCTGGTTGAACAAAATCTCTAGAATCCCTGTAATAGCTTGGGTTGAGTTACTAGTCCTGGAAGCCCTAGTTGGACAAATGCTTTGGAAGCCCTTGGTGGGTTGAGTTACTAGTCTTGGAAACCTTGGTTGGACAAACACTTTGGAAGCCTGTATAAGTTATGGGCTGAGTTACTAGTAAGCGCAATGGAAGGTGTATGAATAATTATTTTATGATCATGATTATGTTGTGTTGAGATTGCAACAAGATGATGGAGCTTAGTGATAAGAGTTGCCTTCACTAAGTGGGCCCGCAGGCAAATTATGGCGCAAGTTCTATTTTTTATCATAGTGTGGATGATCACAGTGTGGGTGACCACAGTGTGAGTGATCACAGTGTGAGTGATCACAATGTGGGTGACCAAAGTGTGGGTGACCACAGTGCGGGTGATCAAATTCTATTTTTAGATTGGCTGTCAAAAATAGAAAAGTCAAATATTATTGTCTCATAATAATATTTGGACTATAAACTTGATCTTATTCTCTTGGAGCACTTCAGTTTGAGCTACAGATGTGGCCCATGCAGCTATCAGAAGGAAGTACGCTTTTCTTATGAGTCAGTTGAGTTGTTGCATGCATGACTTCAGTTAGAACTCAATCAGTTGAGTTTGGTGGAGTTGATGGAGTTGTGTTCAGTTTGACTTGGTTAAACTAGTTGTAGTTAGTCTAACTGCAAATAGACTAATGATGAGTTGTTAAACTAATTATTAACTCATAATACAACTATAGAATACATCAGTTAACTCAGTTGCATGTCAGTGCATGTTCAGTTTAGCAAGGACAGGTGTTAGAGAATCAGATTGCTATCAGTTGTGACTATAGTTCTGCATCAGATCTTGCATAATCAAGGGATTGAGTATGCCAATGAGTTTTCTCATGTATTTTCCCAGTTTGTAGCTTCTGCTCACGTCTTACACATTATGAGTGATTCTTTGGAGGTGAAATACGAGTTTGGTAGACCATTCTCATTCATTCTTGAGCAGGTATTGAGCAGTGGAGGCAGGCAAGCAGTGGAATAGATTTGGAGATCAGATCTTAGCTGTATTGTGTGTAACAGGTGGAGCTGGTACTGGATTGCTTGTGATAAGCATTGTATTTTGTAATGTTACATGTTCTCAATCATTAATATACAGATAGTGTGGAGTTTTTAGCGAGATGCTTTCCCCGGGTTACATACTGTGTTAATGTGTGAATGCTCTTGATGTTTTATTGTTATTGATGCTGCTATATTGATGATCAACGTAGAGGAGCTTATGTATTGTGTATGTATTCCACAATAGTACATGATCATGATAATCTCTGTTGAATATGTGTTAAATTATTCAAAATTTCTACATGGTATCAGAGCTAGATAACTGTAGAAAAAATTTCTACATGGTATCGGAGCTGCTTGATTTGTAGAAGAGATTTTTACAGGATATCAAGCGAGGATTGATCATCAGATCTACTATTCAGGAAGTGTTTACATTCTATTTCTTTAGGCAGAGTCTGTAATCGGGCCAGGTAGCCTCTGGATTCATCCTTCCTTTGGAAGGTGAGATATCCGGTGAATGCCCATACAGTCAATCTCTGTACGAGAAATATTGTGTTCTCACGAATTTTAGATCGGAAGCAGTTGAGTTGGAGCTGGTGGAAATCGAATTTGCAGCAGTTTTGTTGAAATGTTTTTCAACGGATTGTAAATGTTATTCCAAAGCAAGAGCGACCTGGTGCTCAAGGATAAACTCAGAAGCAATAAAGGTGAGAATGAATCTTCATCAAAGGTATCTGATGAAGAGAATTGTGCTTTGGCTGCCAAAGCAAAGAAGGGGAATAACAAGAAATCTTCTCATTCTGGTGCGAAAGGCAAGAAGCAGGACATGTCCAAGGTGAAGTGTTTTCACTGTCACCAGCACGGACACTATGCCAGTAATTGTCTGCAGAAGAAGAAGAACAAGCAGGCTGCTGGATCTTCAGCAGGAGAGGCTCTAGCCTCACAGCTTGAGCTTGATTTTTCATTGATCGCATGCTTGGTTTCAAGTGTGATGGGATTAGTGTGGTTCTTGGACAGTGGTGCGTCTTTTCACATGACGAGAGATAGAGATTTTTTCTCTGATCTGGAGGACAAAGATCTTGGAGTGCACATCGAGATGGGCGATGATGGTAGATACAGTGCGACCGGTATCGGTACCATTTCCTTTGAGAGGGAGTCTGGTAAACCCTTCGTATTGAAGGAAGTCATGCATGTTCCAGGATTGATGAAGAATCTCATCTCAGTGGCGATGTTAGAAGACAAGGGGTATGATGTTATTTTCAGCGAGGGAAAGGCTTTCCTGCGCAGCAAGACAACTGGTGAGACCCGGAAGATAGGGGTTCGAGTG
Organism: Pinus tabuliformis; assembly: GCA_031772625.1. Taxonomy (NCBI): domain Eukaryota; kingdom Viridiplantae; phylum Streptophyta; class Pinopsida; order Pinales; family Pinaceae; genus Pinus; species Pinus tabuliformis. The sequence goes on from CM062819.1 coordinate 868,992,645, forward strand.
AGTAACCTTTATCAGTTGCATGTAGATGGATGCGCAGCAATGGCGGGCAAGGCAGAAGGATTGGTGAGCCGGGATGATGGCGAGTTGTGGCACAGGAGATTGGGTCACCTTCACCATGGAGCCTTGAAGATACTGCAGCATATCACTACAGGGCTTCCTAAAGGCACACTTGCGCAGTCAGATCAGTGCAAGGGGTGTACTTTGGGGAAGTTTGTGAAAGCCACCTTTCACGAGAAGGATAGTCGCGCCATGAAATCCTTGAGACAATTCACACAGACGTGTGTGGACCTTTCTCAGTTGCTTCGACAGCAAAAAACAGGTATTATATGATTTTTGTTGATGATTTCTCTCGTAAGTGCTGGATCTTCTTCATGCAGAAGAAGAGTGAGACATATTCAAAGTTCTGTGAATTCAAAGCACTGGTCGAGAAGGAGTCGGGGAAGAAGGTGAAGGCTCTTAAGAGCGATAATGGTGGTGAATACATCTCGGACGAGTTCAAGGATTTCTGCAAGGCAGAAGGGATTCGTAGAGAGCTCATAGCTACACATAACCCACAGCAGAACGAGGTAGCTGAGCGGAAGAACAGAATGATTGTGGGTGCTGCATGGGCAATGTTGCATGATCAGGGCCTACCCCTTCACTTGTGGGCGGAAGCATGCAATACAACAGTTTATGTGCAGAACCGTTGTCCTCATAGGATACTTGGCATGAGTACACCTGAGGAGACTTATTCTGGTAAGAAGCCTGATCTTTCTCATTTGAGGATTTTTGGTGCTAACTTTTACATGCATGTGACGAAGGATGCCAGGAAGAAGTTGGAGCCGACCGCAGAGGTTGGGATATTTGTGGGGTACACTGATACGCCCCACAACTATCGTGTGTATTTTCCATACAGTGGTAAAACTGTTGTGCGACGGGATATAAAATTTCAGGAGGAGAAAGCCATGAAGTGTTCGCTTGAGAGGGAGCTACACTTGCATGCAGATGAGGAGCTATTAGTTCCTAAGGATGAGCTTCAGGATGTGGATCAGCCACAGGACGAGGTTCATGGAGTGGAAGAGACCACTCATGCAGCGCCAACCATTAGAGGGTGAAAGCGCTTGACAGAAGCTGAGCGACTGGCTCAAGATGCAGAGAAAGTTGTAGGACCACCTACAGCCCAACGCAGGCAAAGACAATCACCTGATCGGTACACTGGATACATGGCTCTGATGAGAAAGTGTGTTGTGACTGAGCCATCCTCTTTCGAGGAAGTTGTGGAGGATCCCGCATGGGTAGACGCCATGGTGGAAGAGTATGATTCTATTGTCAGAAACAGTGCATGGGAGATTGTTCCTAGACTGGAAGGGAAATCAGTGGTGGGTTCGAGATGGATCTACAAGGTCAAGCAGGCAGCAGACGGGAGTGTGGAGAAGTACAAGGCAAGATTTTTTGCTCGAGGCTTTTCTCAGATAGAGGGGATCGATTATGAGGAGACCTTTGCACCTGTCGCAAGGTATTCTTCCATACGGACGATTCTTGCTCTCTCAGCGCAGATGGGATGGCACATTCATCAGATGGATGTGAAGAATGCGTTCCTCAATGGAGTCATTGAGGAGGAGGTGTACATTGAGCAGCCCGAAGGCTTTGAGGTCTTCAGCAGCGAGTCGCATGTGTGCAGGCTCAAGAGAGCGTTGTATGGGTTGAAGCAAGCACCACGTGCTTGGTACACACGGATAGACAGTTATTTCACAGGACTTGGATTCTCCAAGAGCGAGGCGGATCCTAACCTATACCAGATTGTGGTGGAGGGTAAGTTGCTTATCATTGTACTGTATGTTGATGATTTGATTCTAACGGGTGATGAGCTATTGATACTGTCATGCAAGAAGGATCTTGCTACAGAGTTTGAGATGAAGGACTTGGGCCTCCTTCACTATTTCCTAGGATTGGAAATATGGCAGTGCAGTTGTGGACTGTTTGTTTCTCAGGGCAAGTATGCTCGGGAGATACTGGAGAAGTTCAATATGCATGGTTGCAAGCCTGTTGATACTCCTCTTCCTGGAGGTTGGAGGAAGGAGGATGCCACTTTGGGAGAAGAAGTGGATGCCACTGTTTATCGACAGTTGGTGGGGTCACTGATGTATTTGGTAAATACACGACCTGATATATGCTATGCAGTTAACCAGCTTTCACAAGCTATGGTTAAGCCTACCAAGCTCTTCTGGAAGGCGGGCAAGCATGTATTGCGCTACTTGAGAGGCACATCGGGATATGGTTTGTGGTACAAACAGGAGGATGAGGTGAAGTTATGTGGCTTCACGGATGCAGATTGGGCAGGGAGCCCAACGGACAGAAAGAGCACATCAGGAGGGGTCTTCAGTATTGGATTGACAGCAATTTCTTGGTACAGCAGGAAGCAGAGATCCGTGGCACTCAGTTCAGCGGAGGCCGAGTAGATGGCAGCAAGTTTGGCTGCATGCAAGGCTATATGGATGAGGAAGATCCTGGTTGGTTTGTTCGGTTCTCATTTGGATCCTACTGTGATTTACTGTGATAACCAGAGTTGCATTAAACTCTCAGCTAATCCTGTATTTCATGATAGATCTAAGCATATTGACATCAGGTACCATCATATCAGAGATTGTGTGCAGCGGAGGATCATGTTGCTTTCATACATTCCAACGGAGGATCAGGATGCTGATATTCTGACGAAGGCTCTCACCAGGAGCAAATTCGAGTACCACCGAGGCAAGATAGGGGTTGCTGATAATCCATATCTTATCGAGAGGGAGTGTTGAGATTGGAACAAGATGATGGAGCTTAGTGAAAAGAGTCGCCTTCACTAAGTGGGCCCGCAGGCAAATTATGGCACAAGTTCTATTTTTTATCACAGTGTGGATGATCACAGTGTGGGTGACCACAGTGTGAATGATCACAGTGTGAGTGATCACAATGTGGGTGACCAAAGTGTGGGTGACCACAGTGCAGGTGATCAAAGTCTATTTTTAGACTGGCTGTCAAAAATAGAAAAGTCAAATATTATTGTCTCATAATAATATTTGGACTATAAACTTGATCTTATTCTCTTGGAGCACTTCAGTTTGAGCTACATATGTGGCCCATGCATCTGTCAGAAGGAAGTATGCTTTTCTTATGAGTCAGTTGAGTTGTTGCATGCATGACTTCAGTTAGAACTCAATCAGTTGAGTTTGGTGGAGTTGATTGTGGAGTTGATGGAGTTGTGTTCAGTTTGACTTGGTTAAACTAGTTGTAGTTAGTCTAACTTCAAATAGACTAATGATGAGTTGTTAAACTAATTATTAACTCATAATACAACTATAGATTACATCAGTTAACTCAGTTGCATGTCAGTGCATGTTCAGTTCAGCAAGGACAGGTGTTAGAGAATCAAATTGATATCAGTTGTGACTATAGTTGTGCATCAGATCTTGCACAATCAAGGGATTGAGTATGCCAATGAGTTTGCTCATGTATTTGCCCAGTTTGTAGCTTCTGCTCACGTCTTACACATTGTGAGTGATTCTTTGGAGGTGAAATACGAGTTTGGTAGGCCATTCTCATTCATTCTTGAGCAGGTATTGAGCAGTGGAGGCAGGCAAGCAGTGGAATAGATTTGGAGATCAGATCTTAGTTGTATTGTGTGTAACAGGTGGAGCTGGTACTGGATTGCTTGTGATAAGCATTGTACTTTGTAATGTTACATTTTCTCAATCATTAAAATACAGATAGTGTGGGGATTTTAGCAAGATGCTTTCCCCGGGTTACATACTGTGTTAATGTGTGAATGCTCTTGATGTTTTATTGTTATTGATGATGCTATATTGATGATCAACATAGAGGATCTTATGTATTGTGTATGTATTCCACAATAGTACATGATCAGGATAATCTCTGTTGAATATGTGTTAAATTATTCAAAATTTCTACATGTTGTTGTTTATATATGTATACATGTATGTATGTATGTCATATTTGATAGGGTGATCATGAATCATGATTATTTTATGCTAATGTTTATATGTACATATGTATCTATGTATGAAGTTCACTGACGAGATCATTATTATTTTATGGTGTATGCATGTGTACATGTATCTATGTAACTGTCTGCCAGGATCACCAAGAATCATTCTTGTGGAGGAATTATTGCTTATGCACGTGAATGGCATGAAGAGGTTCCTAGTCTCACGAGGATTCAAGTGGAAGAGTAGTCATGAAAAATATATGAGGTCAGTGTCATGTGAATATGAATTTATAGGCTTGTGTTATGCCTATGTTTATGTTATGATAGATAACTTTGAAGGATACACCAAGGGAATGAAAGAAGCATGGTCTGCAACATGCTAAGACAAGCATGGATAAGACACAGGAAGAAAGGTTTCTTGGTAACGACAATGTGGGTTTTGGATGTGTGGTACTACTATTGTGCATATACTATATAGGTTGTACATGTTTCATATATGATGTGTGCACATGTAGTGTTGTGTATATATAGTGTGTGTACATGTTGTTTATGAAGTGTTATGTATTGAATGGTAAAAATAGTGTTGTATTAATGTTACATATTCAATACTGGGTATAGATGGTGCTATGTACATGTTGGATATGTGGTAGTGTGTACATATTGTACTGTGTGCATGATGGATAGCGGTGTTGTGTGCATATGGTGCTATGCACATGTTGGATATGCAGTGTTGTGTATAGAAGATGCTATGTACGTGTTGGATATGCAGTGCTATGCACAAGTGGTGTTGTGTGCATGTAATACATCGGTACTAGGTACATATGGTGTGGTGTGCATGATTGTACAAGCGTTGCCACGTGTGTGTGGTGATGTGTACATGTTGTACAAGTGGCGTTGTGTGCATGTGTTGCTATGTACATGTCGTGCACGTGGTACTATGCACATGTGGTATTTTGTACACATTGTGCAGTGGTGTAGTGTACATGTAGTGTTGTGTACACATTGTGCAGGTGGTGCTATGTACATGTGATTTTGGGCACACATTGTGTAGGTGGTGTAGTGTACAGGTGGTATTGTGTACATGTTGTACATATGGTACTAGTGCACGTGTGGTATTGTGTGCATGTTATACATGTTGTTTTGAGGGCATGTGGTACTATGTATGTGCATTGTGTAGGTGCATGTATTGTGTTATGCACTAGGTGTAGGTGTATGAGTTGCGTTGTACATCAGGTATAGGTGTAGGAGTAGTGTTGTGTACTAGGTGTACGTGTATGCATTTTGTGTTTTTGTACGTTGTGTGTGGATGTATGTCTTATGATGTACATTGTGCACGTATACGTATGTACACTAGGTGTAGGTGTATGTGTTGTATGTCAGGTATAGGTGCATGTGTTGCATGATGTTTTATGGTGTGTGTGGATATATGTGTGTGATGCACACTATGCGTATGTGCACCTGGTGGAGGAGAAGGCACTGGGTGTTTTCTAGGTGTGACAACCGATCTAGTGTGTGTACAAAAATAACAAAGGCAGAAGTAAGGATCGATGAAGGATAAGTATCGATATATTAATTCAGTTTTACTATGCATGTGATTTATGATTCTGATATATGATGACTATATGTAATCTATGATTCTGGTTTATGGTGTTTACATGTGATTTACGATGTTGATCTATGATGGTTGTTTTTTTAGCTAACCATATGTGATATGTTTATACATGATGTTGTGATCAAACATTTAGTTTGACTTGTTGTGACAAGAAGTAAACAGGATTGCAAACATACCTTGTTGATGAGCTACCAATGAGGTATGATTTGAATTTATTTCAATTTATTTTGAATTTAATGAAAGTTATGTGCTTGGTACAAGAAGCACGGAAATTCCTGGATGGGTGATTGAAATCGATTACAAGAATTTACAGCAACAACAAAAGAAATTGGAACATGCAACAACATGCTGGTAAAGTATCCAAGAGCAAGGCCATTATGGGACACTGGTACCCAATAGTGTCCATTAATTGCCATGAGCATGCTATGACCAGTATGATGTGTTGAGGTAGGGATATGCCTTGGTTTTTGTATGTTCCGATATGAGGAAACCTTACCAAGGGATGGACTACTTGAGATGCGGGTGCCAACAGAACTTGGAAGGTGATTGACTGCACGGAAGGGATTAACCAGATTTCCCGAGAGACTATGTAGCAGAGAAGGGAAGGTTGGGGATGGATTTTTTTTTGGTCATTAGAATTTCCAGATGGAATCAGATGCATATTGGGATTGTGTCCTGGAACAATGAGCTGGTAACTATTCGCTGAGAGGACAAGTGGCACATGATTATAACATTGGACATTGGATGCATATTTGACTTTGCAGTGGATCCTAGACTTCCTGGGAAGTAGGTGAATCCTGGTATTACTTTAAGGGTGGAGGTGTGAGCCTCTGGATTCCCTTGTTTATTGATACGAGCATCGTATCCTTTATTTGTTGGTTAGAAAATGTGTATCTTTGTATATTTGTATATCATTGTAAATACCATAATGAATTGTGTTATAAAGCTCCAATATATGGTATGGTTTTTATCTGGTCATGTTTTCATGATGTTTTTATTTTGAGTGGGTCATTCATTGTAAATACTGTAAAGAGCTGTGTTATAAAGATCCATGGGTAGTATGTTTTGTTTTCAGTGGCCTTGTTCGTTATAGGTGTCATTGAACATCGAGGACGGTGTTCCCCCAATGGGGAGGGTTATATAACAAACTTGGTTAAAAGCTCACGTAAAAATATATAAATACCACAGATGATGGGACATGTATTCCAAGCTGAATGGTGGGAAGGACATCCTAGTGGGTGTTCATTTGGTTGTTTATGGTTAAAGAAATTGGCAAAGGAAAAGGCTAAGGCATTAAAGAGTCAAAAAGGTATTTTGGCACATTTGTTTATGAAAATAATGGAAATTAGGAGAAAAAGAAGGTGAAAGGTCACAGGTTGCATGTGAGGAGGAAAGTGAATGAAAATAATGGAAATTAGGAGAAAAAGGAGGTGAAAGGTCATAGGTTTCATGTGATGAGGAAAATGAAGGAAATAATGGAAAATGAAGAAAATAGATGCCTCATACATAAAAAGGATTCTAAGGATCAGTTGTAAAGCTTCTTCCTTTCAATGTGAACCTTTTGTCAATTTAGTTTTGGAGCTCTCTCATTATTCTCTCTCTCTCTCTCATACTCTTGGAGAATTAGAGTTTTCTTGGAGCACTCTTGGTGGGTGTGGCATACTTGGATTCTTCGAGCAAGAAGGCAAAGGAAGGGCAGGAAAGCGCAAGAAGGCATCGACATCAGCAACTACATCATATTTTCTTGCAAGTACTTAGTTGCATGTATGATTTCTTCACTATTTTGGCATGCATGGAACATGCATGTGCTTTCTTGGTTGTGATTTGTCATTTTCATGGAGGGTTGCCTATATCAATAGTGGATTGCCTAGCCTTTCCATTTCCTGGATAGCCATGGTGATTGTGGATTTACTTTCATTATTTTGTTTTGGTTGGTTCTCATGTTTCCTTAGCTTGGGTTGAGTTATTAGTCCTGGAAGCCCTGGTTGAACAAACGCTCTAGAAGCCTTGTAACAGCTTGGGTTGAGTTACTAGTCCCAGAATCCCTAGTTCGACAAATTCTATGGAAGCCCTTGGTGGGTTGAGTTACTAGTCCTAGAAGTCTTGGTTGGACAAACACTTTGGAATCCCTGTATAAGTTTTGGGTTGAGTTACTAGTTCTGGAAGCCTTGGTTGGACAAACGATCTGGAATCCCTAGAAGGCTTGGATGGAGACCAATATAATGATGGTATTTTGGTGATGTCTAACCGTGAGGTGGAATCACTGTTTGATGGGCTGAGGTGGATGGCATCTGGAATCCCTATATGAGTTTCGATTGATGTGTTCTATGAGATACCACATTCATGAATATGGCATGGGGGTGAATGACTGAAGAGAGATTTGGCTCAGCCATTCTATGGTCAGGTGGAACGTGGTAGTCCCATCTCTGGTTGGTTCATTGCATTCATTAATGAGAAATACATTACCTTGATTTTCATGTGTAAAGGTACTAATGTATTTATGGATTTGATGGTTGATATGTTTATTGTATTCCTTCTCCTATTATGTTGGTTATATGCACATTTTATGGTAGCAATTATGTATGGCTCTCAGCATGTTTTTACTTGTATGTGAATGGATAATGTGTCTATGACTTAATGGAGGATAATGTAGCAAATGGAATGAGGGAACAATGGTTCATAGTGATTCTCAGATAAGTATGATATCCCTACACTTAATTATGTTATTTACACATGTAGATTACATATCGATGATATGCTTGACGAAATGCCTATCATGGATAATGGGGTTATGGTTATGATCTTGTTCATTTTATTGATTTTCGATTCCATTTCCTTAAATTCACCAAGGAGGTGGAATCTTATCCATAGTGGCCTCTCATCACATGTTTACCTCGATTGGTTGGTTGCTTGTGTAGATATGGGAGGAGGGTATTACAACCAAATGGATTTTGTTAATTCACTTGTCAAAAAACACAACTAGAAATCTAGTAAGGTATGTGATCCAGCATACCCACTTGCCCCACTACTAATATTAAACATCCACCAGTAAGGGAAACAAAATTTTGCACCAAATATGTGATTGGTTATCAAAATTATGGGCCCCTCCTATGACATTCCTTGAGGATGTCCATTTGGTGTTTATTTTTCGCTTCCCAATATCATAGGCTCTTTCTAATGGTTGGAATTCTAACACCCTCACTGTTGATTGGATGGAATGATTCAGTAAAGTGCAAAGAGGACAGAGCATCAAATCTATGAACAAATATACCTTTACGTTTTTCCTACTCAAGGCTTTGTTCTAAAGAAGTCTATCAGCTTTCGACTTAAATTCTACTCTTGTACACTCAATTTGAGAACTACTATTAGTCTTGTCATCATCTTGTGAAGGTCCAAGGACAACGCCAAGCTTCTAACCAATCTTTAAGGGCCATACTAAACCAAATTCAAAATTATCTACCCTCCAACCACCCTCTTAATTGCACATAGAAGCCATGGAACCTGCATGAGGTATGTTTCGTGCTTATGTGTTTTGAGCCCTAGGATCCTGATGAAGACAATAATATGAACACTGTAAATTATTCCTTTTTATATTCTATAGATAATACTGGTTCTATTGGTTCTAAAAGTATATGCAATGATCACACTCTTAACTTTGAGAACACATGTCTTGCAACCAAGAACACCAAATGTTGCTCCACCAAATACTACATTTAATCCACCTTTCTGCACATCTGCATTTGAAGAAATCGACCCTATTCTCTTCTTTCAACTCACTTTCGATGTTTTCTTCCAAGAACTATTTTATAGTTTTGGTAGACTTCATCTTTCTTAATACTACAGATAATAGAAATTTGCAAGCCCCATTTATGCAGACCTTGTTCACACACTTAACTCTAAACACCTACAATTTGTAGCCCGCAAAACTAGATATTATACCACCAGAAAATACACTTAATCCACCTTCTTGTGCCTCTTCATTTGAATAACCTAGTCTTGTCCTCTTTTTTCACCTTATTTACGATGTTTCCTTCCGAAAATTGTTTTAAAATGTTTGAAAACTTCATATCTCTTAAACTTACAGAAAATATTTTTAATGTCCCACTTATGCAACCCTATTCTTCCCAACATTTCTAATATCTCTAGTCATAAGAAATAAGATTAAAATAGCACCAATGACCAATAAGACTAGTTGGATACATTCAAATATATCATTCTTATCCATTTTTCATTAGTTCAAAAGTCATACCTTATACCAAGAAGTATCCTGAAGAAATCTAGCCTTGACTACCTTATATTTGACTAACCTATCATTGATCTCTAAAGAGGCCCATCATAGAGGTGTTCTTTGATCCAATTAAAAGAATTCAAGTTTTCCACTTCATTAATTGTTAACAAAACCTTGTGATTTGTCAAATTTTTAGATCTTGTATTACCGTCATTTGGAGGTGTTTCCTATAGTACCTATCTCTATCTCTTTTAAAATATTACTTTTGCAAGCATTTCTTCCTTTGAGGATGACATATGATGACAATCTAATTTATTGTACATTCTTGGATATTTGTGTTATTTCTGTAAATCAACCATCATGGCTTATATTGTTACATGACTTTTTGGTTGATAGGGATTTTACTTTTTAGTTCTTAACACATGTATTTTGCATCTCACATTATATTGTTGTAATAAAGTATTATAATGTTTTGGCCTTATGAAGCCTTTGATTTCTTTTTCTCATGGAGTAGTTGAGATCACATCTCTAACTACCTCTGTTATTGTGCTTAGTTTCTAGTTTTAGGATATTATTGAGATTTTCTCTCTTAATTTGTTGAGTGGAATTTCTAGATGCAAAGTGATAAAATCTTATACTAGGCTTAATAGAAAAATTAGTCAAATATTGGTTGTTGAACTTAGGTGTTAAAATCATGAGTGGTATTTCCCATATCATTCGTGTCATATCCTTTCGATCTAGTTGCAAGTTTGGATATTTTCTCTATGTTTCTCTTTCATATTCAATTTGAGTTTTGGTTTGATTTTACCAATTTGCAACTTCCTAAAAATATTCAAAGTTGTTTTGAGGTGCAATCTTTATTTTTATTCTCCATGAATTTACTTATTATATTACTTATGAGGGTTTGGCATTTGATCTTTTTAATTGGATCTAGATCATTTCCACAACCAATTCATGCCAAGGTCCCTATTGAATTGGATGATTTATTTTGTAAGAGATATTTCCCATTGTGAATTTGGAATTGGATCTCAATATTGAATTCATAAAATAAATTTCAAGACATGTTTTCTTTGCAATTGCACATGATCAAGTATCTCTCATAAATCCTATGATCAATCTCTTAGTTTGATTTTTTCTCTCACAAATATTGTGATATATTTCTCTCACATAGATGGTTTGTCTCTTTTTTTGATTGCTTGTTGCACTCCTTGGGAGATATGTTGAATACCAATCCCAAGTCAAACTCTTTCTTTTGAAATATTTTGGAATTGATGTCCACCACTAGCCGATGCCACGTACCTTAACACTTCTAGCTCATGTAATATTCTTTTGTTATCACAATCCTCCCATGATCTAGATTGGATCGTTATATTATTTTTCATCTGTATCGATGCTTTCGATGTGGAGAAATTAGAGAAGACAACTTATATGAGCATTTTAGTGGCGAGGTCCAGTTTGTGGAATTAGGGTCAAAAACCTTCTAGTGCTAGGTTGATTCCTTAAATTGCATTTTTTAGGGGTAAAACATAGCCACTTTAGCAATACCACTTGGCCCTATTCTACACTTGAATACTTTTCCAATGATGCAAGAATCTCTTCAATTGGAGTTCAGATACAAAATTTATGCCTCTTAGAAGTTGACCTATCATGATTAACCACCATAATTTGAGAGGATGCCATGTCAACCCCAGTTGTTCATGGAAAATTGTCTAGCCACATAATCCCTATGAAGAAGACTCTATAAGGTTCAACTTGTAACTCATATTAAGGGTTGAATGGGTCAAATTTAACCCCTAATTGGCTATCAAGTTATGCTATAATGAAGCCACTAAGATGAAAATGGGTTCTATTCTATTCGAGTGCATTTTGTTCCATACTAGAGTAGAGTAGCTAAGATTTCATAAAGAGAGGGAGGCGATAGAGAGGGTTTGTGTTTTGTAGCAACCCAATGGGCATAAGTCTCACTCCTTTGTGTTTTCTTCATTTCCATTTAGTGAAAAACAAAGGAGAGAAACCTCACCTTCTAGTTGGGTTTTCTCCTAAAAGAGTTTCCTAGGTCATATCTTGGTGTTCACTGTGATTCGTGTTTATTTGTGTTTTAATGTTATCTATTTTCTGCATTTAATCTATTACATGTATAAGAAGATAAAATAGCAAACTAATAAATCTAAAAATTTAAGGAAAATTAACCCTCATAGATTTCATACTTAACCTATTTTTATCGAATCTATTGTGATAAATTGTCGAGTGGAATATCCATGACAATTTACATATTGTATTGATATCAATGTAGATGTCTTTGGGTATTTTTTGGGAATTTGTAGGGGATCCCAATCAATCTAAGTATAAATTCGTAAAAACCCAACCATGGCCGAAGACTCTATTTTTAATAACCCTTGATATTTGGCAGAGGAGAGATTCCCAAGGATGGAAAAGCAGGCCACATATATCAATCATAATATGAACTAGTTATTATGGCTCTAAAAAACAAACTTAGAGTTGGACAACTCAAGGTTCCAAATGTTGGCCGGATAAATCGTTCTTGCAGACAAGACCGATCTCCCTAGTATCACAAGATAATCTAGCAACAAACAGACAAATAAACATATCTTTCTCTAGACATATGCAATTCACAAATAAAAACTATAGAGGTGTTACGATCCTACCTTAGATCCAACGCTTGTTTGTTGTAGTCATCCCTCGATTGTTCGAAAGAGTTATCCTTCAAATACCTACAATCACAAACAAGCAAACATCAAATAGCACCTGCATAGAAAATATAGTAAATCATGTCTATTATGGTGATCAAGGAATCCATAAAATAAACCATAAATGAACAACTTATTGAGAAAAACAAACTTATTTGTATTAACTTTGAAGTAGAAGAACCTTACAACCTTTTCAGCCTTGATGTTGAACAAGCTCTTCCTGGGGTTCGAAACAGGAATTCTCTTTACTTTGACAAGCCTTGCACTCTTCCAAATGAGATCTTAGAGGTATGTAATCTCTCCTCATAAAAGCTCAACTAATAATACTAAGTTCCATCAGCATTTCACCTCAAAAATATTCAGCTTTCAACCTCCTCAGTAACTAGCCCAATGCTTCATTTTATAGTGTAGAGGAAAGAGGTTACGGGTCCACCTATGAAGGGATAGAGTCCTTCTTCAAAGGGATAAGCTCCTCACATCAAGGGGTTAGCTTCTTAAAGTATGGGATGCATGAACCTCAAGAGAGCGAACTTGCCACCTCAAGATTCCTTCCAGAAGCTTCTAGAAATGACTAAAAGTGAGTTTTTTAGAATATAATCACACCTTTTAACTTTTATAGGGGTCCACACCCATAGCACAAAGACAGAGTAGTCAGGTGCGTAGGAGACATGACCATTAGGTGTTGGACCGCAGGTAATGCAAAGAGAAAGTGCAAAACCAAAGTTTTAGAGACTTTTGAGGGCTTTCTCTTATTTTCAAGGCTTGATATGACGAACTAAGGCTTAAGACTTGCAAAGGAGGAAAGTATGAGTGATAATGGACTCACACAGATTGCAGAATGCCAAGGTGACAATTTTTAGTGCAACACCAACTTAAAGGTTAGATTAGAGGGAAAATCAAGGGGTCGGGAAGAACTAGAGAAGGAGACTAAGAAAGAACCCAAAAAGGAAAAACATAGTTCAATTGTCATGAACCATTCACAATCCCTATTCAATATGGAAGTGAAGGTTGACATCAAGTCATATTAAGGTGAGATATTAAATCACCAGTTGTACCAATTAGAGGTTTATTTTACTATTCACTACATATAGGAGGAACATAAAATTTCATTTACCCATTTGAGACTAGTGGGAAAGCCATGTAGAAACTTTAAGGCTAGAGGGGGATCCTCCAATGAATAAGTGGGAGGATTTTAAAGCTTTTTTAAAGTCCCAATTCTATTATATTATGTAGGTATAAGAACAATGGATTTGGTGGCATTACTAGAGCTAGAGATAGGGGCATAATGTATAGGAGTACACCACAAAATTCAATAAATTGGAAATAATGTTGAGTATCTCTTCCAAGAACCCAAACGTACTCCTCAAATATCTAGGGGGACTACATAGCCATTTGTGGAAACAAGCGATGTCATTCAAACCTAAGATTGTGGATGAGGCTTGCATATAGGCACAATACCTAGAAAACATAGGCCAGAGGAAAGGGTAGTCAAGTGGTTCAAAGAAAAAGGAACACCAAGAAGATTCGAAGGGGGGGAAGAAGAAGTGGAAAGGCGGAAGGACAAAAAAGACATCCACAACACACCAAATAAAATATCCCATCAAGGACAACAACTACTATAAGATTTATGCTTACACGAAGGAGAAGAGTTGGAACCTACATCCAGAATTGAACCTAAAGAAAATTCTTGAACATGGTTATGTTTAACTCCTTGTAATTAATTTATAGTGAATTAAGAAATTGAGTCAATCAATGTTAAAACATAAATCTCTTATCTATGTTTCATCAGTGATGCATATGGAATAAAGGTGGTTTTTGCTAAGTTTGAAGCTTTATATAATTGGCCTATTCCTTATAATCTCATAGAGTTAAGGATCTATCTTGGCCTTTCCAACTTCTATCATAAATTTATCTCTAGTTTTCATAAATTTCCCTCAATTTATGTCTTTTTACAAATAATAATTTTATTTTCAAATGGACACAAGATCACTCTCATTCTTTCAATCCTTTGAAAGAAAAGTTGTGTTCTACACTTGTACATGTTTTGTTTGATCTCTCACAAGCTTTTGAAATTAAGTCTAATGCTTTACAATTTGCACTTAAATAAATTTAAATTTAAAATGGTCATCCAATGGTTTCATGAGAATATAAAAGAAACTATTCATTTGAGACAAATATTTATATGAATTACTCTGAACTATCAAATATTAGAGACATTTTCTAATGTAAAAAGAAATTATTATGCATTCTAATCATTTTCCTTTGTAATTTCTTAAATCCTAAAAAAATGTTGAAGAAGCTCAACATATGAAATGGGAATCATGATTTTTTCAATAATTGCATTGGTTGTTGAGTATAGAAAAGGAAGCACAAATATGGTGGTTGATTTCTGGATCCAACCACCTTCCTTTCATTGCTTAAATATTGTCACAACTTAAAATATGGATTTTTAGACTTAGGCTTCACAGTATCTAGATGATTCATATTTTGGGCTCATTTATAAGTGTCTCCAATTTTTGACATCTTCAAATATAGTTTCTTTGCAATATTTTCATATCAAGGAGGGATTATTGTACAAGTTTGGAAAGTTATGTGTACCCCATAAACATCACTCCTATTTAACCAAAGATGCACATTCTACTCTCTATAATGATCTCTTTCCAAGCAAAAGAATGTTCATCATCTATAATTTTTCTTCTACATATGTCACATGTAGACGGATATTCTTCATTTTTTGTGGTATTGTGCAATTGTTTTGCTACTACAAACCAACTAAGAAAAATCTTGATTTGAGCTTCCCTTTACCCATCCATACCCACCCTTTGGAAATATTTTCCATGGATCTTGTTAGTGGATTTCCCATAATTTTTCACTTCCATGATCACATTATTGTGGTTGTTGATACATTTAGTAAAATGGCTAAGATTATTCCTTGTCACAAGACTAGTTCTACTAGTGAATTAGCCCATATATTCTTTGACTTTTTTTGGAGTTATTTTGATCTTTCCACTAGTATCATGTCTAATCATGAACCACATTGTATAGGCCCATTTTTACATTCCATTTGAAAAATACTAAGAACTTCTCTTTATTTTACCACTACCTTTCATTAACAAACTAATGGTCAAATTGAAGTGGTTAATTGCACTTTAATGCAAAGTCTTCACATCCATCATCACACTTCTATAGCTAAGTGGTATTTGAGTCTTACCCACATTGAGAACGCATATTTAACCACAATAAGAATGCATATAACTGAGAAATTCACTCCTCCATAAGTCACTCTCATTTTTAGGTGTATCTTGTTTTTAACCTTTAGCTCCTTATGAGTTTCCCTTATTTTTTTCCTTTTGCAAATACATCAAATCTTTAAAAGAACACAATAAGGCATATAATTTTGCGTAGCACATATAATTCCTCCAAGCTGAAGTCATATAGATTCTTAAAAAGACTCAATAAAAGAAAAGAAAAACTCATGAGTCAACATCATGTATTGCACCATTTTCACAATAGTGACAAAGTGTGTCAGTGAATTTGGATAAACATCAATTTTGGTACAAGGCATATAGTAAGGTTAAAATCATTCAATATGCCCCCCACTAAATAGTTTACCAACTGTCTAATAATTCTTTCCACATTAATACTCAATTTGGTAAATCATGATGTTGTCAAGCTCATTTTCTCAAACCATATCATGAGTTGATGTTGGAAATAGATATTCAGATCAATCATCTTCCAAATTATTCCAAATTTTTAGCTTATTATAGATCAAAATTTTGACATGAATACTTACCAGACTCATCAAGGATCCACCACTTCCTACCTTGTTGATAAGAAAGTCATGTTTTACATCTGTCTCATTGGATTTCTCAACATCATATGGAACAATGCTTTCCTTCTCTCTTGAAAGCATTAAAGGAAAATTCTTTTGTTATTGGGAAGAATGATAGGAATTCTATTTATTAGTTCTTAGCATATGTTTTTTGCATATCACATTATTATTGTCATATAGATATTATTATGGTTTGGCATGATAAAACATTGTTTTTCTATTATCATGGAGTAATTGGAATCATATCTCTAACCGTATATTTTTAACATGCTTAGTTGTCAATTTCTAGGATCTTTTTGAGATTTTCTCTCTTGATTTTTGAGTGAAAATTCTTGATGTAAAACTATAAAAACTTGTTCTTTCCCAATGAAAATCAATTAAAGATAGCTTTTCCCACTTTTTTATTAAATAGCTTTTCCCACTTTGGTATTAAACAATACTCATGAGTGGGATTTCCCACATCATTGGCTTAAAAAATGTGTATATTCTTAGATTTGTGTTTGTATAATTTTATGTTTCAAAATATTTTCTTTTATTTTACACTTGTTCAGCTCCATTACTATCGCTTGTCATAGGTTGTGGTTTCAATAAGAGAAAAACTAGAAATTCCAGTTTCACAAGTGAATTATAAAAGGAGATCCAGATGGCATAGGGGAATTGGGCTAAGCCCAATAGAGTGGGAGGGTGTTAATGGAATGAATTCAACTAGTTGCTTGTATTTGGCACACATCTTGGAAGTTAAATTCAAATGCAAAGAGAAACAATAAAACAAATTCAATAAGGTTCAAGCGTTTTTTTTTTAGCATCAAATGCTATACAAATCCCAAATTTTTTGAATTTTAGTCATGCAAATGAAGGTCTAAATGGCTATATTACAAAGTAGACTTTCATGTCTTAGATATATATGGTAATCATTTTATCATTGACACTTAAATTTTTTATAGGTATTGCTAAACTTAGAAATGATGAGTGTGCATGAAATTTTCTACTAATCAATCACATCCATAAATATATGAAAACAAAAAATAATCGCCATAAAAATTTGGGAGGAAAATATATGAGAAAAGCCAAATGAGTGAACACACACCTTAAAATAATAACAACATATTGGAACATAATTTGTTGAACCTTAAGGAACATAGATAGAGAACAAGGTATCATATTTATTGTATGTTTTTTTTCTCAGATGCAATTTTATAGCCTTAGAAGTTTCTATTCTTTATCATGCTTCACTCAATTACATGATCAAACTATTCATAATTTAAACAACAATTTCAGTGTTTCACCATGTAATTTAGAACTTACAATCGATCATGGAAATTAGCATCATATGGATGAAGATATGTATACTCTAGATGTTCTTAAATTTCATTATGAGAATGAACCTTCTCATTCAGATCATTTCATTATGAGGATGAATCTTATAAGGATCATATCACTTTCTATCAAATGGAGACAACTTTCACTTATGTTATTCAACCAAGCATAATTCAATTAAAGGGCTGTACTGCACTCAAAGGTATGGATTTTTAGTTCATGGGAGGTAATATATGCTTTGTAGCAAGTGAGAAAATAACATGTTTGATCAAGGCCCACACTATCAAAGAATCTCTTTCGGTCATTATGGTGTGTTATTTTGGAGAAGTACACAATGCAAGAAGGAAGTTTTCAATGCTCACCATTATACAAAGTGTTTCTTCTTCCAAAATGTTAGAAGGATGGAAAACTCAAATATCATTATAAAAATATAAGTGACGATGTAAAATGAAAATGAATAAGATAGTTATAACTTAGGCAATGGAAAACTAACCTTTTTGATATATATTTCTTCTTCATTAAAATATGTACAACCATTATATATTATGAACTTAGTATTAATTACTTTAAAGGCCAAGCCTCAAGGGTTAACTCAATTTTTCAAGTCCCCATCATTAAAGCACATTTACTATTGAGAGGTCATGAGTTCAATTCTCTTTACACTCTTGGGGTTAAGCTTTGTGTTTGAGCCGACAGAAAATGATCCCTTCAGGTGGATTTTCCTAGTATAAATATTTTTGTGGATGTAATGGTCACCTATCTGGGTCCGTGAACCACAAAAAAATAGAAGAAGTCCCAAGGGTTAGCTCAATTGGTTGAGTCCCCATCGTTAAATCACCTTTAATATTGCGAGGTCACGGGTTCATTTTTCTCAACACCCTTGGGGTCAAGCTCCACAGTTGAGTCAGTAGGAACTGATCCCTTCAGGTGAATCTCTACTTGATACAAATATTCCATGGACATAGTGATCACCAAACAATATACAATTACTTAAAAGGAAAAAAAAATCACTTATATCTTTCAACACAACCTTCAAACTTAATATATATTTGTGTAGGTATAATAACTTAATGATAACGTAATGATGCATTTAAATCTTCATGTGTTATCACCAAAACATTGATCATCTAGCTTAATTTACTAGATGGATCGAAGTACACCATGTAAAGCCGATTTTACCATAGTAAAATTGCTTTCACTATGAGAAATTACTTAATAAACCACATTTGTTAAGTAATTTATAGTTAAACCCATGAAGAATAATTAAATAAATCACTATTTATTTTATTTTATTCTAGGAATAATTAATTAAACCATTGTTCAATTATTATTCCTTGTCATATTTGACCCAATTATGAATAATAAACATATAAATCATTAATTATCTTATTTTTCTCTGAGAATAATTAATTAATCACTAATTAATTATTATTCTTTGTCAATTTTGACTAAATCCATTAGGAATAATTAAATAAATCCTAATTTATTTATTATTCCTTAACCAATTCCCTGGGATGATAAATAAATCATTTATTTGTTTATTATTTCTAAATCAAAGTTTAAATACTTTTTCCCTCCTAACCAAATATAATAAAATATTCCAATTCGTTATTCCAAGAATGGGGTTAATAATATTTTATTATTGCTCATTATTTGAGGATAACTCAATATTTTGTTATAAATAGAAGGGTTTTCCATTCATTATTCACTTTTGATTATTTTCATTGTTGCACTCATTGTTGTAAATCTGATTATTTTCATTGTTGCGCACCATAATTTTGTTGGGTTTATACATTATAGAGGAGAGAGACTCTACACAAGCTAAAGACATTTGAGGATAGCCAAGAACCCATCCCAAAGAGGGGAACTAGTAACATATATTTGTTCCCTTCACAGGTGTTATAATAAAATGTTTATTTGTATATCTGGTTTCCATTGGACGATTGAAGTTATTACTCTTTCTTTTTGTTGTTTAACTATAATTGTGGCATAGATTAGGGCTTTGGCAGGTTTTGTTTCTATCAGTTGTTGCAGATCTACAATGTTTAGCAGCCATTTATATTGTTGAGATTGTTTGTCATCCACAGTCTTAAGTGGGTTCTTTTCTTACATCTTTGAGAAGAAAACACTACAACAAAATTTGCGACTCCACTGGGGATTTTCTTATTGTTGCCAATCACAACAAATTGGTGACTCTGCTGGTTTTATACTTCAAATCCAGAAACTTGGGTGACCTTCGGTTTTCAGCTTAGGGTTTCTTCTTTTTTCAAGTCTCTTAATGTGTCCTAGCTTTTTAACCCTAGCTCTATTAAATTTCTAACTTATGCAAGCTTTTTGGTCTTTTCTTTAGGTCACAGGAACTAGTCGCAACAAAGGCAGCGATTTTTTCCGAGATTTTTTGGCCAGGATCCATAGACTAGAAATCACACTTTTTAGCCCAAAAAGTGTGATCCCACCTGAAAAACAGGTCAGTACCTGCGATTTTTGGGTTTCCAAGTTTTTCTCATATCTGTTTCTAGGTTTTGCAGAGAGTTGTCTGCTAGGTTGTTTGACCTCTGTTTCATCCCACTTAGGCCTTGATCCACTTTGATTTACTCATCGAAGTGGAATTTATCCCCCCTAGGCCTTCTAGTACGCTTCCACCTTTATAAGAGGAGTTTAGTTGAGTGAGTAGTCTGAGTTCCTGCAGTGCTTTCAGCCATATTTTCCAGATCTGTACCCTTCTATTTCATATCTATAAAGATAGGTTGTCACCATCCATAGTTTCATATTACAACTTGTTTGGTCATTGGCCTTAGGGTCACATCGGTTGCCCTAGGTGTTTCACCCATCCCTCTATATTTTTGCAGTTATCTTCCTCACTAGCTTTTTGTTGTTGCCGCACCACTTTCCAGCAGCCTAGTGTCACTTGATCCCAGTCACACCGAAAATTAGATCTCTTGACCTTTTTACTGTATTTTCCATCGATTTAGCCACCAACTAGCATAGTGTTTGCAAACCCAGTTTGGGTGGGGTTATTTAATTGTTTTTTTTTTCATTTTCTATTGTTAATTTTAGTTTACTTTCAGCAAGATTTTTTCCTTTTTTAAAAATACGATATGGGCTTAATCAATAAATACACTTGCACACACAAGCACACCTTAAGCGAAGGGTGCTTGGTTTACACCGCCAAGCCAAGACTTAACATAATAAATTTATCTCCTCTCATCAAGACAAAGGCATATTGTTGATCTCCCTTCACCATTTTTTGTGTCACGTGTGTCATTCAACCATTGCGCCACTAAGGTGTTTGTCATGGAGACTATTAGGCCTTCACCCCCAGTTTCCGCTTGGGCATATTACCCCTCCCCATCAGGTTCGAGTTCATAGCCCTCCAAGTCCCCATACTGACTCTTCTTCTGGTTCATCTGATTCCTCATTTGATTCTGAGCCTCCTTCACCACATATTGTCACCATGCCTGGACACACAGCTAGTGCAGGAACCCAACTTGCTGTTGGCTCCGGTTCTATCCCGGTGATCACACCAAGCAGAACAGTCTCAGGAATCGTTCGGCAGCCCCCATGCTCCCTTTTATGGTTGGGTTAAGTCTACTGAATTTTAACCAGTTGATAAATGACCCCATACACCATGATGTTGGTTGGATTTCTATGCTGACTAAGCTTCCGTTGGACATCCAAAAGTTTGAGGGTAATGCTGGAGAAGATCCTACCAACCATGTTTGATCCTTCCACATGTGGTGTTTGTCCAACTCCATTACCAATGACTCGATTCATCTTTGGTGATTCCAATGCATGCTCATTGGAGACGCTGCAAAAAGGTATGTAGATCATCCCACCACATCTCATTCCGTTTTTGCAACACTTGCTAAAGTGTTCCTCTCATATTTCAAATTACCTCTCCAATACGACACTGCTACGGAGCTATTGACCTCATTCCATCAGTCCTCCACCACTCGCCTTTCTAACCATGTTCAAGAGTGGCGACAAAGGAGGAGCACATGTTGTGACCCACCCTTCGAACACCATGTCTATCTAGATTGGTTTCTTAGGAGCCTTTTATCTCCCATTGGAAAAGACGTCGCATCCCATTTTCCTCGGACCAAGGAAGAAGATCTCCAAACCGCTCTAAGATATGACCCGATTTATGCACAATCTGGTTATGTCTATATCGTCATTCCAAACCTCCCTCGTCCTGGAAGTGCCAATGCACTAGGGGCATCTCACGCAGCCGATGGTATCATTGGAACCCTTTCACACCCTTCACCATATACTCATCAAAGTTATGGCTATCTGCAGTGGGACACCATTTCCTCTAACACTTATGCCCCTCCTTCTAGCAACATGTTTTAAGGGCCCGAACCTATCTACCAAACTGTTGCTCCTCCTTATGAATAGTCAAGTGCTCCGGCCCCTCAAGCATTAGCATCGCAGCCTCCCATGCATCCTCAGCCCCAGCAACCACCTTCCCCTCAAGTTCAAGTGTTTTCACACTAGAGTGCGGCCAATTCCCAAAATTTGAAGAAAAAGAATAATGGGAAAGGTAACAAGGTTAACAGGGTAATCAAGGTAATCAACCTAGTGAACCCTAGGGGAACCAGGGTAACACAAACAACCAAAAATAGGGCAACCAGCCCAAGAAGACAAGGCTATTATTATGAACAATACTTGCGTATGTTGTCGTGTTCATGGCCATTATACACATGAGTGTCCTCTCTTACCCCAGATGTGCCAAATGTGGGAAGCTTAAGAAGCTTCTAGAGGTCAACAATCGCCTCAGAATCTTGCGCCATCTGAACCGGCAATGCTAACAAATCCTTTCCCTCAGCAAGGATTTGTTGCTGCTCAACCTCAACCAAGTCAAGTAGCCCATCCCCCCCAAAATTTTTGTCTTAGTGACTACCAGATCCTTATGATTAATTCTGATGAGGTTAATCCCTCTGATATCAACCTACAAACTTGGTTGTATCAATATGAAAAGCCATCGACTTTGTCCGCCACTGAGTCCAAAACAAAAGCATCTGTTGAGCCTCTTATAACACCAAATGGTCCATTACAGATCCCTCAACCTAAAATTGAGGCCATTCCCAAGATCCATAAGGTACCATTACATCGTAATGTGACTTCTAACCGAGCTGCCCATACATATAGTATATTAGACGACTTAGCGCAATCACCTGCTGGCATGTCAATTCTAGAAATACTCCAATCATGCCCATCTCAAAAGAAAGCTATACTAACTACCTTGGGTGCAGTAGATCCTTCTGATAATCTTTTGATTGTCTTCCCTATTGATAAATCAGAACATCCCCCATAGCCTTCATCCGTTGCTTTCGAGATACCAGTCCGAGTTTGTAATGTCATCATCTCCTAATGCGTTATTAAAGAAGGTGCATCCACCTGTGTGATGTCCACTGCTGTTTGGAAACAAATTAAGTCATCTGATTTTTCCCCCTCCACCATCACTTTGCATACTTGGGATGGACACTCCTCCCAACCTCTTGGCATGTACCGCAACTGTCCAATGACCTCTGTGGGAAAGACTGTCCATGTCGACATTGAAGTCATTGATACCCCTTTTGATTACAACATTCTCTTAGGTTGTATTTACACATATGCCATGCCATTCATCGTATCTACGGTTTTTTGCAAGATGTGCTTCCCCCATGAAGGGAAGATCATTACCATTGATCAATTGACTTACTACGAGCCGACATCCATGACCTCCCTCGTGTCCATTATCTCATCAATGTCAGATAAGCATTCTTTACCTCCCCTCGCTGGTGTTTCACACGAAGTCTATAAAGATTCCTCATTGTTGGGTGCTTTCCTTGGTCCTTCCCCTCCCATCTCAGAGCCTAACTCTATGAGTGTTTGCATGTTACAAGCGTCACGAGCTACCCTTAAGAATTTTGGTACATCCAATCAACAGCCAGCTCCTCAACACCCTGTTGTTTCCATCTCAGTCGAGCCCTCTAAATCCACCCCTCCAGGACCTCCTCCGTTTGTGGGTGCCTCTCCTATGTTTCCACTAGGAACTATTCCTCCAGGTCTCAACCATCCAGGAGTTATTTCACTGGGGCATTACCCTGCAAGCCAAATACCTTTCCTATTTCCCCCTCCGTGGATATTTTCTGTCCCTGTTATGGCTTCGCTGGTCCTTCCTAACATGAATTTGGGGATCCCAGTATGGTACATTGTTATAGACATTTTTGTGCCTAACAGCATGAAGCATGAAATGTCGATAATCTAAGGGATCCAAAGTCCCTAAACATGTTGTTCCTACCCCTAGAGGAACAAGGTCAGCAAACCGCAGCACTGAAAATAAGTTCTCCACCTGAAAACACTCAAAAACAAGCTATTTCTGGATCATGTCAGCTGCTCCACTGAGCATCTGCGCTGAATGTCAACTGCTCCACTCTGTACCTGCGCTGAATGTCAAAAGCAATGAAGGCTACCTGCGCTGGGCGAGATTGGCCAAGTGGCACAGTCATTCTGCAAGGTGTCAAATGCCCAGGAAGCTTCCAAAATGACACTTGGATCAAGGAATTCGCCTTGTGATGAGTAAGAGGATCTAGATCTCCAAGTGGAAGCAAGAAACTCCAAGTGGACTCAAGAACTGAAGTATAACTGAAGTGGGAGAGGACACTAGTCAGCTTCATGCCAGCCTCAAGCTGACTCATCCTTTCTCCAAAACTCCTATATATAGAGCTCTCTCATGAGGTCTAGGGAGGCTGGAATCTTGTGAATGTAAGGAAGTGTTGTTGGTTTGAGTATAGAACTATTGGGTGATTGCTTTGAAGGAGGTGAAGAGGAGATTTCTTTCTGCTGGGAGGTGTTGCTGGATTGGGCCTATTATGGTTGTAACACTCTCGGAACTTTACTTCTTCCATTAATAAAGCATTTGAGGTTCTTCTATATGCATGTGTCTCTGTGGCGTATTGATGCTTGTATATTTGATTTATTCTAATCCTTGAATCAATTATGGATGTATGCTTCTTGTAGTTTCCCTTTCTTGTGCTTTTGCAGGATCTTTGTGTAGCTGGGCCAGTGAAAGAGCAAGGAGCTGGGAGCAAGCAGCAAAGAGGAAAGATTGGATCAACCATTAGCGGAAGACAACGGTTAGTGGATCTCTTTCTCCCCTCTCTTACATCTCATAAAGAAGTAATCTTGAATAGCTTTGCATTCGGTTGTTGCTGAGGTACTATCACCCTTAGAGTGGGATAGGGTCATTCCGTATTGGATACTTTTCCCAACAACATACATAGATCGCCCTCAAGCATTCCACCTGGTTAGCTATGAACTTATCATGCTTTGACTCCTGTTGAACTGGTCCCTACAGCCCCTACCACTAATTCAGTTCCATCACAACCCCAACAGGAACCCACTCCTATTGTGGAAGCATCTAGGCATGGGGGAAAATTTAAGAGGAAAGAACTAAAAGACAAGGCTCCGCAAGCTCCTCCAGCCACTAAGGCCCCAAAGCCGCCACCCTCTGTGCACTTTGCGTAAAGTTGTTGAGCATGCCACCAATAATTGTACCAAGCTTCCTCATCTCAAACCTTTGGTTCATGAAACATTCCCTAAGTCAAATATCCCTAAAGTCCATGTTAACTTACGGGTCCACCCAAGAAACTCAAAACATTGTGCACAAATTACCCTTGTGCCCTGTGTCATCATCATGGTCACTATTCCCATTGTTTCCCTCATCTCAATGAATTTCACAATTGCCTTGAAACATTTTGCGAATACAAGGCCACTCGTAGTGGGACCCCTACTCCTCTACTCGTAGATCATGGCACCCCTAGTCAACCAGAACAAGGGGAAACTAGTCCCACCATTATGATCCCTCTCCTCGATGTCAGGATGATAGGCACCATAGGCCATATCATTTACCTATCATCATCCTTGAGTTCCTCACAAGAAAACCTTTCTGAGTTTTCTACATGCGCTTCTATCGAACCTTTTTCAAAAAAATCCCAGGTCTCAACATTTGTAGATCCTTCATTATTACAGGGAAAAGTGTCTATGCAGAACTGCTAATCCCACTAAGGCGGGTAGCTACCTTAGAAACAAACAAAGTAAAACTACTTTCGTTTTCCTTTATGAAAGATAGATGAGAGAAGAATAAAGGAGACCAACCTCTGTCTTGCGCTTGTTTCCTTGCTCGATTCCTCTCTCTTCTAATAGTCCTTTGCTACTTGCTTTCTTGTATACCCAGCTTCACAGAGTACCTGTAGAATCAAAGCAGCATAACACTATATGAGAACATGGATCTATTATCATAAACAATCTAGGATCAGATGAAAATTGACCATACAAATGAACAATACATAAATTACACAAGAGTATGGAGGAAAACTTGAATAGCTTTATTGATAATCAAGAAAGAGCCAAGAGAGTTACAACTAGTTTTTCTGACCCAGCATCATCCTCTCAGCACGTAAGCCCTTCTTCACCTCATGCAAATATTAGATCACCCAACACTATGATGTTGCCTCAAGAAACCAACAGCAATTCCTTACAAGATGCAAAATTCCAGCCTCTGGATCTCTGGGATGAGCGATCCATATATAGATGTCTATAAGGGAGATGAGTCAGCTTGTGATTTGATTAGTGTCTTCCCTCTGATAGTTCTTGCTTCCACTTGGAGATTGGTGATCTGTTACTCATCCCTGGTCGAATTTAGAGAGGCAAGTGTCACATGAGAAGTTTCTGGAAGATTCCATGCTTCTCCACCTCGCGGATTGACACTGCCATTTGTCTCTTCTCTCCCATCGCACCCCATAGAAGGGATTTTTGAAATGCAACGCACCTACTGTGTATATTTAGGTGAGATGCAACGCACTTTTCCTATGGAGCAGGTGAAATGATTCTGTTTTGACTAGTTCTCGGTAGTTTTTCATGGAGAACTTCTGGGAGAAGCTGTAATCAATTGACCTTGTTCTTTTAGGGGTTGGAACAACACTCTTAGGGACTTAGGAGCCCTTGGTTTATGGAAATTTTATGCTTGGGGTTGTAGTGCCAAAAAATGTCTATAACAATTTCCCCCTAAAGCATGAGGTCATCAATCTTTTATGATGTCGGGTGAAATGCTTTATCATGAGGATCCGAAGTTCTTTCAAGGTGGAAGGAGACCTGTAATAAGATACAATACAATACATTATCTTCATAATATTTTCATGATCTAGCTTAGGCGAGCATTCCCATGCTCAGCTTTATAAATTCATTTTCATGTACATAGGACAGACAACCGTCTGAGTGTAGACTGATGATTCTGGTAGAGCCATCATCCCTTTGATTGGATGATTATCTGTGCAGTAATGATGTACATTTGATGTCTTTATTTTCCTGAATAAATATCGCAGCCCGGATGGATGAAACTAGATCCGGGGTTTTCAATCCCGTTCGATCTTCACTCAAAGTACAAGTCGATCCATGTGAGATATGTTCTGGAGTCGAACATGGAAAGACATCGCCTGATTACCAGCCAATGATGTAAGTTGTTAACAGGCGCGAGAGGAATCACCGATAATGATAATGATCCTCAAGGTACTGCAGTACAATTCACGTGGTGTGAATAAAGGACTTAGCGTCGAACACCACGCAAAATCTTTCGATCGAAGGTCATTGATGTAAACTTGTTGCCAGAAGTGAGAAACTTGCCATTGAGGCATGCAAGCTTCAAAGTACTAAAAGGGGTGTTCCTAGATCGACTTCTTGGATAATGAGCTGATGTCGAAAAGAAGCGATCCATCATAGGAGGGCCTTAATGAATCCCACATCAATGACACAGAACAGAGCAAATGATTTTAATGGAGGTGAAAACGATCTGGTGATATAAGGTTCAGGGTGGTGGTCATGAAAGAATGGAGC
The DNA here is from genome assembly GCA_031772625.1 of Pinus tabuliformis. Taxonomy (NCBI): domain Eukaryota; kingdom Viridiplantae; phylum Streptophyta; class Pinopsida; order Pinales; family Pinaceae; genus Pinus; species Pinus tabuliformis. Next base: position 869,020,182 of record CM062819.1, read on the forward strand.
GTAAATGTATTGCATCGGGTGAGACACAGGTGAATTCTCTGAGTGACTTCTCTTGAACATATCAGCGACACTGACATGATGGATTGGTAGCATTAACCCCAAATGTGGATGGTGTGATGTGACCATGGTGATGTGACCGGTGAATGAAACAACCCAACCCGAATTGGATGCAAAGTGAAAGTGTCATGTTCAAGAGCGACTTGCTACCAACAAAGTTTCTTCAAGTTTTCCTCCTAATTTTTCCCCAGTCATTGCTGACCAGTACCTCTTTATTTTTTTCAATCTTGAGGAGGATAACATATGCTTGTTCTATAATTTTCCCTTCGGGCAAACCCATCGCTATGTTTTAACGAGCCTAACGATAGTGAAACTCGTTCTTGTCTGCTATGGACAAGTTTGTCACTATTAGGTTTTAATGAGTTTAACGACAAAGATAACTCGGTCCTTTTCAATTTTAGAGAGTCTGAAAAGGGACGTAAAGGAAACTCCAAAAAATCCTTTTTCGTCATCTAATCCCTTAAGTCCGAAAAAGTATAAAACAATACAGAAGGGATGAATTTTCGATACTTTTAACGAGCCGAACAAAACAAGCGCTCGATCTTTTTGTGTAATAATCCCTCAGGTCCAAAAAGATTAAAATCTAAAGGAGGGATAGCACTTCCGGTCCCTTTAACGAGCTGGAGAGGCCAATGGCTCGGCAACCTTTTCATATTTTACGAGTCAGTTGAAAAGAGCTTAAAGGAGACTCGTTTTTTAAGGAACGAGTGATAAATTTGGGTAGCAGCTGATTCCAGGTAAGCTTTGGAATTTTCCAATCACGGCAGTGTTACAAGGATGGCTAATAGGATCACTCTTCACAGCTGTTCCTCAAAAGGGGGTAAACAATCAAATGGAGGTGAATGATCGACCAATACAAAGTGGAGGTGATGATGAGAACACGACCAAGGCTTTAAAGGCTGAAGTACTACATTCACGACAGTTATTTACCAGAAATTGGTTCATTTTTTATTGAGCTTAAATGTTGGGGGAAACATTTGCTCATTGCTTATGTTTATTTTTTAACGAGCATGAAGTCCGCGTTAAAACTGCTCGATATATCCAGTCGCATAATAAGGATGTCTCATATATAAAAACGACAATTTTTCAAATCTTTGCCCCACATCCTTTATTTATGCAAGTTAGGAAATGACCAATCCTACGAGTTTAAAGGGTTAGCGGATCTACAAATTTAAAAAATAAATGGACGCTCTTCACTTGCACGCCAAAAGGTTTGCATCCCCCAGGTATAAAATAGAGTTTCAAGGTCACCTCTCAATCTACCGACAAAACATTTGTTCCATCGGGAAAGGCTTACCTCTTTCAGGTTACCAAAGAGTGTTCTATATTCACCACAAACAAAACACTTCTTCGGTGATGCCTACCGAAATAGACAAAGGCGAGTGGTGCAGATGCCTCCACCCACATAACTTTGACAAGGGAATCTTATTCCAGTCTAACCCCCTTTTCCAATCACGGACGGGAGTGTCAGACTAGTCATATATCTCTCACGGAAACCTATCCTATACCTGAAGTTTTCCTGCCAAAGCAGACCAGGGTGCATGCCCCCTGGGTTTCAATCATTTCCCCCAAATCACTCGCACTCATCAGGTGGACGGACTAGGGATTGATGAGACATTCCTTGTGTGAAAAGACCATTTAGGGATGGTATATGACTATTTTCCATGTGTGAACCGGGAAATGAAAGCGGGTCTACGAGCTTGACCACTCTTCCTTCGTGCGGAAAACACATTACTCTAAAGAGTGATGAGACAATGGCTCCCATGCAATAAATATAGTCTCGTCCAAGGAGTAGATTATAATCCAGGGGTCCTTGGACTACCATTACGTTCATTTGAACGGTTTTCCTTCTCATTGTTATGGGCACATTGGGAAGGATCCCTAACGGTCGACTGGTTCCTTTGTCGAAGCCTGTTAGATTTCTCATCTCAGGCAAAAGCAATGGCGAACCAAGCGCTTTCCAAGTAGTCGAGGAAAGGATACTCATAGAAGCCCCTTCATCTATGATGGTACCGGCCATAACCATTCTATAGTTGTCTTTTGGACAAGATTGATTTACATCCCTATAATCGACGCAGAAGAAGTGTAGGGTAGTTGTCTTTTGGACAAGCTTGATTTACCTCCCTATAATCGACGCACACTCTAATCGTTCCTTGTTTTTTCATAACAGGAACAATGTTCGATACCCAATCGGTTAGAGGAACCGGGTAAATGAAACCAGCATGGAGGAGCTTTTCAACTTCCGCCTTGATGGCAGCGGCTTTCTTGGGGTGCACCTGCCGTAGTCGTTGTCGTACTGGTTTGACATCTGGATACATCTTGATTTCATGTTCAACGATACTCGAGTCAATGCCTGGCATTTCATTATATGACCAAGCAAAGACATCTCTGAATTCGCAAAAAGAGCGTTATATATTTCCAGTTCTGAAGGAGAACAACATTTGCCAACATAAATATTCTCTACAACATATGTTTTGGTCGAGATATTTATGGCGATAGTCTCTTCAATGTTGGACAAGTTTCACTCGGAATCCACCGTGTTTACAGTATTTGATAGGAAATCAAAAACTGAGGGATGATGAAGGTCATCAAGAGTATCTTCTTCACAATCCAGAAGAAGGGAACGATGGTGGTAATCTTCCCATGGTGCCCCTTCAATTACCATTGATTGAACAATTCCTTCGTCAGTGTAATGCACTCGCGACCAAGGATCTGAAGGGGTGCCATATTCCTTAGACCTATCTATCCAAATGCTTGATGAGCGTTGATTTGGGTTTTCCTCCCATGCTAGGAACATTGATTGCTACAATATTTCCATTGGGCTTGGAGGCAATACCTGCATATGATCCATGTTTATATCGTTTTCTGATATCTTTTCAATCAAAGATATCATATTACAGGTTCCTACCGATGCTACTTCCGCCAGATTTATTGGAGGTGGAAGGGCAAAAGTTCCCATTAATATAGGGTCTTTTAGTAGGCCTACTTCAATATTTTGAAGTGAATGGGGGCTTCCATGGATCGTTGGGACGCTTCCCGTAACTTGAGAACCATTGGGGAGGAAGTTTTGTTGATCGACAATTGTAATCCCTCCTTGAAAGGGAAATGCAATCTTCCTAAAATAGGTCGACACAATAGCAGCCATGGCATATATCCATGGTCTTCCTAGTAGGATGTAGTAATCGAGGTTTCCGTCGATTACTTCGACATCTATTTCTACTGTTTTCCCTCCTAGTTCAACCTGCAAGTTACTTAGAATACCATATGGGGTATATGTTCATCCGTCGAATTCTTTTAATGTCGTCGAAGATCGCGACAAGGTTGGAGATCCTAAAGTTTTCCAGCAACTCATCGACATAATACATGTAGATGCCCCCTCATCAATAATTGTTCAGTGAACGGTTTTGTTGAGTGCTTTCACTTGAACGAGGAAAGCTAGTTGAGCTGGTAACTGAGGATCGTATCCTTTATGATTAAAAGACACAAGATTGGAATCCTTTGGGTCTATCCCACCGATAGCTGATAATAAAGCCTACTTTTTGGATGGGCAATTTTGCAGTACCTCAAGTGTCGGCATAGTGGATGGTGATTGGGCCAGATCTTCCACTATATTATAATGTTGTGCTGCTCTAGCACGAGGATTAAATGTCGACTTGTGTACTACTCCCTTTGGCGGTTTTATTCTCAACTCAGGAATGATGGGCGGCGCAACTTCTGTTGAAGTTGTTGTCAAACTACTAGGTTGATCTTTATCCTTGTTGTTCGACAGCTGTGGATTCCCGTAATATTTGTTCCTTGTCGATATCAAAGCATCATTTTGCTGTTCAGCAACATCAACACTTGAGATGGGGAAGCATTTCCACTGTCAACCAGATTTGTTCCTGGATTCGGAAACGAATCAGTTAATACTGCTGAGGTCTTTGTATTCTTGAAGAAGTTTCTAAGCTCAGCTCTATGTGGACAATCTGATGTCCAATGATCCTCATCGCATATAAAGCAAGGATGATTTGGTTTCCTATTTCCAGAAGGGTTTGTAGAAGATTTTTCAAGGGATGATTCCTCCTATTTCTTCTTCTTCCCTTTGTTTTTCTTCTTTCCCCCTGGTTGCTTGGTTTCTTTGCCTTTATCTGTCGAGACGACATTTACTTCCGAGGAAAGAAGTTCTTCTTTTGCATTTTGACTGGAAATCTTATGGGCCTTTTTAGATGTAGCCTTTGTCAATTTTGTGTCTATCGTGCCAATCACGCCATCGCCGACAAGATAGTCATTGTTCGATTTAGGAGGAGGGGGGACCGAAAATTCCGGTCTGGGAGCGTCAGGTATTTTATCGTAGAGCGTGCCAGACTGAGTTTAAATCAAGTCTAAATATTGTGCACGAGCAATAACTTGCTCTTCGGTGACGACTCCCCCTTTTGCCACATCTTCTGTAATGGAAGGTAACAAAGACTTAATAACAGCTAAAAGCTGATCAGGAACATACATTTTTACCATTCTACGACGACGTCGCCACTCATGAATATGATCAGATATGTGAGTGGCCGTTGTTTTTTTGAAATTGGTAAGAAGTTCTGTTCCCATTTCGTACCTTATTGGTAATTGAAAATGGGTTAAAAAGGTTGTGGCTAGGGTACTTAAGTTGTCAAACGAAGCTCTGGGCAATTCGATATACTATTTGGCTGCCGGACCGGTTAACGTCCTCTAAAAAAGGCAAAGCCTAATCGAATCATCGTTTAGGGTGTTTGATGAACACCACAGATGAAAGGTCATCACATGATTCGACGGATCTTCACCCAGATTTCCATTAAATTTAGGAATATCTTACGGAAGTTTATGCGGAATCATTGGCCACCAAGGGGCATAAGCGATTGGATTGTTTGTTAACCGATTTAGATCTGGTAACTCTAAAGTCGCCACGAAGGGTAACTGTTGATTCAGGTTAGGTGAAGCATAGCCAGGATAAGATGGAATTGCCTGAATAGTTGGTCTTTGCATACCAGCATAATGCATTTGATGTTGGTAACTTTGGTAAGGTTGGTGGGCATAACCATTGTAGAATGGTTGATTTTGACCGTTTTGAATATATGGCTGCCCACTATTTGCAAAGATTTGTTGCTCAGATCCTTGGTATACTTGTTGGAATTGCGGTTGTTGGTATTGCACCAGCCATGGTTGTGAAGCCATGTGCTGTTGCCCGATACTAACTGTTTGACCAAGATGAGGGGTAATTGTACCCGTTTGGGCCTGTGTCATTCCACCAGTCGGCAATTGTGGTTGAGTCGTAGGGTCAAGAGGCTGTTGCATTACAACCTGAGAAACCTGAGGTTGGCATACAACAGGCAGTGCTTGTACTTACGACACCGTCACAATAGCTGGCGTAGTTGGTATATTTGACATAGGTAAACATTGTTGCATCGAATATACAACTCTTGGTTGTTGAGGTAGTATCGGTACCCAACCGCTAGATGTAATTCCAGCATAACCTGAATTTTGTTGTGAACTCCCGTATGGCTGTCCTCCCGGAGGAGACAATGAAAGGGCATACTGCCCCCCATACGGCAGTAATCCGGTACTTAAAGGAATGGTTTTCCCTTGAGGACCGGACTGCTCAAATTGACATCCTGAAGGATCAATTTGTTAAGACTCAACATAAGAGTTTGCGGATACTATTCCGGATGAACAAATAGGAATTGACCATACTGTCGAAATAGCCCCTAAGTGGGCCCCTTCTAGCGATTGAGAGCTAGTTGGGACAGATGGTATACCGGCGAACTTTGTTGGAGTGACAGCAGGAAGTTCTGTCGTCGTTGTGTCAGACGACACAGTCCTAGATGTCGACGGTTGTTCAGACATTTCTAGTCTATCCAAAAGATTACCTAGCGATTCCACAGGAGCTTCCGCTGGCGGTAGACTAATTTCTGATGAAGAAGGATACAGAGTGATCCTGACTCCAAATTGCGATGGAGTACTAGATGGAGGATCCTCCACAATCTCTTCTATAGCAATCAGACTAGGTGGAAGAGGTAGACCGTCAGGTCCGTAAAATATTTCTGGTGCCGAAGAAGGTATGGAATCTGCAGCGATAGATGTTTGGGGAACAACACTCTCCGAACTAGTTGTAGATGAAACTGGTTCAGTAACACAAGTGTTTACCCTCAGACTAGGATCAGTACTACTGTCCTTCAGTGGCTGTTAAACTTCTTCTGTAAAGGCAGGGATACCAGAAATGTTTGGAGTAACCGGAGTCTCTGATGTTGTTGGAACACTTGTTCTAACTTTACCAGGAGATTTGGAACCGGTTAAACGAGTTCTCTTTGTCCGTAATAGTTTTGATTCCGGAGACAAAGACAGTTGACTCATAAGCCTCCGCGAACGACGGGGTTTCAATTGACTTTCTTCCACGATTGCGGATTACTCGATCAACTAAAAATCAAGGGGAAGTATGTTTCCGAATTAGATGAATTTTAGACACTTTGTGTTGGAAATAATACTGAGAGGGGGGGGTGAATCAGTATTATCACATTAATAAAACTTTTTCATTTCCATAATCAGATTCATATATGCTACTTTCACAACTTCTTATGATTAAGTTAATTGATCTTCAATGAGTGCATTAGAACATTATCAACCATATTATCAGTTAACAGATACAGTAACATAGAATAGATCATCACACATAAGGCACACACATGAACACCATGATATAAGGTGGAAACCCAATGCGGGAGAAAACCACCTGCTGCAAGTCATCTCAATCTTCTTCTTAATAAGAAAATCATTTTACAATATTTTGTACTGGTGCAGTCTTATACCAGTACGGGAGCTACAACCCCCTTTGCTCTTGTACTAGCTGATCCATTTACTAGTACGCAGGTTGCTACCTGCTACAATGCTCCAAATATTTCCTTTAGCTCTTGTACTAGCTTAGATACTAGTACGTAGGTGCTGACCTACAATCTTCTCTCCTCCAGGTACCACGTTTCATCAATTTTCAGACTGGATACACTGAAGCACAACACATAATCTGAAAGGCCACATTTCATCCAACAACATTGAAGCTCATAATCAAACAACCTTCTGAATCACCCAATCACCAGATCAATACATATACAATGAGAGTTGTCAACCAGATCTAGTCCACCAGATCATATAAGGATAAGTCATTATGAACCTGATCCATTCATCTATCAATACTAAAGCTAATCATAATCATTCAATCAATCACTGTTGTTATCAGAACATAATATCAGAAACCAAACATCACTTCAAAACCCAGAACACAACAATAATAAACAGGGGCAGCTAAATAGATTTCATGAAAAGTCCACAGCTTCACCCATAGAACACCTCCGTACATCTACACTGTTTCCAACTACTTCCCTGCGTACCCACGCACTGTGCCTCACGGACTTCCTGCGTACCTCCGCATCTGCAGCGCTTCTGGGCCTGCGTATCTGCGCACCTGCAGCGCTTCTGGGCCTGCGTATCTGCGCACCTACAACGCTTCTGCGCCTGCGTATCTGCGCACCTGCAGCACCTCTGTACCTGAGTATCTGCGCACCTGCAACGCTTCTGCGCCTGCGTATCTCCGCACTTTTCTTTCGCTGCACTTGCAGTCCTGCGGGTATAGACAATTTTCAGACTTCAAGGATAACCCAGACTATCAGATCTACAGATCTGATCATGCGCCAAAGGGATCTCAACCCATTAGTAGATCCGACTTGTAACCCTCATGTTTCTCCTTGATTTAGATTCAGCTATCTCTCACAAACCCATCACTAGAATTTCAGATCTGGCTTCTCTTAAGATCTTCTTCTTTTACAAGTGTCTAGCCAAATGATCTCCTTTGCTTTATATAGGCAGGCTCTTCCTAAAATCATGGATCAATACCATAGTTAACCAATGTAAGGGATCCAAACCGGGCCTAAATTAGATCCTATACCACGGGCCAAAACCATAGAATCAAGAACGCGGGCTAGATACCACGGGCCAAACACAAGAAACCCCACGTGAGCGCGCTTCTCTGCCTTGAAGTGAGTGAACTGGGGTCTGCACCTTTTACATGGTGTTCCTGCGAGTATGTACGCACTTTATATATGACACGCCTGCGAGTCCGAAGCTTTTGTACGATGTAACTGCGTACCTCTTGTTTTCTTCATTATTGGTGAGCTAATCATCAATCTCTGCTACTGACCTGTTGTACAGTGATCCATCACCTGTATGAGTTGCCATCAAGGACAACACTTTAGCCATAATGCCAACAATCTCCCCCTTTGGACTTGATGGCAAAGCTTACTTTTGAATTGTCATCTGATCCCTTTAAACTATCCTACATCCATGTATTCTGTCATATCTGATAACTCTTCTGTGGATTCATCTGAATGTATAAAGTGAGATGATCTTCTATGAGAGGGTTGCCATCAAGTGCAACACATGCATCATAATGCCAACAATCTCCCCCTTTGGACTTGATGGAAACAACAGCAAATCACTCTCCCCCTTTGACATCAAGGGCAAAGGGTTTTGCTCCCCCTAAGAACATGCTCCCCTTGACTATAAACCAGATCTGCTGAAATCTCTGAATGAGCTCCCCCTTTGTATATGCCATGGTGCACCAATCTGATAATGCTCTTTCTGAAATATCTGCTCTGCTATATAGTGTTGTTCATGCTCAAGCTCCCCCTGACTGTAAGCAAGGTCTGCAAAAAAATGTTCTACAAGAAGAACATGACTCTATATATCATAAATGACCTTCCTATCACCAAAAGACTCAATACATACATCCATCACCCAACCAAGTGGGGATACATCAGGAACTAAATACATTACATCTTCATCCCAGGCATAGTGGGGAAACCAACATAGGTCGTTACATGACCTGAAGAGATGACTACAATAGATAGAGACATACTATTACATCATGAGTCGTGATATGACATTTATAACAAAGACCAATCATCTAAGATAAACATCAGCAACAACACTGTATGATCTGCTCCATAGAATCTGTCAACAGCAACTAGATCAGCAACTTGCATTAGTGCATGAATCATCAAGGTATGTCTGCATCAAACTCATTCATAGCCATTATGAACCAAGTATCATCAATTTGGAATATCTGCATTAATGCAACTTTGAATAGTCAACCATGAATCCACCCAACAATCCTCATCCATATATGTGCCAAGAACAATAAAGACTCCATGCAAGCACCGTAAGAGAATCAACCACAAATCTGATCCAAGAACCATGTGAACAACTCATAACCATAGCAAGATGAATCATAAGCATCGTCACCAAGGACCATAATGCCAACAATGCATTAAGAGCATATGCTCCCCCTAAACTGGTGCCATCTGTCAGATCTTATCAACAATAAAAGACAGATCCGCAGTTTTCCTTTATCTGGCATGCGTTGCTACGCACTTCACCTTCTGCACCTCTGCGTATCCACGCAGAGAGCCTTGAACTGCACTGCGTATCCACGCACCTATGCCTTCAATCACGGCGTGTACTTCTACTGTGCCCACGCAGCCTCGGCTTCTATCGCGCCACGTAGCTACGCACTGGAACTTTTGCTTCGCTGCGCACCCTCGCACTTTAACTGTGTACCACTTGCGTACCTCCGCACCGGGACTTACGCTCTGCTGCGTACGCCCGCACTTTCATAGTGAATGATCTGCGTACCTCTGATTAGAACACAATTAACAGTCCTCCTCTGTGCCACTGACAGTCAGATTCCCAGATCTAATAGATTCACTTCCAACTTCACTTTCCCTACTGCCTTTCTTCAAAAAATCATATACGCGATTGTGCAGTATCCAACTCGCGTATATACGTGACTTCCCTTTATGGAGTTTGCATATGAGATTCAGGACACTGAAGTTTTGTACTTTCAACTCCCTCTGATTCTGGTATGTCTGTACGTTGTGCTGAGCCGCCTTTTTCTGACTGTACTTCCTTTTTCCTCCATATCTTCAAGCGTGATGATGTTTTCTCCTTTTGGTGTGATGTCTGTGCTTTGTTCCTGCATTCCTTTGCTATATGTCCAAGTTTGTTACATGCATAACATCTTACATGTTTCATATTCCTTTTGTAGCAATCAGCAGCTTTGTTACCATACATATTGCAAGCAAAGCAATATCCATTAAAGTACCTTGAATGAGATGATCTTTCTGCATGATGGTTTTGAACCCTTCTTCTTCTACATCTGGCTGCAACATGTCCAAGATTATGACATACATAGCATTCAACATTATTCATAGGAGGAGTAAAAGATTTTCTTTGAAGCATCTCTTTCCTTGGTAGATGATGACATTGACCTTTCATTTCTTCGTTGATCACTTTAGATTTCTCTTTAGAGTTCCTTGCTTCACCTTTTGAACTAGATTCACCTTCAACAGATTCATGGAAACCAAGACTAGTCTTTATAGCAGGAGACCTTTGACTACTAAGAATATCATCCAAGACTTTAGAACTATCTTGAAATCGTAAAAGCTTATCCTTTTCTTCTAATTTACCTTTCAAGATATTTACCTCAACCTGAAGCTGTTCTTCCTTTTCAAGAGATTGTTTTTTCAAATCTTCTTCAGCTTTCCTTCCTTCCTCCATTTGTTCCCTTAGTTTGAGAATCTCCTTTTCTTGTTCTTCATTCAGATCCTGCTGCATTTGACGAATTCTGAATGCACATTCCAGCTGAGATTTTAAGCTGATGACTTCGTTGTCTTGTTTTTCAATTGCTTGATGTAGATCTTCATTCTGCTTCTTTGATTCTTCAAGATCTCCTTTTAGTGAGAGGATTGTAGCTTCAAGATTTTCATAGTAGCTGGATCTATCTTTGAGTTTCTTGATGGTTGTGCTTCTTTCGTTGACTTCTTTTCTTAATGATGTCACTTCATGCTGCAATTTTTGGCATTGGTCTTCCTTGTCCTTGAGTATTTTTCTTACCTTGTTTCCTTCTTCTAGTTGGGCCTTTAGTTTGGTAGCTTCTTCTTTGAAGTCACATTCCCTTTTGTTCAATAGATCTTGTTGATCTCTAATTTTGTCTGTCACCCTTTTAAATTCTGGCTCTATTTGATATCTTTCTTGTTCACCCATAAGAGCAAATTCAGTAGTTTCGCTATCACTTTCATCTCTTCCAAAAGGAAAGATAGCTGGAACATCAGAGGATAATATATTCATACCTGATAATGATTCTGAATCTGATTCTGAATCTGAAGAGCTTCTTATACTTAATCCCTAATCGATTCTCCCACTGTCATAGTTCTTCTGAGATGTCTTCTTCTTCTTATGAGCTTTCTTCTTAAGCTTTTTTCCCATTGTTCCACGGATCTCCTTCAAGCGATCAAGCTTCTATCAAAGGACCTGCTCTGATACCAATTGTTGGAAATAATACTGAGAGGGGGGGGTGAATCTGTATTATCACATTAAAAAAACTTTTTCATTTTCATAATCAGATTCATATATGCTACTTCCACAACTTCTTATGATTAAGTTAATTGATCTTCAATGAGTGCATTAGAACATTATCAACCATATTATCAGTTAAAAGATGCAGTAACATAGAATAGATCATCACACATAAGGCACACACATGAACACCATGATATAAGGTGGAAACCCAATGCGGGAGAAAACCACCTGCTGCAAGTCATCTCAATCTTCTTCTTAATAAGAAAATCCTTTTACAATATTTTGTATTGGTGCAGTCTTATACCAGTACAGGAGCTACAACCCCCTTTGCTCTTGTACTAGCTGATCCATTTACTAGTACACAGGCTGCTACCTGCTACAATGCTCCAAAGAATTCCTTTAACTCTTGTACTAGCTTAGATATTAGTACGTAGGTGCTGACCTACAATCTTCTCTCCTCTAGGTACCACGTTTCATCAATTTTCAGACTGGATACACTGAAGCACAACACATAATCTGAAAGGCCACATTTCATACAACAACATTGAAGCTCATAATCAAACAACCTTCTGAATCACCCAATCACCAGATCAATACATATACAATGAGAGTTGTCAACCAGATCTAGTCCACCAGATCATATAAGGATAAGTCATTATGAACCTGATCCATTCATCTATCAATACTGAAGCTAATCATAATCATTCAATCAATCACTGCTGTTATCAGAACATAATATCAGAAACCAAACATCACTTCAAAACCCAGAACACAACAATAATAAACAGGGGCAGCTAAATAGATTTCATGAAAAGTCCGCAGCTTCACCCATAGAACACCTGCGTACATCCGCATTGTTTCCAACTACTTCCCTGCGTACCCACGCACTGTGCCTCACGGACTTCCTGCGTACCTCCGCATCTGCAGCGCTTCTGGGCCTGTGTATCTGCGCACCTGCAGCGCTTCTACGCCTGCGTATCTGCGCACCTGCAACGCCTCTGTACCTGCGTATCTGCACACCTGCAACGCTTCTGCGCCTGCGTATCTCCGCACTTTTCTTTCGCTGCACTTGCAGTCCTGCGGGTATAGATAATTTTCAGACTTCAAGGATAACCCAGACTATCAGATCTACAGATCTGATCATGCGCCGAAGGGATCTCAACCCATTAGTAGATCCGACTTGTAACCCTCATGTTTCTCCTTGATTTAGATTCAGCTATCTCTCACAAACCCATCACTAGAAGTTCAGATCTAGCTTCTCTTAAGATCTTCTTCTTTTACAAGTGTCTAGTCAAATGATCTCCTTTGCTTTATATAGGCAGGCTCTTCCTAAAATCATGGATCAATACCATAGATAACCAAAACAAGGGATCCAAACCGGGCCTAAATTAGATCCTATACCACGGGCCAAAACCATAGAATCAAGAATGGCGGGCTAGATACCACGGGCCAAACACAAGAAACCCCACGTGAGCGCGCTTCTCTGCCTTGAAGTGAGTGAACTGGGGTCCGCACCTTTTACATGGTGTTCCTGCGGGTATGTACGCACTTTATCTATGACACGCCTGTGGGTCCGCAACTTTTGTACGGTGTACCTGCGTACCTCTTGTTTTCTTCATTATTTGTGAGCTAATCATCAATCTCTGCTACTTACCTGTTGTGCAGTGATCCATCACCTGTATGAGTTGCCATCAAGGACAACACTTTAGCCATAATGCCAACAATCTCCCCCTTTGGACTTGATGGCAAAGCTTACTTGTGAATTGTCATCTGATCCCTTTGAACTGTCCTACATCCATGTATTCTGTCATATCTGATAACTCTTCTTTGGATTCATCTGAATGTATACAAGTGAGATGATCTTCTATGAGAGGGTTGCCATCAAGTACAACACATGCATCATAATGCCAACACTTTGACACAACTTGTTTTTTCAATTTTTAAGAGTCGAGAAAAAACAAAAGATGACTCTAGTCGCCTTTGATTTTTAATGAGCCTAAAGTGACAAGTGCTCAGATGGACCTTTTCCGTTAAGGAGTCTGAAAAGGAACGAAAGGGACTGCTTTGGAAATCTATGCAGAGGGATTACCAAACAAATCGCAAAACTGCAGAATACTTTTTACGGTACGGCAGTCAATCTTCCCGAATGTTGTGTTAAGTGCATTACGATCGATAGGGCGGCAGACACAGCTTCCTATGGATAAAGGATTAAGCCTATTGTGGTCTCCCAAAATATACTCGATGGTACGTGGGAGCACAAGTCCGTACTGGCACTTATCGTCTCAAAGTGGAGGAATCACCCAACCAACAGTGAGAATAATAGTTACCAGGCTTTACAACACCAGAATACGTCTCTAGCCAAGACTTCTAGATGTTGTGCGTTAGGTTCCAAAGCGTTGTTAGATTCATTAAATTTATTTTATAGTTGATCTTGCTTAAGAAATTTTCCTTCCAGGTTCACCGCATGATGTAGATGTACAATTCCTAAAATGCAATCTAAGATGATAAACAGTGTTTTTATCTTCTTTGTGCAATGAAAATCCTAGCTACTAAGGAAAGAGACAGTATTCTTTCAACAAAGAGCATAGAGCACACACTATATGCACTGTCCTAAATCAAATCAATCAAACAGTCTAAATGCAAATGCACATGCATGTATTTTTTTTCAGCCTTCTTAATATGTGAATGATAAAAAGGAAGCTAATGCGCAAATCTGAATTATTTTTCAAAGCGACAATTACTAACAAGTTTCTTTTTCAAAATCAAAATGAAGACAACGACAACACTTTGCGATTTGGAAATGAAAACTTGCTTTCGACTCTAGAAAAACTACTAATTTAGATCAAATACAATAGTAACAGGGTAATCGACTATCAAGAGCAATCGGACTCTCTTCTATGACTGAAAACGACACTTGCGACACTTTCAAATCAAGAAACGACAGTACAATTACGTTACTTCTTTGTAAAGGAGAACTGAAAATGACTCAACAAATACATAAAAACATTTACAGTTCTTTTCACAATGGAGGCGGAATAACAGCAAGGAAATGGGTTTCAAACAGAGGTGTACTGACTACAGGTAGCAAAACTCTTGAATAGATTGAAAAGAGTGAACACAGAAACCAAAATTTAGGAACAATGCCTAGTCTGATCAACGCACCTGTAACACAGTGAATTTGAAATGCAGCACACCTACTACACTCGGGAAGTGCGCTGAATTTGAGATTCACAGAACAGACAGTGTGCTGGGCCAGGGACGAGACTTTGATTGGGTTCCGGGTCACAGTTTGCAATTTAGTTCAGGGATTTTGGCCAAGCAAGTGGTAATCAGTAAATCAATCACAGGGGTAGATCTAAGGAGGTTACTAGATCCACCACAAGGGCAATTAGAGAGTTTGTAAACCAGTTGTTTAATTCATAAACAAAACCCGGAGATTGACTAAAGCAACATTTATCTACTTTGCATTTGCATAGCAAATGCAGTTCGAAGGCTACCTGGCTCAACTTCAGGCTCCGTCTGTAAGTTTATAAAGTAAACAAATGTAGATAAACAATCAATCTAGTCGCTCCCCAGCGAAGTCGCCATTTTGTTACAGGGAAAAGTGTCTATGCAGAACTGCTAATCCCACTAAGGCAGGTAGCTACCTTAGAAACAAACAAAGTAAAACTACTTTCGTTTTCCTTTATGAAAGATAGATGAGAGAAGAATAAAGGAGACCAACCTCTGTCTTGCGCTTGGTTCCTTGCTCGATTCCTCTCTCTTCTGATAGTCCTTTGCTACTTGCTTTCTTGTATACCCAGCTTCACAAAGTACCTGTAGAATCAAATCAGCATAACACTATACGAGAACATGGATCTATTATCATAAACAATCTAGGATCAGATGTAAATTGACCATACAAATGCACAATACATAAATTACACAAGAGTATGGAGGAAAACTTGAATAGATTTATTGATAATCAAGAAAGAGCCAAGAGAGTTACAACCAGTTGTTCTGACCCAGCATCATCCTCTCAGCAAGTAAGCCCTTATTCACCTCATGCAAATATTAGATCACCCAACACTATGATGTTGCCTCAAGAAACCAACAGCAATTCCTTACAAGATGCAAAATTCCAGCCTCTGGATCTCTGGGATGAGGGATCCATATATAGATGTCTGTAAGGGAGATGAGTCAGCTTGTGATTTGATTAGTTTCTTCCCTCTGATAGTTCTTACTTCCACTTGGAGATTGATGATCTCTTACTCATCTCTGGTCGAATTCAGAGAGGCAAGTGTCACAGGAGAAGTTTCTGGAAGATTCCATGCTTCTCCACCTCGCGGATTGACACTGCCATTTGTCTCTTCTCGCCCATCGCACCCCATAGAAGGGATTTTTGAAATGCAACGCACCTACTGTGTGTAATTAGGTGAGATGTAACGCACTTTGCCTGTGGAGTAGGTGAAATGATTCTGTTTTGACCAGTTCTGAGTAGTTTTTCATGGAGAACTTCTGGGAGAAGCTGTAATCAGTTGACCTTGTTCTTTTAGGGGTTGGAACAACACTCTTAGGGACTTAGGAGCCCTTGGTTTATGGACATTTTATGCTTGGGGTTGTAGTGCCTAAAAATGTCTATAACATTCATATACCAGTTCGTCGCTACCTTTCAAGATGATGTGTATGTGAACCTTACTTCTCAAGTTGATGCACCAGGTAACGTCGCTGCATCATGTATTCAGTCTTCCTCCCGTACGCCGATCTTCTAGTATGATGAGGATATCATGGAAGCTATGTCTACCCCTGATTACCCTTTCACTTAGGCAAGAGGGCATATTTGGGGGATTCTGAAGGCCATATCCTTCCTAATTCTCCCAATGCGCTCTACCCCAAGAAATTTCGCTCATAGCACATCCCTTTGGTTTGCGTGTCTTTATTTTTTCCATGAAGTTAGGTAGATTGCATCATCTCATCTGTTGTCTTTTTCACCTTTCATATGGATCCATCATCCACACCGTATATTGGTCATGCTAACGGTGTGATTCGCTTCTCTAGGAATCTAGCCTCAGCAGCCTAGGCCATTTTCACCCCCTTGCATATGTTAGTCCTTTCAAACTGCATGTGCATTGGATTTTCCACCAATAATCAGGTCGAATATGATGTAGTGATAGGTTTGTTAGTCAATTCCCTTGCTCATCATATCCTTCATCTTCATGTTCATTTAGATTCCTTGCTACTTTTAATGCAATTGAATGGTGTGTATCATGTGCATAACCAAGTCCTCTTTAGAAAAGATCTACGAGTTAAGATTTTGGTATGTGAATTTGAAACCATTACATTTAGTCATGTTCCCAAAGCCCAAAATAACTATGTAGATGCCATTGCAAATAACATTCTTGATTGACATTTATCACATATATACCACAGAAGACCACCATAAACACAACACATGGTGAAACATCATTGTCATATAAAAATGCATAATCATATTATGTATCATATAAGTATTTTAACTCCAACACTCTAAATACATATAGTACGCACATAGCATACTGGGGGGCACATAGGCCCCTACATATCCTTATCATCCTTTGGAGGATCTCATGCCAAGTTGGGCCGAGATGCTTGAATCCCTTTCTCGAGCACTCAGAACACAATGGCGCTCCACAAAATCCTCCTACTAGGGGGCATCATTCCCACCTTTGCATACCAAATTAGTCCCCTCCATCACATATATTTGCGGGTAGTATCCCATGCTTGGGGACATGATGGTTTTCCCCTGGCCATCTTCTCAATTTATTAACATAAGTCTCGGCCTAGATCCCACTGAATCTAGGTATGGTTGATTATCCTCCCATTCCTTGGATAGTTTGTCCTACCGACCTCTCCGGCGAGCCATATGCACATCACATATCGTAGACGTTTGATACCATATCTTCAAATATTCTACTCTATGTCCACATAGTCCCCATGTTTGACTTCGTGGGTGAGGATGATTCTAGACCTCCTCTAGTAGTTCATTCTCATTTTCCTCTTCCCTTAATTATTCAACAGGAACCATCGTTCCAAGAAGCATTAAGGCCATATTTATACAAGTAAGGCCACCTACCTGAAAGTTGCAGATCCTGATTTCGACAGTCGATTTTTCCGCTACGATCTCCACAAGATTTAGGGCCTTTTCCTCCTCTCCAAATTCACCACATCTCACTCAGCAAATGAATCAAAATTGGAGGTAAAATGTCCTTTCATAAAAAAAAAATCCCCAACTTTCCTATCACCCATTGCGACTAGACTGTAGCTCAGTTTCATGAAACGTCAGCAACGTTGGAAAGCTCTCACCGAGCTCTATAATGGATCTTCCTTAGTTTTTGATGATTTGACACTTCACCAGGAAATCATTTTTCCAAGAAGGGTCACTTCGTCGCCTCTCAAAATTGAATTTCTTCATAAAGTGACACTTGTACTTTAAGGTCCACCTACTCTTAATACTTGTCATACTGTGTGTCAATTTTTGTCATGAGTAACCATCATTTACTCATGTTTTTATGGTCCCCATTGGCCCTATTTTGTGTGGTAGCATCATCAAGCCACCCTTGTTTAGAGCATCCACAATCAGTCACCCTTGCATCCATGGAGCCTGTTTCACGTCCCATTTTATCATGTCACAATATTCCATCCATATGTGCATATTGTTCATCCTATGTTGTCCATTTTGGCCTCCATTCATACTGTCCCCATACCCTCCAAAGTTAAGTCAGTCATTTTCAGGTCAAGAATGCACTTTATGCTCTGATAAGGGAAGTCGTCTGTTTGTCCCTCAGTGCCAATTTTCCCATTATCCTTGGTGTCAGCCCATCAGTCACGTTACTATTTTCCCTCGTGCCTTAGTTGAGGATCCTCATTGCCTCACCTATCGCATGCCCTATTCTGTCGACATCAGCTCATTTATTCTAGAAGAACGGCCTAGAGGGAGGTGTATCTTGGTTCCAGCTTCCATTCTTGTTCGACGCCTCGGATCGAGCAGAGGGTCTCATTATTTACCTTTGACTTGGTCGTTTCATGTTCGTGATTCATAGACTTGATGGTCTAGTGATGCAGCAGATTGTACCAATGATTCTCTGGTGTGTGTGAGATGTTTCTGACCTCATGAGGGGGTGGCCCTTTAGGTAGTCCCCCACATGCCCAGATGCATTCCTATTATGCTACAACCTCAGATGCAGTTCCATAGATTTGATGGGTTCGAGTTCTTATCAATCGCAGTGTTCATAGCATGCATGTCTCCTTTAGATGATCCATTCAATTTTACAAATCCCTTCCCTGTTTAGCAGGGATTCTACAGTTGTTCTACCTATTAGTGCCTAGATTTACCTCAGGCTGAAAAGTTAGGATCCAGGGCCAACATCAAACCATGCTCAGCCTCGTAGCTAGCCCTATGAGGACAGGGGAGGGCTCTCTCCGGGTCAATCTCAGCAAAAGATAATCAATGGGCTTGAGATGACTGAAATAAAACTAATTTTAGGCTAGATATGAAATACAAGGATTTGATTTGAGTTTTTTGAGGGTTTTGTTGGAATCAAGGGAAAGGAAAATTTTGGGGTGCGAGGATTGAGGCTCAGTTCTACAGAGATCTCGATGGGGCAAGGTAGGCGATCGTTTTGGCACTTAAATTTTAGTGAGATGGAGCGAAAAGACAAGTGAGGTGTTGAAGAGGGCAAGGGAAATCAAGAATCCTCCCCAGACAGCTAAAAACATCAAACAACTAAAGCAAACTTCAAGTAGAGCATTGCACTTTCAATGAATTCTACTTACACTCTTGTTTGTTTAGTTCAGAAGAAATAAGATAGATGATGGCATACATAAACAAAATTCACAATTACAAAGAGAAGCATTGTACCAATACAAATTGCCACATGAATCCCAAAGAGTGCTGCAAATCCTGGTCTCAATTCCTTAGCCAAAATACTGAAAGTGAATGTACAATGAAGCTCAAGGCTTTCACAAGAGTCCAACCATGCTAATGACTGAAAAACAACATAATATAGACAAAAATAGCTCCTCCTTGCCTCTAGGGGTCGAGCTCATGAGTCTAGGAGCTGATCCAACTGATTCTAAACTAAGAACTAGAAACTAGGCAAGATAACAACATGCCTCTAAAAACAAGGGAACTTATTCATTCAGTTTCAAACAACCTCTAAACTAATGAATCTACCTCTACAAGTGAAAATCAAACATATTTACATAATCCATCAATTTTCATCAAGTTACATCATAAATTTTCCATTAGGAAAGTGAAAAAGTCAAACTAGGCAAAGCTGGGCGAAAAACAGAGCAAAACTTGGTCAAACTGGCAATTTTTCCTCTATGTGTCGTGCCTGATTCTCTATGCATCGCACCTATTTGGACCCACTTTTGGAGGCCTTCCCGGTGTCCAAATGAGCTCTAGGTGTTCTTGTTAAAAAGGTCTACCTGTCTACTTTCCAACCCAAGTGGGATTTTTCAATTTTGCCTCCATTTGCCCCTCGAAAAGTCCATTCTCCCAACACTGCTTCCTGTGTGTCAAAATAGGGGCAGTGAGGTCATTTTTTGAGTGTTTTTGACCTTTTTGAGGGCTCAAAACCTGCCCAAATTTCTTGGCCATAGACAGAAAAGAAAAAAAATTCATGCCAAATCCAAAAATGCTGAATTTTTGTGATTTGGAGGCTCCTAGCAAAAGCGAGTGCCACGTGGCGCGACACATAGAGTAGAAATTTCTGTGTTTTAGCCCAAAAATTTCAAAAATGCAAAAAGTGTCCCAAATTTTTTGAAATTTGGGATGAGTGCTCTCCGTCAAGTGCTGTGTTGGTCCAAGGAAGCCTCAACCAAGATCTGAAGTTTATCTTGCGCTTTTTGCCTCCTCGATCTCTACTTCAACTTTGCTTGCAAGCTCCTGGTTCTTGCCTTGCACACTTTGTTTCTCGCCAAGTCATGATATGCCATGTTCCTCAATATGTTTTTCTCCTTGTTGGCCTTCTCCAACAATCTCTCTAAGTGGATGTTGGCTCTCTCAAGCCAAGATTCCCAATCGGCATTGATCTCTTGCTCAAGTGAAGTGAGCTCCGCCCTCCTCCTTTGGGTAGCTTGGCGATTCTCGAATATGTTTGCCACCTCTATGAGGCCTCCTGGGTGCATGTACCTCTGTGGGTGAATCACTGTGTGTCTCCTCTTAATAATCATATGAAGGATTAGATTCCATGTCTATTGGTAGACAAATTGCCTTGAAGAAATAAGAGCTGATGTGTCAAACTGTGGTGGACTGTTTTTGGTGATGTGCTTGATCTCTGCCACCAAGGGAAAACAGTGAAACAAGGGATTTTTAGGAGAGGGGAAAACTAATGGGAAATTTGGGACTGTTGGGATAAACTTAGTTAGGGAAATATGGGATATTATGGGAGTTCTTATATAGGATTAGGTTTTGGATTTACATATGGAAATTTGGGAAAGGGATTTTGGGATAGGGAATTAATGAACTTAGGGGGGTAGGGGAATTTAGGGAATGATGAAATCAAATGAAAAATGAGATGAGGGAGTGAACTTGTTGACAAAACAGTGATTTGAAACCCTAGCAGCAAGTTTCTTTGAGGTATTTTAAAAGGTAGGGTTTGATTGTTTTACATAAGCACCATGAAACACACGCCATCGAACCATCATCAAACTTAGATGGAATAGAGATTTGAAGATGCTACCTACTTGAATCAAGACCGTTCCACGTGATTTCGGGTGATTGGAGCAATTTTGGAGGTTTTTCAGACTTCCAGGCTGTATGCGCCGCGCAGCATGCCCAGTGCGTCGCACCCCACCAATGTGCCACGTCGGTATTCTTACAGAGATTTTCGCCCAAGTTCTCACTTGCTCACCAAATTTGCTCTATCTTGCTTCTCTTTTGTAAATGAGCTTATCACATGAAGGAATAACTTATAAACAAAGAGCTTTTGAAATTTTGGCTCATGAAACCCACTTTTGTAATGTTTTGGATTTGACTTTATCTTTAAACTCTGATTTTGAACCTTTTCACTGCTTTTTTCACTTTGTGATGGATTTAATGACCTGAGCTTGCTTGTTTTTTTGTAGGTGTTGGAGCTTCTGAGCTAAGGAAAGAAACTAGGATGCAGATGAATGAATTTACAATGAGAATAACAAAACTTTCATGTTTTTTTAACAATTAAAGCTAAATACTCTGTTTTTTCCTCAAAACAGAGTTTTGAGGAAAAACACATTTTCGAACATTTGGCGATGCAATTTATTGATGTTGAAACCTCCTCATGGCCTACTGGTAATTATTGGACATTTTGACACATTTTTAACGAAACGCTAATGAAACCCTAGACCTAATTGACCATGAAACCCTAAAGAAAAATTTTGCAATTTTCGAGATAAAAGGAAGATTGTATATGTTTTTAAATGAAAAAACATGAGCCAGCAGGTAGATAACATGAGGGAAACTGGAGGAATGCCACCGCCATCAGATGCTCTATACGCCTAATGGAATGCAAATGACTGGGCGGGACACCTTACATGAAATGCAACAAGAGGATTTGATCTCTAACGGAGGGATGAAAATAACGACTCTAACACTACCCTCCCTCCCACCCATTTTTTGAGGGAAGGGTCATTATATCTCATGTACTCAGATATTATTGTATTCAATCTTGGCTCATGTTTTTCCAAGTGCATTACGTATATGGGACACATTGTATTATTTTCTGGCTCTGTTATGCCAGCATGTCATGTACCATTCAGCATGTACTTCATTGTTCAGTTTTATGTTTCTGTGCGAACCATTATTTTTGTACTAAGTTATCTCAATAGATATGGGTATGCCTCCCCCACCTCATTGAGGTCCGATACCACAACATAAAAGGAGACTTGCATTAGTCTCGCCCCCTCCGTCCCTATCCTCTTTTGCTTTAGCTTTATTGGTTTCTCTCTCTCTCTCTCTGACTCCCCTGTGTTGTCTAGTGATTGTGTCTTTACAACGTACTTCGGTCATACGTTTTGCTCCTAACACTTGTACATTGGGGGGCAATCTGTTATCACCAAAAAAATGATCATCTAGCATAATTTACTAGATGGATCGAAGTACACCATGTAAAGCCAATTTTACCATAATAAAAATTCTTTCAATGTGAGAAATTACTTAATAAACCACCTTTGTTAAGTAATTTATAGTTAAACCCATGAAGAATAATTAAATAAATCACTATTTATTTGATCTTCTTCTAGGAATAATTAATTAAACCATTGTTCAATTATTATTCCTTGTCATATTTGACCCAATTATGAATAATAAACAGATAAATCATTAATTATCTTATTTTTCTCCAAGAATAATTAATTAATCACTAATTAATTATTATTCTTTGTCAAATTTGACTAAATCCCTTAGGAATAATTAAAAAATCCTTATTTATTTATTATTCCTTAACCAATTCCTTGAGATGATAACTAAATTATTTATTTATTTATTAATTCTAAATAAAAGTTTAAATACTTTTTCCCTCCTAACCAAATATAATAAAATATTCCAAGTGGTTATTCCAAGAATGGAGTTAATTATATTTTATTGTTGCTCATTGTTCGAGGATAACTCAATATTTTGTTATAAATAGAAGGGTTTCCCATTCATTATTCACTTTTGATTATTTTCATTGTTTCACTCATTGTTGTAACTTTGATTATTTTCATTGTCTCACACCATACTTTTGTTGAGTTTATACATTATAGAGGAGAGAGACTCTACACAAACTAAGACGTTTGAGGATAGCCAAGAACCCATCCCATAGAGGGGGACTGGTAACATATATATCTTTGTATATCTGGTTTCCATTGGATGATTGGAGTTATTATTGTTTCTTTTTGCTATTTAACTATGACTGTGGCATAGATCAAGGCTTTGGTAGGTTTTGTTTCTATCAGTTGATGCAGATATACAATGTTTAGCAGCCATTTATATTGTTGAGATTGCTTATCATCCATAGCCTTAAGTGGGTTCTTTTTGTACATCTTTGAGAAGAAAACACTACAACATCATGAATGAGTAAATTGATTTCAAATTGAAATCATTCAAACAATAAAATATGGATTTATTGTTCAAGGAAAAATACCAAAAAAATTATTAAATATATGCTTTATAAAAGTTTAACATTGTTTTGCTAAATGTCAGCAATATTGAGATCTCAATCTGTCTATTAAGTATAAAATTAGTTAGTAAATAATTGTACAGTAATTATTGATTATTTATATGCTATATTTTAAAAATAAAAAATTAATAACTTAGTTAATTAACCATGAATAATGAGCACGTTGCAATAATACTTATCCTTTAACATAGATTAATAATATATTATTAATTTTTTGAGTATTATTATAATGAACAAGCCAAATTTTCTTGTTGTATCATCGCTAGGAAACTTATGCGCCAGTAAACCAAGGGTGAATGTACATAGATGCAATGTCTATTGAAAATTCCTGTATTTGAGGAGAATTATTGTAGCTTTCTCCTAGGCGAACCTTTTGAGGCCAGCGAAGACATCTATAAGTGGGTGACTTATTTCATTTATGGTTACTTGGTTTTTTCCCTTGCCATGAATAAATGGTGTGCTCCAAAAGGATGAGATCTAGCTGAAAGTCCAAAGGGAGAAGCTCTTTCCCTTGCATATATGTCGTTGCAAACTCCTTAGATGCTTCCACCAGAGAGTTCAATTAGTAGAAATTTGAGAATTGGCCTACTAAAATGATTACCATCACTTCACTTAAGCTACGAGTGCTTGCATCAATTATAAATAAGTACGCAACACAGATGTGGTTCATAATGAGCCATGGGCATACCAATATTCAAACCAAGATTGTCCATGCAAAAACATTTAGGATGAAGCCCCTACCATATTACATGTTTGAAGAAGCATTTCATGATGAGGTATTTTCTTGGTTGAGAATTCAATGCATAAAAAAGGGTGATGAATTTTTCTACAGCCTAGATGCTCTGTAGCCCCAAATTTCAACCACTGATGAGCTCTCGTCATCTAAGAAACACACAGTTGATTCTGCAGAAGATATCCAACCTATGGTGAAGAGGTTACAGGAATGTGTATTATTCACTCACAATACCTTGTCAGACGTTGGTTCCATTGTAATCTCTACTAGTTTCACTTCAAAAATCCCTAGCATTGTTCCTTTCATTGGTAAAAATTTTAAGCTTGTCACACTTCCATTTGCAACGATGACCCCTATTTCCATTGCAACCCTTGTTATCATTGATACCAACCCCTCTACTTTTGATGCCATTATATGCCATTATACTTGCGCAAGGAACTATTGCACATATTTCTAAACCTTGTAAGGTTGTTACTAATTCTTTTGTCATTGTTAATCTCTCTAATCACGATCATGAAGATCATGTTCAAGCTACTACCACAACTGAAGAGCAAAACTTCCCCTCACCTCATCAATCTCCCGTACATTCTCACAATCCATTGCCCCACACCGCATTTGTGTCTACCACCGTTTCTCACCGCCTTGACATAGGAGTTACTATTCGAGATGTTGTTGACATGGAAATTGAGTCAAATATTAAGGATATAGCCCACTTAAAGCAATTTACTATTACATAAATTTTTACCAAACCGTCGATACAAGAGTTTCCTATGTCACAACTAGAGTTTAGCATGATTATTTCAACAACATAGGTTGCTTTGTTAGGTTAGGATCCACACCATTTTTGGGAAGCACTACATTTATTTGCACAATTGCAAGAAATTGTTCCTTTGCTTCCATCTACTATTACTCAGGTGATTTCCCAGGGATCTTCCTTATGTGAGAATCTTGAGTAGGTCATAAATTATTCATAGGAAATTTTTCTCCAAGTGCAAGATTGTTTGGGCTTACTTGCTAAGAAGAACCAACCTTTGTATGAGTTGTGAAAGTGATCCAGGTGGATGTTGGTGGCCACCCACATATCCCACTCGGACCCCCACAACTGTCTCTTTCAGTTTTTCATTTTCCTTAATTGTAGCACAATTTACTATTTTTAGCATTTTTTTGGGTCCTGAACTTCCGGAGCTGTTTTGAGGCCCTAAACGACGTTTTTTGGGAAATATGGGAGCAACATGGGTCCATTGTTTGACGTTTCATCTTCTAGGGTTAGGTTTTGGGATGTTAAGGGTTTTCCATTGTTTCTCAACAATAAATAGGCCTTTGAGCCTCATTGTAACACAGTTCAGAGGCATGTATCCGCCACATCTCTTCTCATAGATAAGCTACCATCGCCCTAGCTGGTTTATTTCCATTTCTGTTTGTAAGCATATTTCAGTATTTTATATTAATGAAATGAAGTATTATTTCCACTGCATCTTTGTGTATATGGTTATCTTTGTATTTGTTGTGTTCCTATTTAAATCCGGATAAGTGGTATCAGAGCAGTCTGCCTTTTCTCTATTTTTCTTTGCATGTCCCCAACGAGGTCGGGATATAAGGAGTTAGGGCTTGAACTGGTCGAACCTTTGCAAGAACAACCTTGCAAATCCCGACGACCTCCCATGGCGGATGAGAAGAAAGATGAGGGGGCAGGAGATCCTATCAAAATCTTTCTTGAAGAAGCCCTCGAGCAGCAAAGGAACGCGATGATGGACACTTTTGCCCAAATCCTTCCGCGGCTACCCAAAGGAGACGCATTGGCTTCCAATAGCTACTCTGGAAACGCCACACAGTTTAAGGTACAAGTTAATTTTGAAATCACCATATTTGATGGTTAGATAGATGCAGATGCTATAGATAAATGGTTAAATTTGCTAGAAGGGTATTTCTCTATTCATGAATTTTCAAGTCAGGAAAAGATTGTTTTCGCTCTTCTCAAAGCAGCCCCCCACATCAAGCACTGGTGGGAAACCTACTGCGAGTAGAAGGATAAAAGCACAGGCTCACTATTTTCAGCCGCACCCAGTTGGGATTCATTCCGGGATGCCATCAAGGATCAGTACTACCCTGTCAAAAGCTACGAGGACAAATACATCAAATGGACCACACTGCGGCAGGGAAGGGACCAAGATGTGCCGGAGTTCACAAACATTTTTCATACCCTTCGCACACAGTTGGGTATCATGGACTCTGAGTTGCATTTGGTACTCAAATACCATGACTGCCTACATAGATACATCCAGGAAGAGATGGAGTTCCTGAACATCTCCTCGCTCGGCATGGCATACCGATACGCTATCAAAATCGAGCAAAAGTTCAAATAGAAGAAGCGAGACTTTGGATCTGCAAATCTGAAGACCAAAGGATGAAGCCAAGGCGGGGTGACCCAAGACAAACCGTTGAAGCCACAAGAAGAGAACAACACCACGAAGTCGAAGAAGGACACAGGAAAGTGGTGTGAGTTCCACAGGAGTCCCACTCATAACAAAAGGGAGTGTCGGACCAAGCAGTGGTTGGTGGCCGAGTTGAAGGCTTCAGAATCAGATGCATGTTCCAACCCTGAGTCAAAACCCAACAAGGGGAATGGAAAAGGGAAGTAGATCATTGATGCAGAGCCCAGCGTCACTGTTGCCACCGCCAAGATCCAGAAGAATGAGCTCGAATATCTAGAGGAGGGGGAGCGTCTTTTCCACTCACAGATGTAGGTGAAGGGTTTGCCGCTGCAATTCATTGTCAACAGTGGCAGCCGAAAGAACCTCATTTCACTAGAGGTCGTGAAGCAGTTGGGCCTATATACTACATCACACCCACAGCCGTATAGTATCGGGTGGCTTCACGAAGGATGAGATCTCAAAGTTCACCAGCAGTGCTGCATTCCCTATAGCATCAAGCCCCTCACAAATGAGGTATTTTGTGATGTTACACCTCTGGATGTTTGTTATGTATTATTAGGCCAGCCATACTTGTGGAGGTGACATGTTGTGTATGAGTTAAGGCCTCGTGCTATCATTATTTCTTTATGTAATTCATTATATAGGATACTGGAGGTAGCCCCACCCACCACCACTTCTTTGATCACTGCTAAGAAAGGCAACAAGCTCATCTCCCAGACTAGGAAATTCATCTGTTTGGTTCGCTCCCAAAGTAAGGGGAAGATTGTCACCACATCCATGACCCCTGTGACTGGTTCCTCCATGCAACAGCAGCAACAAAGGGATATAGTCATCACAGAACACAGGAACAACTTCTCCTCACCCACAGGGGTACCACACAAGTTTCAGGTGGGCAACAAAGTCTAGTTGCATCTGCAAAAAGAATGCCTTACAAGAGCCCAATAGAAGCTCCCACCACTCCAACATGGTCCTTACACTGTCACCAAGGCTATGGGAAACAATGCTTTGGAGCACAACATTCCTTCATTCCTTCGCTCCTTCGCTCGCACAGAGTGTTCAATGTGGACCGTCATCGACCATGCTTCCCACCATTACTGGACACATCAGGGATTGTAGAACAGCTCATGAGAAACCCAGCTCAGCAAAAGCTTCCTCATCTCAGGGAGGAACTCAACGCAATGGGGACCATTACTTCCAAAGGGGGGAGGAATGATCCAGGTGGATGTTGGTGGCCACCCACCTATCCCACTTGGACCCCCACAACTTTCTCTTTCAGTTTTTCATTTTCCTTAATTGTAGCACAATTTACTATTTTTAGCAGTTTTTCAGGTCCTGAACTTCCGGAGCCATTTTGAGGCCCTAAACGACGTTTTTTGGGAAATCTGGGAGCAACATGGGTCCATGGACCGATGTTGCTCTTCCCAAAGTTATAGTTCTTGGATAGATATTTCTAACGAGCTATTGTACGCATCAAATGGAGATCGAGTGCTAAAGTTACGACCCTAGGAAATTGATGTAATGATTTACCCAAACGGGGCCCACAATTTGGCATTTCATCTTCTAGGGTTAGGTTTTGGGATGTTAAGGGTTTTCCATTGTTTCTCAACAATAAATAGGCCTTCAAGCCTCATTGTAACACAGTTCAGAGGCATGTATCCACCACATCTCTTCTCAGAGATAAGCTACCATCGCCCTAGCTGGTTTATTTCTATTTCTGTTTGTAAGCATATTTCAGTATTTCATATTAATGAAATGAAGCATTATTTCCGCTGCATCTTTGTATATATGGTTATCTCGGTATTTTGTTGTGTTCCTGTTTAAATCCGGATCAGTGGTATCAGAGCAGTCTACTTTTTCTCTATTTTTCTTTGCATGTCCCCAATGAGGTCGGGATATAAGGAGTTAGGGCTTGAACTGGTCAAACCTTTGCAAGACCAGCCTCACAAATCCCAACGACCTCCCATGGCGGATGAGAAGAAAGACAAGGGGGCAGGAGATCCTACCAAAATATTGCTCGAAGAAGCCCTCGAGTGGCAAAGGAATGCGATGATGGACATTTTTGCCCAAATCCTTCAGCGGCTACCCAAAGGTGACGCATTGGCTTCCAACAGCTACTCTGGAAATGCCACACCATTTAAGGTACAAGTTAATTTTGAAATTCCCATATTCGGGGGTCAGATAGATGCAGATGTTGTAGATAAATGGTTAAATCTGCTAGAAGGGTATTTTTCTGTTCATGAATTTTCAAGTCGGGAAAAGATTGTTTTCACTCTTCTCAAAGCAGCCCCCCATGTCAAGGACTGGTGGGAAACCTACTGCAAGCAGAAGGATGAAATCAAAGGCTCACGATTTTTAGCTGCACCCACTTGGGATTCATTCTGGGATGCCATCAAGGCAGTACTACCCTGTCGAAAGCTATAAGGACAAATACATCAAATGGACCACACTGTGGCAGGGAAGGGACCAAGATGTGCCAGAGTTCACAAACATTTTTCATACCCTTCGCACATAGTTAGGTATTAAGGACTCTGAGCTTCATTTGGTACTCAAATACCACAACTTCGTACACAGATACATCCAGGAAGAGATGGAGTTCCTGAACATCTCCTCGCTTGGCACGGTGTACTGATACGCTATCAAAATCGAGCAAAAGTTCAAACAGAACAAGCGAGACTTTAGGTCTGCAAATTTGAAGACCAAAGGACGAAGCCAAGGCGGGGTGACCCAAGACAACCCGTCGAAGCCGCAAGAAAAGAACAACACCACGAAGTTGAAGAAGGACACAGGAAAGTGGTGTGAGTTCCACAAGAGTCTCACTCATAACACATGTGAGTGTCGGACCAAGCATTTGTTGGTGGTCGAGTTGAAGGCTTCAGAATCAGATGCATGTTCAGACCCTGAGTCAGAACCCAACTGTTAGCTACCTATACCAATAGGTTTCATATTTCATGATTGGCAAAGAAAGTTCCAAATATGCTCTGCTTTGATGATGCAAAGATCCCATATTTCCAAGAGAACACACTGTGTGTATATAGCTTTATGTTGACTCAATTTTGATGGATGGTCCAAAAGCCTAATCTGGACCATGCCATGTTTCAATTTTTGTTGTAGAATAGAGAAAGAAGTCTGTCCAAACTGTTTAATCTTGGCAGACCAGTAGCTTAGGTAGGGAATTAAGGTTACCAACTGCTTAATCTGGGACCTTGGAAGCAATAAGGGTAGTTCTAGATAGAAAATCAAAAGAAAAAGCCAAGAGAAAAGAAAAGGCAAATAAGGGTCTGCAAATCTAAGTGCACCCTCCATGTAGAAACAAAAAATGCTAGGCAAATAGATGGGTAAGCAGATGGGGTTGCAGATATGTCATTCCTTACAATTGAAAATGTGCTAACTTATTCACCAAGGAGCATCAATGGATTGAGAAGCTCTTCTTCTCCATCAGGTGGCAGCAAAGCAAAGGAGCATGTCTAACATTCCATTTTCCCTTTTCCCATTCATAACTAACATCCCTTCATCAGTTGTGTTCATAAGAGAACTTGAGGTTTTATGTTGGTGCTTATTCCTTTAAAAGCCACATTTCTTGTCTAAAATTCTTTTCATCTTGATCTACTCCCTAAAACTAAGTGGTTTTCAAATAAACTTAGTGATTTCATTCCTCATTCACCTCTTTTATCCATATTAACCCTTAACTTTACTATCTAAATCCCCTATGTCCCCCTTTCCCTACTATAATAACACTATGGTGTATAAATCCCAACATTGTATAGATATCCTCCCTTTAACACTATAGCTAAATAAGTTTGTCAAGGGAGACATTAGTCCACTAGGGACCATGGTCAACCCTGTCATGGGATTGCTCTGACCTCAGGTTGGAGTGACAGCCTCCCCCTAAGCCATCACCTCACCTCTGTCCAATAAATTCTACAAAAACCCCCTCCCTCTGCTCAAAACCCACTCTTAAACCTCTTTTCCCCCCTTGGATTAACCTTGCCCCGAAAAAACCCACAAAAAGCACTAAACCTAAGGTTCTCCGCCCAGATTATTTAAACGAATATTTTAATATGCTGGCGGGACCCCCCCCCCCCAACCTGCACGATCCGTCGGAAGGCCCGCCAGCCGTCGATCGTCTGCCACCCACGATCCAACGGTGGGCGGGCATTTTCAGTGTCGGATCTGCCGACCTTTAGCGTCCGGGGAACGGTGGTTTTCCGCCCCGTACACGGGACGCGTGGTAGGTGGCAGGGTTGTTCGGAGCCCCCCTCCTCGATACCGCCTTTCCCCAAAAGTGGTGCGGGGAAACCGCTTACCACCATCCCGTTACCACCTCCCCCTTACGACATGCATACGTCATCATGACGTAGCACCCTTCCCCGCCCCCGCGCCGTGTGGCCCTCCACGTAGTCCTGCCACCTTATCCATTCGCCACCGTGTCCTGCCACCCTGGCCCACACCTCAGCAGCCACGTCACCCCCGTACCCGGGCCCGCCATGACGTCATGCTGACGTCATCGGCGGGAAGGCGCCAATTACCTATTTTTTCCGAATTTGTCGTTAAAGTCACGGTTTAAGCCGTTTTTATGTCATTTTCGCGCAAAAGAAGACATAGCCGTTGCAGCTGGTTCACTGCCAAAGCGCCTCCGGACCTCCAAATTCAAATTTGCAACCGTACCAACTCATCAATTCTGCCTCCACAGTTCGGCCCGCAGGCTTTTCAAGCGTTTTATCCAGGTATTCACCGTAATTCTTCCATTTGGCCCATGCATACCATTTCTCTGTAAAAATCACCATTAAAGCACTTGTCAAAATTCCATACAAGCTCTGTCTACTACCTAAAAGTGAGCTAAGGTAACCTGCATTACCCCGGAACCATAATTCAACACTAAAACAGTTAAAACGCGGACCAAAATTCTAAATTTGTCCTCGAGGGGCCCGGCATTGTTCCCTTTTGCCGGGTGTAGACCAGCTGCAGCTGCTTTCCTAAGTAGACCTCACATACCCTCTACAATTTACCCCTAGCAATTCGCAATCCCTGTGAATTTACCAAAAACTGCAGAAGCAAGCCTATTTTTCCACTGTAAAAGACATTTCAGACTTTGTCTACAGTTAGCCTATCATTTGAGCTTTTAAGAGTTTTGAAAACCACTGCACTCACCTTATTCAAAAATCAAATCATACAATGGCTTCCCCTGCACCCACAGCTCTCAGTGTCGCTCCATTAAATCCACCCAATAAAGACCTGCAGTCCTTGCCTCTTGCTGACCAGGACTACCTTATTGAAGACTATGTGGGAAACAGGGACTTTTTGCAGACCTTCAGGCAGTTGAGAGAGGACTACCTAAATGGTCATGATACATATGGCATATGGGAGTCCAACCTGCCATACTATTGTCTCCCCTCTGTAAATGTGTTTCCTAAAATCATTCGCCTATGTGTTGAAAACTATGATGTGCAGCACAGAGCCATCAGCACCCCATCTGGGAGGATCCTCTTCTACATTAATCCTGAGTCCATCAACAAAATGCTACATTTTGATCAGACAGAGCTGCTAATCCCATTCTCCATGAACTATCTGTTGGACACTGGTGCCAAGATGACCAGTGAGGAGATTCAAAAGGTCACCAGGACATTCATGAGACCTGAGTGCCAGCCTGCAGGGCCACCCCCTTATTTAGATGTCCACTTCACTGAAGTAGGCAGATTACTCCTGGACATGATTGCTTATGTGCTGGGATACAGAACCAGCGAACATGTGGATGAGACAATGCTAGTATTACTAGCTGTTTACAGCCCAGGCCAACCCCCTGCCTGCAAATATAACTTTGCCAAGTTTATAGCTAACAAAATCCATGATCAGTTGGGTGCAGTGGATAGACAGGGGGTCTTCAAGTACTCGGCCTATATTTATCACCTCTTTATGTATTATCAGTCTGAGGCTTTTCCATGCTATATCAAAAAGCTGGATTATAGAGGGGAAAGAAGATCTGTCATCTTCTGGACCTCTGTCTATCACATAGTCACAAACTCACCCTATTCCTATTGTGAGTTTGTTGACCAATTTGTGTATCCAGTCTCTTGCCTATTGATGAGGTCCCCTCCTCCCAGAATGTCAACTGAGATACAGAAGGCTCTGCAGCTTTCCAAAAAATGTATAATAGGTGATTGGTACCTATATGAGGATCACACAGTCATCAGAGTCTATGGCTGTGAGCTCTGTCCTTACAGACTCCCAAAGTATGTGCCCATGAGGATATTTGCCTTGGAATATTATAGGCAGTTGATTCAGTTTGACCTCACCCATTTCCACAGCTCCAGAAAGAAGGCCCACCTCAAGTTCAAACACCAGTTGGGCCCCTTCATCATGAACAAAAAAGAAGGATGGGAAGATGCTGACCTCATCCTCAAGGACAAATATAAACTATCATACAGTTTTCGGTGGGTCCCTTATGACCCTGAGGGCTTCATTACTGCTAGAAGAAACAAATACAGGCTTCTAGGTTATAGGCATTGCCAATACCCACACATTGAAAGATATGCCAACCAGCAAGAATGGCTGCAGGGTACTCTAGTTGAAAAGCTAACTGAAGAAGAGATAATGCTAAAGAATATGAAGGAGCTTGAAAAAACCATTGACCTAGACTCTGTGCAGCAAGTACCTTTCAAGCGGCCTTATTCAACAGGAGAAGGGACCTCGGCCTCAAGGACTGCACCAGTAACACAAGCACCCTCCACAGCAGCACCAGCTGCAGACAAAGGCAAAGGGATAATGGGTGCAGAGGAGGAAACAGTGAAAGAAAAGCCTGCCCCTGCAAATGAGCAGCATCAAGAGCCACAACAGAAGCAGCAGGAATAGCAGCAGCTCCAGATGCCAGTGCAAGTATAGAAGAATTGACCAAGGCCATCAAGGAAATGGAGCTCCAGGCCAATGAAATAAAGAAGGCCAAGGAAAAATTGGCAGAATTGGATGCCAAATATGACAAGTCAAAGGTAACTGTAGCGGAGTAGGGCAGAGAAATAAAGGCCCTAAAAGACAAGATCAAGGCCTTAGAGAAGGAACTGAATCTAGAGACTGCCATGGCCGACATAAAGAGGATTATATGGAACAAAATTGGTCATTCCATCAATCAACAATGGAGGTCAATCAAAACAATACATGAACAGATGGACTTAATGGGCCAAGCACAAGCAGAAATCCATAAGGCCAAGAAAACACTGGGAGACAAGCCAGAACAGGCCAACAGGATGATAGACTTCCTGAACAGGCAAGAAAAGGAGGAACTGGCAGCCATAGGCATTGCCAACAGAACCGAGGCTGTCCTCACTGCTAAGAAGGTACTAACTCTCAGGAACTATGTACAAACTGTGGAGAGGAAGTGCTATGAGATACAAGCTGAGGTGGAAGAATATAAAGTCAAGATGGCAGTGCTGCAATCAAAGGGACTGCCCAGCCTCCTAAGTGGTGCAGGAAGACTGATCTCTCAAGATCAATTTTCCAACAGAATGGAAACCACTATTGAAAATCAGATTGTTGCATCTGGCAGCACATCTAAGCAAACAGGGCCCCCCACAGGACAGAGCTTGTATGAAAAACTTGAAGGCCTGTTCTTCATTGAAAATGAGGTAAATCATCTGTTTGAAACTCCTCCTAACTTTTATAGGTATACAGAGGCCGATGAGACCTTGATAAAAATTCGGAGACATCAAATGCCTAAGGAGGATTGGTGGCAAGCGATGCTTCAGATTTTGCCACGGTAGCCTCAGTTGTTCGGCCACTGCCAGCTCCAGGTCACTACAAGACAAACAGCATGACAAAGTCAGAAATAAAGGCAGCTCAAAGGGTGACTCAGCATAAGGACAATGACAGCTAGCCTAAAGGATAAGCAAATGCGCATATTTGGACAGCTTAGCCTCAGCCGACTTCGACACCCACCAAGTCATCAATTTCTGACTATTTTTGACAGCTAAAGCAATAAAAATTTACTACAGCTTTTACTGTCTCAGCTACCAAGCTCCAGGAGTTGGCATAACATTTATGAGCCATTAACTCCTCTTCTTGATCTTTTTACATGTAAATTTTGTATAAATACTCCCCTTAGTAACGCATAAGGGGTTGGTGATTTTTGACTCCAAGGAGAATCTATTGTATACTTTCAGTTTTTATCTAATACAGAGGGCTGGACCAGCTCAGTGATTTCCTGAAATATTTGATGTCTGGATGGTGCTAGATGTGCTGATGCAGAATTCTTGTGCTGTCTGATGAAATAACAAGTTTTCCTCAATCTTTGTTTCTTTGTCTTCTTATGTTTATCAAACCATACTCATGTTGTACTAAGCTAGCAGTAAAGAAAAATAATAGTACAGGATTTGTTTCATTACACCTTGTGCTCAATTTTTACTGTTGTGAATGTTTGTCTTCAGGATTAACGATGTACATGAATTCTTAACTTCTCATGTGTCTATTAATTCTATATGTGTGAATGTTAACTAGAAATTCTTCATTGCTTCTAGATTGATATTCTTACCGTCTTTTCTTTAGCAGTTTTTTGTGAGATTCTTAAGTGCCTTACATAAACTGGATACACCCCACTTAATAACTATTATGAACGTTTTTCCTCAGACACAAATCTGGCTCTGCACCATCACTAAGGTATCACACAGTATCAGAGAAACTAAAGGACCACTGATTCCATGCCCAATGGACTAAGACATGCTAGTAAGTACCTATATGTATTAACTGGAATCATCACCAAACACATTTCAAAAACAAAAACCTTGAACATCATAGCTAGCCTAAAATACTATCATAACAGAGCTAAACTTTAAAGAGAGAGCCCTCTCTGATTACAGCTTGGCTAGAGGCTGCAATCCAAAGACTGGTTAGTGGTTACCCCGGCCGTATTCCCTTGGGAGTCATAGGGAACAACCTGGGTGTTAACACCAACAAGGGGAATGGCAAAGAGAAGCAGATCATTGATGTGGAGCCCAGCATCATTGTTGCCACCGCCAAGATCCAGAAGAATGAGCTCGAAGATCCAAAGGAGGGGGAGCATCTTTTCCACTCACAGATGTGGGTGAAGGTTTCGCCGCTGCAATTCATTGTCGACAGTGGCAGCCAAAAGAACCTCATTTCAACAGAGGTCGTGAAGCGGTTGGGCCTACTGACTACACCACACCCACAGCCGTATAGTACCGGTGGCTTCACAAAGGATGAGATGTCAAAGTTCGCCAGTAGTGCCGCATTCCCTATAGCATCAAGCCCCTCACAGACGAGGTATTGTGTGATGTTACACCTCTGGATGTTTGTGATGCATTATTAGGCCAGCCTTACTTGTGGAGGCGACATGCTATGTATGAGTTAAGGCCTCATGCTGTCATTATTTCTTTGTGTGATTCATTATACAGGATACCGGAGGTAGCCCCACCCACCACCACCTCTTTGATCACTGCTAAGAAAGGCAGCAAGCTCATCTCCCAGACTAGGAAATTTATCTGTCTGGTTCGCTCCGAAAGTAAGGGGAATATCGTCACCACATCCATGATCCCCGCGAAGGGTTCCTCCATGCAGCAGTAGCAACAAAGGGATACAGTCATGACAGAACACAGGAACAACTTCTCACCCACAGGGGTACCACACAAGTTTCAGGTGGGCAATAAAGTCTGGTTGCATCTGCAAAAATAATGCCTTATAAGAGCCCATCAGAAGCTCCAACCACTCCGACATGGTCCTTACAGCATTACCAAGGCTATGGGAAACAATGCTTTGGAGCACAACTATTGTGACTCCTTAGACTCTTATATATAGAAATGAGGTTTTTTCATTTGAATCATCAAAGAATTGTTCATTTGTAATGTAAAGGAGGTTTCCCCCTCAAAGAGGCTAAATTCTAAGGTGCTCAACTATCTTTTCTATCTTTTTGTGAGCTAGTTTCATAACATTTGGTATCAGAGCTTTGGATGCTAGGGTTTCGTTGCTCCAAATAGGTCGTCGTGGCATTTTCGCTATAACTTTTTTTTTGCGACGTTTCAGAAGTGAAAAAAAAAACCATTTGAGAAGAAATCACACTAAACCTCAGGTCCGAATTTCACAGCGTTTCGCACTATATTGCAGAGATATGATCTGAGGAAGTTGGTCTTTTTGCAAACTCCTGAATTACATTCCAAACAGGTGACCTAGGGAAAATCGTCATAACTTTCTCTCTAAGCATCGGATTGAAGTTTCATAAGAAGCTACAGAAAGAGGACGGACTGTAGTTTCTTGTATATATTTTTTAGAGCCAAAGGTTGAAACAGGGACACATGGCATGTCGTACAAGTTCGCTCTACTGAACTAGTCTATAATCAGGTCATTGTGGGAGATTTGGCATAAATCTTCCTTGGAGAATCCAATTTGAATCAGACTGGTGGAATTGGAAAGAGGACACGGAGGGCTATTTCAGGTCACAATTTCAGAACTGGAGGATCCGAAATTACGGAGATACATTAGAGGCAATATCAAGCTCCTTCAAAGTGAAAAAAGGTGTGTAGATTTTTTAAATTTTTTCTTAAGCTTGGTTTGAAAAATTATTTTGAAGAATTCAAAAGGCATAGTAGAGCATTATTATCAGTAATTGGTGCCCCGAGGAAAGAAAATGCAAACACCTAGTAAGCAACCTGAAAGCGCTAGCATGACCCATGAAGAAGAGGAAGAAATTCTACATGATATATCAAAATTACAAGACCAAGTGCAACAAATATCACTCTCACAAAAGCTAACAGAAGCTAAGATAAATGGCGTGGAATCTAAGATAAAGGACATGGAAGCTAAGATGAATGGCATGGAAGCTAAGATGGACGATTTGAAGATAGATTTGAAGACAGACATGGAAGAATTGAAGATAAATATGAATAATTTGCTACAAGAAATGGTCACTAATGGTGAAAGGGTAGTAAAGGAAACCCATGATGAGAACAAAAGAAATATTAATCATGATTCCATAGACTCTAATGTTGGATCGAAGACCCACCATATTCCAAAAATCGATATGAGGAAGTTTAATGGCAAGGACCCCGCAACATGGATATTACAGATGGAGCAATTTTTCGATCTCAATAATGTGCAAAACACACAAAAGGTACGTATTGCAACTTTATATTTGGAACAAAATTAGTTTGTATGGTATCAACGGCTTTTCTCTCGTAAACAAATTATCACTTGGGCACTTTTTATGGAAGATTTGATAGCACATTATGAGGACACAAAAAGCAACACCTTTTTTAGCCCATTGATAAGTCTCAAACAAAAGGGTTCAATAATGGAGCACATTGAGCAGTTCCAAAAATTGAACATAAGAGTAAAAAATATTCCAGAGGAGCATAGTATTGATGTGTTCATAGGGACTTTAAAGGATAATATCCAACATGATGTTCACCTTTGGGAACCTGATTCATTAGAGAAGGCATTCAAGTTAGCAAGAAAATGGAAAGCAAAATTATGGCAACCAAGAAGCATACTAGTCACAACTATAAAGATGGAAGTGTTGTTACCCCTAGCCTTCCACAACCTATAAGGTTGACACCACAACAATTGGAAGAAAAAAGAGCAAAAGGGCTTTGTTCTAGTTGTGATAGCAAATACACTAAAGGTCATAACTGTGCTGAGAAGAAATTATTCTACATAGATTGTGAAGAGGAAAAAGAAAAGGAGCAAGAAAGGTCAAAAGAAGAGGATATACTCCAGGAACAAAGCATAGATAAAAAAGAAATGAATCTGACCATATCTTGTAATGCATTGTTTGGAATTACCACTCTGCAAACCATCAAGATAGAAGGACAAATCAAGAAGAAAAAGGTAATAGTGTTGATTGATTAAGGAAGTACCCACAATTTTATTCATTGTAAGGTAGCTAAAGAATTGAATTTCTTCCTATATCCAGCACCATAGTGTCAAGTGATGGTTGCAAATGGAGGAACGATAAATTTCTATGGAAAGTGCCATAATATCAAGCTATCCATGGGAGAATATGTATTGACGAGCCAAATGCTTTCCATTGCAATGGGAGGTGTTGATGTTGTATTAGGAGTCCAATGGCTACAGTCCTTAGGTACAATAGCTTTTAATTTTCAAGAACTTTTCATGAAAGTTTCTGCGGAAGGAAAGGAAGTTGAATTAAGGGGTATTGTAGGGAAACCGGGAAAGATAATCAGCTCTAACGGTATGATAAAGCTTCTAAAAAAGGAATAAAGATGTGTAATTGTACAATTATGTTCGCTAGATGTTTCCACATCGGAATCATCTATTTCTCCAGATCTCCAAAAAGTCTTGGACAATCATTCCAAGTATTTGAGACTCCCAAAGGTCTCCCACCTATTTGTGATCATGATCATGCTATTCATCTAATTCCAGGAAATGTTCCTCCAAACATCAGGCCGTACAGATATCCCTATGCCCAAAAGAGTGAAATTGAAAGTATGATTGCAGAAATGCTAGAGGCTGGTATAATTCAACCTAGTCAAAGTTCTTTCTTTGCTCCAATAGTATTGGTGCACAAGAAGGATGGATCCTAGCGCATGAGTCTGGATTATAGGGAGCTCAACAAGCTCACTATTAAAAATAATTTTCCCATTCCTGTCATTGAGGAATCACTGGATCAATTTACTTCACCAAGTTGGATCTTCGTTCAGGATATCATCAAATCAGAATGAAGATTGAAGACATTCTAAAAACAACATTTAGAACTCATGAGGGTCATTATGAATTATTGGTCATGCCTTTTGGCCTTACCAATGCACCTTCTACATTTCAAGGTTTGATGAATTCCATTTTCAAACCCTTCCTTAGAAAATTTATGTTAGTATTTTTTGATGATATACTAATCTACAGCAAGTCTTGGAAGGATCATGTTGAACATGTTGACAGGGTGCTACAACTATTGGAGGAGAAACAATGATATGCAAAAAGATCTAAATGTTTCTTTGGAGTACAAGAGGTGGAATATCTGGGTCATATTGTATCTCATGAAGGAGTTAAGGTAGACCCTAGCAAAATTAAAGCCATTAAGGAATGGAAAATCTCCACATCCATAAAGCATCTACGAGGATTTCTCGGGTTGACAAGGTATTATTGCAAATTTGTTAAGAATTATGGGAGAATAGCAGCACCTCTAACAACATTATTGAAGAAAGATGCATTTTCATGGACTCCAGAAGCAACAAAGGCCTTCAAACATCTTAAAGAGGCAATGTGCCAAGCACCGGTCTTAGCTACACCGAACTTCACAAAAACCTTTATTATGGAATGTGATGCTTCAGGAAATGGAATTGGTGTTGTTTTAATGCAAGATGAAAGACCCATTGCTTTTGAAAGTCGTCCAATCAAGGGAAAGTTTTTACACAAAGCTATTTATGAGAAGGAAATGTTGGCAATACTACATGCACTTAAGAAATGGCGACCCTACCTAATGGGAAGAAACTTCAAGGTAAAAACGGATCATGATAGCCTTAAATACTTTTTAGAACAAATATTATCCTCTGAAGAGCAAAAAAAGTGGGTCACAAAGATGTTGGGTTATGACTTTGAAATCATCTACAAAAAAGGGAAGCAAAATGTGGTGGCAGATGCACTCTCAAGAAAGGATGAGGATGTGGAAGCATTGTTGTGCGCCATTTCTATTATCCAACCAAATTGGATAAACGAAGCAAGGGAGGAATGGAAGAATGATGAAGAAGTGTGGGCACTTATTCAAAAGTTACAACAAGATTCCAGTACATATGATACATTTAGCTGGCAAAATGATTCATTATGGTACAAAGATCATTTATACCTTTGTAAGAATTCGCAACTCAAACAAAATATTCTTATGGAATCGCACACTTCTCCCTTAGGAGGGCACTCAGGATTTTTAAAAACTTACCATAGGGTTAAGAAGGAATTTTTTTGGGATTGCCTTAAATCGAATATTCAAAAGTTTGTGGCGGAATTTCTGGTTTGCCAACAAAATAAAGTTGAAACAATTAAGACCCTGGGTCTATTACAACCTTTATCCATTCCAAGCCAACATTGGGAGGAGGTTTCAATGGATTTTATCTCAGGTTTACCCAAGTCTGAGGGAAAGAGTGTCATCATGGTGGTAGTTGACAGACTTACCAAGTATGCACACTTTTGTGCATTATCACATCCATTTAAACCCAGTACAATTTCTATTGCATCTATGGAAACAATTTAAAAGCTACATGGAAACCCAAAGATTATTGTAAGTGACAAAGATCCCATTTTCACTGGAAATTTTTGGACAAAATTATTTTCTTGTCTTGGTACTCAGTTAGCTCATAGCTCATCTTATCATCCTCAATCTGATGGGAAAACTGAGATAGTAAACAAATGTTTGGAAGGATATCTTCGTTGCTTTGTATCTAATAAAAAAACACAATGGGTCAAATGGTTGCCTCTGGTTGGATGGTGGTATAACACTTCCTTCCATACAGCAACAAAAATGACCACATTTATGGCACTTTATGGATATCAGCCACCATCCATCACATCATATTTAAGAGAAAATTCTAAGGTTCAAGCAGTGGAACATCACATCAAACATCAACAAGAAGTCCTCCAACTCTTAAAGGATAACCTCGTGTTGGCACATAATAGAATGAGACAATAGGAAGATCAACATCGCAGTGAAAGAAGTTTTGATGTAGGTAATTGGGTATTCCTACGGCTACAACCATATAAACAAATGTCCCTCAAGCAAGCTAAGAAGGATAATAAATTATCACCAAAGTATTATGGTCCATACAAGGTGTTGCAAAAGATTGGTACTATGGCATAAAAATTGGAGCTTCCTGCAGCGTCTCGAGTGCACCTAGTTTTCCATGTTTCATGTTTAAAGAAGGTTATAGGCAACAAGCTCCCGGTTCAAACAATAATGCTAGAACTTGATGAAGAAGAAAAAATTATATTGGAACCAAAAGTAGTCACAGAAATAAGAACTTGACAGCTACAAAATCAATCAATTTCAGAGTATCTCATAAAGTGGAAGAACTTATCTGCTGAAGATTCCACATGGGAGGATGAGAATTTTATACAGAAGCATCCAAAACTACTCAAACATTGAGGACAACACATTTTTGAAGGAGAGGGGCATGTTAGGTCCCTATAATACTAGTGATTACCCCATTAATGTTGTAGTTGTATCCCTTATTAATATTGTTGCGCCCCTATTGTCCCCATATTTTTATTATTGTGCCCCATAAAATCCCTCTATTGTTATTTTTGTGGCTTTATATTATTATTGTTAGGTCGGCTGGGTTATATTGTGACTCCTTAGACTTCTATATATAGAAAGGAGGTTTTGTCATTTGAATCATCGAAGAATTGTTCATTTTTGTAATGTAAAGGAGGTTTCCCCCTCAAAGAGGCTGAATTCTAAGGCGTTCAACTATATTTTCTATCTTTTTGTGAGCTGGTTTCATAACAACAGCATTCCTTCATTCCTTCACTCACACTGAGTGTTCAATGTGGATCGTCATTGACCATGCTTCCCACCATTACTAGACACATCAGAGATTGCAGAACAGCTCACCAAAAACCAAGCTTAAAAGAAGCTTCCTCATCTCAGGGAGGAACTCAACGAAATGGGGACCATTGCTTCCTAAGGGGGGAGGA
The DNA here is from genome assembly GCA_031772625.1 of Pinus tabuliformis. Lineage (NCBI taxonomy): Eukaryota > Viridiplantae > Streptophyta > Pinopsida > Pinales > Pinaceae > Pinus > Pinus tabuliformis. The sequence continues at coordinate 869,062,604 of CM062819.1, forward strand.
ATGATCCAGGTGGATGTTGGTTGCCACCCACCTATCCCACTTAGACCCCCACAACTGTCTCTTTCAGTTTTTCAGTTTCCTTAATTGTAGCACAATTTACTATTTTTAGTAGTTTTTTGGGTCCTGAACTTCCGAAGCCGCTTTGAGGCCCTAAACAACGTTTTTTGGGAAATCTGGGAGCAACATGGATCCATGGACCTATGTTGCTCTTCCCATAGTTATAGTTCTTGGATAGATATTTCTAACAAGCTATTGTACGCATCAAATGGAAATCGGGTGCCAAAGTTACGACCCCGGGAAATTGATGTACCAATTTACCCAAACAGGGCCCACAATTTGGCATTTCATCTTCTAGGGTTAGGTTTTGGAATGTTAAGGGTTTTCCATTATTTCTCAACAATAAATAGGCCTTCAAGCCTCATTGTAACATAGTTTAGAGGCATGTAGCCACCACATCTCTTCTCAGAGATAATCTACCATCACCCTAGCTCGTTTATTTCCATTTCTGTTTGTAAGCATATTTAAATATTTTACATTAATGAAATGAAGTATTATTTCCACTGCATCTTTGTGTGTATGGTTATATATGTATTTTGTTGCATTCCTATTTAAATCTGGATCAGTGGTATCAGAGCAGTCTGCTTTTTCTATGTTTTTCTTTGCATTTACCCAACGAGGTCGGGATATAAGGAGTTAAGGCTTGAATTGCTCGAACCTTTGCAAGACCAGCCTCGAAAATCCCGATGACCTCCCATGGCAGATGAGAAGAAAGAGGAGGGGGCAAGAGATCCTATCAAAATCTTGCTCGAAGAAGCCCTTGAGTAGCAAAAGAATGCGATGATGGACAGTTTTACCCATATCCTTCAGCGGCTACCTAGAGGCGACGCATTGGCTTCCAACAGCTATTCTGGAAATGCTACACCGTTTAAGGTACAAGTTAATTTTGAAATCCCCATATTCAAGGGTTAGATAGATGCAGATGCCAAAGATAAATGGTTAAATCTGCTAGAAGGGTATTTTTCTGTTCATGAATTTTCAAGTTGGGAAAAGATCGATTTCTCTCTTCTCAAAGCAGACCCCCACGTCAAGGGCTGGTGGGAAACCTACTGCGAGCAGAAGGATGAAAGCACAGGCTCACTGTTTTTAGCTGCACCCACTTTGGATTCAATCCGGGATGCCATTAAGGAGTAGTACTACCCTGTCAAAAGCTATGAGGACAAATACATCAAATGGACCACACTGCTACAGGGAAGGGACCAAGATGTGTCAGAATTCACAAACATTTTTCATACCCTTCGCACACAGTTGGGTATCAAGGACTCTGAGCTACATTTGGTACTCAAATATTGTGGCTGCCTACACAGATACATCCAGGAAGAGATGGAGTTCCTAAACATCTCCTCCCTCAGCACGACGTACCGATACGCTATCAAAATCAAGCAAAAGTTCAAATAAAAGAAGTGAGACTTTGGATCTACAAATCCAAAGACCAAAGGATGAAGCCAAGGCGGGGTGACCTGAGACAACCCGTCAAAGCCGCAAGAAAAGAACAACACCATGAAGTCGAAGAAGGACACAGGAAAGTGGTGTGAGTTCTGTTGAAAATGCAACAAGATGATGGATCTTAGTGGAAAGGAGTCGCCTTCACTAAGTGGTCCCGTAGGCTATTTTTGGCGCAAAGTCTATTTTTAGACTATGTCTATTTTTAGACATATGGATCATGGTCTATGAGTTGCAGGATGTTGTTTATGGATGATTGGTCATGTTGGGAAAAATATATGGACTTCTATTTTTGGTTCACAGCGGAGTGATCAAAGTCTATTTTTAGATTGCCAGGCTAAAAATAGAAACAGTCAAATATTATTAGCCCTTAGTAATATTTGGACTCTAAACATTATCTTATTCTCTTGGAGCACTTTAGTTCGAGCTACAGATGTGGCACATGCAGCTGACAAAAGGAATCACATAGTTTCTTATGTGTTAGTTGAGCTATTGCATGGAGGACTTCAGTTAGAATTCATGCATGTGAGTTATGTGGAGTTGGATGTGGAGTTGATGGAGTTGTGTTCAGTTTGACTTAGTTGAACTAGTTGTATTTAGTCTAACTAAAGAATACTATAGTGATGAGTTGTGTGAATTAAATATTAATTAATTCACTAATTATTAACTCATAAATAAACTAAAGAATACACCAGTTAACTCATTGCATGGAGAGTTCAAGAGAGACAGGTGTTAGAGGTAAGTGAAAGGGTGATTTGTGACTATCAGTTGTGCATGAGATTTTGCACATGCATGGATTGAGTAATGCCAATGAGAATTGCGCAGTGTGGGCCAATATCAAGGCAATTGTATCTTGTGCTCACGTGATTCTCTTGCAGGTATTGTGCAATAGAGGCAGGCAAAGCAGCAGAGGAGATTTGAAACCGTGACTTGTTCGAATCTGAGCTAGTTTTGTGTGTAATAGGTGGAGATAGTGTTGGATACTTGTGAGGAGTATTGTACTATGTATTGTTACATGTTCTCAATCAATATAATATACAGATATTTGGGAGTTTTCAGCTATATGCTTTCCCCGTGATATACTGTGTTGATATGTGTGATTGATGCTTCAATGTGCGCATGCGATTGTTTCTGAATACTGCAAATTGATGATCACCGTAGAGGAGGTTATGTATTATGCATGTATTATGTAATAGTGTATAATCAGGATAATATCTGTGAATAAGTGTCATATTATTCAAAATTTCTACATGGTATCAGAGCTATTGATCATCAGATCTATTATTCAGAAAGTGTTTACATCTTATTTCTTCAGGCAGAGTCTCTAATCGGGCCAGGTAGCCTCTGGATTCATCCTTTGGAAGGTGAGATATCTCGTAAAAACCCATACAGCCAATCTCTGTACGAGAAATACTTTGTTCTCACGAATTTTATATCAGAAGAGGTTGAGTTTTGAGCTGGTGGAATGGCGCTCGAGGATAAAACTCAGAAACATTAAGTGTGAGAATGGAGACAGTATGCCCCAGTATCTCACTAAGTTCACCCAGTGCCGGGATGAGCTGGGAAGTGTGGGGGTGACTGTTGATGATCAGAAATTGGTGAGCTTGGCTCTCCTTGGTCTTCCGAAGAGTTAGCATTCCTATCAAGACTCTGTCAATGGTCGAGAGAAATTGCCAGGATGGGAGAGACTTTGGTCAGATCTTGTGTAGGAGGAGATCAGACGGAGCACCAGAGACAATTCTTCATCCATGCATGATGAGGATAATTGTGCCTTAGTGAGTAAGGTGAAGAAGGGGAAGGAGAAGGGTTCTCTTTCCAAATCCAGCTCTTCCAATGATGGGAGTTGACAAGTCGAAGGTGAGATGCTTTCGTTGTCATGAGTTGGGCCATTATGCTACTAATTTCCCAAATAAGAAGTCTAAGAAGGGATCCGGGGAAGGATCTGAAGGTGAGGCACTTGCTTCACAGTTTGAGTTGGATTTCAAAATCTTCGCATGCATGGTTTCATCCATGGTGGGAAGTGGTTGGTTTCTTGACAGTGGAGCTTCTTTCCACATGACCGGTGACAAGAGTTTGTTTAGTACTTTGGAGGAGAAAGATCTCCAGATACTCATAGCAATGGGTAATGATGAGAAGTATAGTGTCTCAGGTGTAGGCACGATTATTTTTCAGAGGGAGCATGAAGCTCGCCTTACTTTGATCTATGTCAAGTATGTACCAGGACTGAAGAGAAACTTGCTGTCGATCGCAATGCTGGAAGACAGAGGCTGTGATGTAGTCTTTAGTAAGGGAAAGGTTTTCCGTAGACACATCATCACTAGACAGGTGAAGCAGATTGGTTCACGGGTCAAGAACCTGTATACTCTTGAGGTTCAAGATGCATGCAAAGCCTTGAGAAGCAAGGAAACTAATGGAGACTTGGTGGTTGAGAGGGAGCGTATATTACCTCTCAACATGCAGAGCCAGAAGAAGTCTCAGACGATTGTGGAGGAGCCACGATTGGTGCAGCAGCTTTAGGAGGTTGTGGAGCAGCCACAACAAGGGAAGCTGAGAGGAGATCAAGTAGAGATATCTATTCATGCAGAGACCTCTAGTAGGGGGAAACTTCGATCCAGGTGGGCAAAGGGATTGCATGCAGCCATACCTCCAGGTAGGAGGTGGGGTGATGTGGATTGATTGTCCCAAGGAGGAGGGGAAGGATCCTTGAGGTATCCAACCTCTTGGATGAGACCTTGGTATGGGAGCCCCGACGTGGAGTAGTAGGAACTGACTAATTGGGTAGAGACAGATGCGGATGGAGCAGCAAAGAGAGCGACAGTGTAGGGAATCCCAGGACAGCGCATAGCTAGCAGGCTACAACAATGTGAGAGGCACAAGTGTTTTGCACAGTGCTAGGTGGCACAAAGAAGTGTGCAATGGTGCGAGATGCATGGAGATGTTGCAGTAGCGCAGATGTCAGAGAGGGAGCACTTTTCAGTAGCAGGTAGAGCTTCAGCATTAGAGTATGTTCCTAGCCCAACAAAGTGGTCAGTTGGGAGTGTTTTTGTTCCAAGTGTTGTTGGAGCAAGTGGACCGGGCAAATGTGTTGCATGCAAAACATTCCAGAGTTGCAGGATAGGGGTTGCAGATAATCCATATCTTATTGAGAGGGAGTGTTGAAAATGCAACAAGATGATGGATCTTAGTGGAAAGGAGTCACCTTCACTAAGTGGTCCTGTAGGCTATTTTTGGCGCAAAGTCTATTTTTAGACATATGGATCATGGTATATGAGTTGTAGGATGTTGTTTATGGATGATTGGTCATGTTGGGAAAAATAGATGGACTTCTATTTTTGGTTCACAGCGGAGTGATCAGAGTCTATTTTTAGACTGCCAGGCTAAAAATAGAAACAATCAAATATTATTAGCCCTTAGTAATATTTGGACTCTAAACATTATCTTATTCTCTTGGAGCACTTTAGTTCGAGCTACGGATGTAGCACATGAAGCTGACAAAAGGAATCACGTGGTTTCTTATGTGTTAGTTGAGCTATTGCAGGGAGGACTTCAGTTAGAACTCATGCATGTGAGTTCTGTGGAGTTGGATGTGGAGTTGATGGAGTTGTGTTCAGTTTGACTTAGTTGAACTAGTTGTATTTAGTCTAACTAAAGAATACTCTAGTGATGAGTTGTGTGAATTAAATATTAATTAATTCACTAATTATTAACTCATAAAGAAACTAAAGAATACATCATTTAACTCAGTGCATGGACTGTTCAACAGAGACAGGTGTTAGAGGTAAGTGAAAGGGTGAGTTGTGACTAACAGTTGTGCATGAGATTTTGCACATGCATGGATTGAGTAATGCCAATGAGGATTGCGCAGTGTGGGCCAATATCAAGGCAATTGTATCTTGTTCTCACGTGATTCTCTTGCAGGTATTGTGCAATAGAGGCAGGAAAAGTAGCGGAGGAGATTTGAACCTGTGACTTGTTCGAATCTGAGCTAGTTTTGTGTGTAACAGGTGGAGATAGTTTTGGATACTTGTGAGGAGTATTGTACTATGTATTGTCACATGTTCTCAATCAATATAATATACAGATAGTTGGGGGTTTTCAGCTGTATGCTTTCCCCGTGATATACTGTGTTGATATGTGTGATTGATGCTTCAATTTGGGCATGCGATTGTTTCTAAATACTGCAAATTGATGATCAATGTAGAGGAGGTTATGTATTATGCATGTATTCCGAATAGTGTATAATCGGGATAATCTCTATGAATAAGTGTCATATTATTCAAAATTTCCACAAGTTCCACAAGAGTCCCACTCATAACAAAAGTGAGTGTTGGACCAAGCAGTCGTTGGTGGCTGAGTTAAAGGCTTCAAAATCAGATGCATGTTCCGACCTTGAGTCAGAACCCGACAAGGGGAATGGCAAAGGGAAGCAGATCATTGATGTGGAGCCTAGCGTCACTGTTTCCACTGCCAAGATCCAGAAGAATGAGCGCAAAGTTATATAGGAGGGGGAGCATCTTTTCCTCTCACAGAGGTGGGTGAAGGGTTCGTCGTTGGAATTCATTGTCGACAGTGGCAGCCAAAAGAACCTCATTTCAGCAGAGGTCGTGAAGCGGTTGGTCCTACCGACTACACCACACCCACAGCCGTACAGTATTGGGTGGCTTCACAAAGGATGAGATCTCAACGTTCGCCAACAGTGCCGCATTCCCTACAACATCAAGCCCTTCACAGATGATTTATTGTGTGATGTTACACCTCTGGATGTTTGTGATGTATTATTAGGCCAGCCATACTTGTGGAGGCGACATGTTGTGTATGAGTCAAGGCCTTGTGTTGTCATTATTTCTTTGTGTAATTCATTATACAGGATACCGGAGGTAGCCCTACCCACCACCACATCTTTGATCACTGCTAAGAAAGGCAGCAAGCTCATCTCCTAGACTAGGAAATTCATCTGTCTGGTTCGCTCCCAAAGTAAGGGGAAGATCGTCACCACATCCATGACCCCCGCGAAGGGTTCCTCCATGTAGTAGTAGCAAAAAAGGGATACAGTCATGACAGAACACATGAACAACTTCTCCTCACCCACAGGGGTACCACACAAGTTTCAGGTGGGAAACAAAGTCTGGTTGCATCTGCAAAAAGAACACCTTACAAGAGCCCAACAGAAGCTCCCACCACTCCGACATGGTCCTTACAGCATTACCAAGGCTATGGGAAACAATGCTTTGGAGCACAACATTCCTTCATTCCTTCGCTCGCACTGAGTGTTCAATGTGGACCGTCGACCATTCTTCCCACCATTACTAGACGCATCAGAGATTGCAGAACATCTCACCAAAAACCCAGCTCAGCAGAAGCTTCCTCATCTCAGGGCGGAACTCAACGCAATTGGGACCATTGCTTCCTAGGGTGGAGGAATGATCCAGGTGGATTTTGGTGGCCACCCACCTATCCCACTTGGACCCCCACAACTGTCTCTTTCAATTTTTCAGTTTCCTTAATTGTAGCACAATTTACTATTTTTAGCAGTTTTTCGGGTCCTAAACTTTCGAAGCCATTTTGAGGCCCTAAACGACATTTTTTGGGAAATCTGGGAGCAACATGGGATGGACCATGTTTCTCTTCCCAAAGTTATAGTTCTCGGATATATATTTCTGTTGTTGGGAAAAGTATCCAATACGGAATGACCCTATCCCACTCTAAGGGTGATAGTACCTCAGCAACAATCAAAGCAAAGCTATCTAAGATTTCTTCTTTATGAAAGTAAAATAGGGGAGAAAGAGATCCACTAACCGATGTCTTTCGCTAATGGTTGATCCAATCTTCTCTCCTTGCTGCTTGCTCCCAGCTCCTTGCTCTTTCACTGGCCCCAGCTACACCAAGATCCTGCAAAATGGCAAGAGAGGGAAACTACAAGAAGCATACATTCATAATTGATTCAAGGATTAGAATAAATCAAATACACAAGTATAACAATACATCATTGAGACACATGCATATAGAAGAACCTAAAATGCTTTATTAATGGAAGAAATAAAGTTCAGGAAGTGATACAACCATAAGAGGCCCAATCCAGCATCACCTTCCCAGCAGAAAGAAATCTCCTCTTCACCTCCTTCAAAGCAAATCACCCAATAGTTCTAAGCTCAAACCAACAGCAATTCTTTACATTCACCAGATTCCAGCCTCCTTAGACCTCATGAGAGAGATCTATATATAGGAGTTTTGGAGAAAGGATGAGTCAGCTTAAGGCTGGCATGAAGCTGACTAGTGTCCTCTCCCACTTCAGTTATTCTTCAATTCTTGAGTCCACTTGGAGGTTCTTGCTTCCACTTGGAGATCTAGACCCTCATACTCATCACCAGTCGAATTCCTTGATCCAAGTGTCATTTTGGAAGCTTCCTGGGCATTGACACCTTGAGGAATGACTGTGCCACATGTCCAAACTTGCCCAGCGCAAGTAGCCTTCTTTGCAGTTGACATTCAACGTAGGTAGACAGTGGAGCACTTGACATTCAGCGCAGATGCTCAGTGGAGCAGTTGACATGATCCAGAATTGCCTTGTTTTTTAGTGTTTTCAGGTGGAGAACTGTTATTCAGTGTTGTGGTTTGCTGACCTTGTTCCTCTAGGGGTGGGAACAACATGTTTAGGGACTTTGGATCTCTTAGATTATGGACATTTCATGCTTCATGTTGTAAGGCACAAAAATGTCTATAACAGTTGCCCCCTAAAGTATGAGGTCGTTTATCGGGTGAAATGCTTTATCAGGAGGATCCGAAGTTCATTCAATCACTGGGAGGTGACCTGTAATAAGATACAATACAATACATTATTTTTCATACTGCTTTCATGATCTAGCTGAGGCGGGCATTCCCATGCTCAGCTTTATAAATACATTTTTCTGTACATAGAACAGACAATCGTCTGATGGTAGACTGATAATTCTCTGCTGAAATTATCATCCTTTGAGTAGGATGATCATCTGCTGTACATGTCAATGTCTTTATTTCCTGAATATATATCGCAGCCCGGATGGATGAAACTAGATCCGGGGTCTTCAAACTCGTTCGATCTTCACTCTAAGTACAGGTCGATCCATGTGAGAATTGCGCTGAAGTCGAACATGGAAAGACATCGCTTGATTACTGGCCAATGATGTAAACCGTTAACAAGCGCGAGAGGAATCACCGATAATGATAATGATCCTCAAGGTACTGCAGTACAATTCACGTGGTGTGAATAAAGGACTTGGCGTCGAACACCACGCAAAATCTTCTGGTCGAAGGTCATTGATGTATACCTGCCGCCGGAAGTGAGAAACTTGCCATTGAGGCATGCAAGCTTCAAAGTACTGAAGGGGGTGTTCCTAGATCAACTCCTTGGATAATGAGCTGATGTCGACAAGGAGCGATCCGTCAAAGGAGGGCCTTAATGAATCCCACATCAGTGACATGGAACGGAGCTAATGATTTTAATGGAGGTGAAAACAATCTGTGAAATATGATTCAGGGTGGCGGTCATGAAAGGATGAAAGATGATGTATGGTAGTGGATGGGACACGGTTGACTCTTTCTGAACAACATCTCTTGAACATATAACGACACTGATGCGATGGATCGGTAGCATTACCCCAAATGTGGATGGTTTGGCAAGACCATGGTGATGAGACCGGTGAATGAAACAACCCAACCCGATGTGGTACGGAGGAAAAGTGTCATGTTCAAGAGCGACTTGCTACCATTAGAGCTTTGAGGTTCTCCCAATTTTTCCCCAGTCATTTCTGACCAGTACCTCTTTATTTTTGTCAAGCTTGAGGAGGATAACATATGCTTGTTCTATAACCTACCCTTTGGGCAAGCCCATCGCTATGTTTTAACGAGCCTAGCGATAGGGAAACTCGTTCTCGTCTAAAGACAAATTTGTCGCTATTTAATCGTTTTAACGAGTCTAACGACAAGGAAAACTCGGTCCTTTTCATTTTTAGAGAGTCTGAAAAGGTACATAAAGTCAACTCCACAATTCCTTTTTCGTCATCTAATCCCTTAAGTCTGAAAAAGTATAAAACAATATGAAAGGGATGAGTTTTCGATAACTTTAACGAGCCGAATAAAACAAGCGCTCGACCTTTTTGTGCAATAATCCCTCAGGTCCAAAAAGATTAAAATCTAGAGGAGGGATAGCTCTTCCGGTCCTTTAACGAGCTGGAAGGCCAAAACTCGGCAAACTTTTCATATTTTACGAGTCAGTTGAAAAGAGCTCAAAGAAGACTCGTCTTTTGAGGAACGAGTGATAAACAGGGATAGCAACTGATTCCAGGTACAGGTTGGAATTTTCCAATCACGGCAGTGTCACAAGGATGGCTAGGTGAAATCATTCTTCACAGCTGTTCCTCAAAATGGGTAAACAATCATATGGAGGTGAACGATCGGCCAAATGAAAGTGAAGGTGGTAGGTGCACATACGACCAAGGCTTTTATGGCTGATAAATTTACGATCACAAATGGTTATTTACCGGTACTGGGTTCATTTTTTAAAGAGCTCGAATGCGCCAAAACACTGCTCAATCTTATGTTTATTTTTTAACGAGCATGAACTATGTGCTAAAACTGCTCGGATCTTCGCTTTTCTATTTTTTAACGAGCATAAATTCCGCGGTAAAACTGCTCGATTTACCAGTCATAAGATAAGGAATGTCTCCTGTGAGATCTCTATTTTTTAAGGAGTTTCATCTTCACTAAGCTTTACTCCATCTCATCCTTTCTTCATGCAAGTTCGGAAACGGCTAATCCTACGAGTTTAAAGGGTTAGACCTACAGGTTTAAAGGGAGGACCTAAAAATTTAAAAAATAAATAGTCGCCCCTTGCTTGCACTCCAAAAGGTTGCATGCCCCCAGGTATAAAACAGAGTTTCAAGGTTACCTCTACTTTTCTGCCATCGAAACTTTCGTTTCACCGGGAGAGGAACCTCTTTCAGGTTACCCAAAGATTGTCTCGTTAATCTTTCAAACAAAACATTTCCTCGGCACTGTCTACCAAAATAGACAAGGGTGAATGACTCTTGTCAAACACGTAACTTTGACAAAAGAATCCTATTCTAGAACAACCCCTCTTCCATCCACGGACGGGGTACGGACTAGTCATATTCTCTCGCGGAAATTCTACCTTATACCCAAGGTTTTCTCTGCCTAAAGCAGACCAGGATGCATGCCCCCTGGGTTCCAGTCCCATCTTTCCGAATCACTCGCACTCATCGGGAAGAAGGACTGGGGGTGGAGACATTTCTTGATTGAATAGACCATTCAGGGTTGGTATGTGACTATTTGCGATGCGTGATCCCGGAAATGAAAGTTGGTCTACGAGCTTGACCATTCTTCCTTCGTGTGGAAAACACATTACTCTAAAGAGTGAGGAGACTATTGCTCCCATGCAATATATATAGTCTCGTCCAAGGAGTAGGTTATAATCCAAGGGTCCTTGAACGACCATCACGTTCATTTTAACGGCCTTCCCTTTCAATGTAATAGGCACATTGGGGAGGATCCCTAATGGTCGACTGGTTCCTTTATCGAAACCCGAGAGATTTCTTATCTCAGGCAAAAGTGACGGGGAACCCAGTGCTTTCCAAGCAATAGAGGAAAGGATACTCACAGATGCCCCTTTATCAATGATAGTTCCAGCCATTACCATTCTGTATATTTGGACTATGATTCTGAATGGTATATCGGCTGGCAACCGGGGTCTGCCTAGTTGGTTCCAATCAAAGGACACAACCAGGTTGCTTGGTGGTGGGACCGAATACACGGCCGGATATGACCCTGACAATGTTCCTTCCTGCGATAAAGGAATGGGCGCATTGCCCTGATGCTCGTCAGAGTCTGTGTTGATGAAAAGAATCTGGATGGTGTCATCTTTCTGCTCTTCAGTGAGGGTGTCATTTGAAGATGAATCTTCAGTGACGGTGTCATTTGAAGATGAAACTTCTGAAGGGAGAACCGAGTCAACTGCCGTTTTGACCTTTGGACTTTCGTCCGGTCTGGATTCAGTAGGTTCATTTTCAATGACTGACGCTTCAGCTGACCACTTGAGCGGGCCAGCTGTATTCTCAACCAACGAAGGACTTGGCACGAGTTTTTTGTATCCAGGAGGAAGTCTCAACGGTGAAACCGGACGATCTTCCAAAACTCTCTTCGCTTCATCTAAGAAGGGACAACGGTGGATGGCGTGATCGCCTTCACACAGTCTGCAGGGGGATCTTGCTCCCCCTCTTTGTCTTGAACCTTCACTTTCGCTGGTTGACGGTAAGCATTCAACATGGCTATCAGAGGTTGATGCTCCCGAATTGTGCAAACGAGGGGACCAGTCCCTTAGTATCCGTGGAATACAGGGACAATCTCTATGGAAGTGGTCTCCTCTACATATGACACATGGCGATTTAGGCCCGGTCTGTGCTGTGTGTGGATTTTTGTCAGATGTCTTTTGCTTGCCCCCAGTCGCCTTAGGCTCCTTCTTCTTCTTCTCTCTCTTCTTCTTCTCCTTCTTCTCCATGGGAGCTTGGCTTTTGCCAGCTCTACCTTGCGAAGATGAAGGATTGGAGGAAGAGTTATAGGAAGTAGAAGGCTGGTGGGCAGCTCTAGACTGATCTAACTGTTGACTCGACTGTTCAGGAACCATGGTGTTTTGAACTACATTGGTTGAGAATAGCCAAATTGGCAGGCCAATTGTCAGTCCTGGAAGCGACAATGTGGCCATGTGGGGCGCACCAACTTCTCCCCAAGAGGAGAAAGGACTAGGATTTCCATTATGGGGAATTCCTTGGTTGGGGCATTCCATGTTCTCAACCTACAGATCAATGCAGGAATATGAGGTGATTATGTTCCGTTTAAAATAAATTTTATAACGACGCTTTAGACACAACTTGCTTTTTCACTTTTTAGAGTCGAGAAAAAGCTAAAGATGACTCTAGTCTCCTTCGATGTTTTAACGAACCCGAAGTGACAAATGCTCGGGTGGACTTTTTCAGTTATAGAGTTTGAAAAAGGCCAAAAGAAACTACTCTGGAGTTCTAGGCAGAGGGTGTGCCAAACTTTTCGCAAAACCACAGAATACGTTTTACGGTACAGGTGGTCGATCTTCGTGAATGCTGTGTTCACTGCATTGCGATCAGTAGGGCGGCCGACACGGCTTCATATGGATAAAGGCTTTGTTCCTATAGGGGTCTCCCAATATATACGCGATGGTACGTGGGAGCACAAGTCCGTATTGATACTTATCGTTTCACCGTGGAGGAATCACCCAACCACTCAACGCTAAGATATCACGTTTAACGATGCCAGAACACATCTCTAGCTTAGATCTCTATGTGTTTGCATTATGTTTCAATGCGTTGTTATGTAAATTCAATTCATTTTAGGTTGATCTTGTTTAGCAGTTTGCCTTTATGGATCACCACGAGATGTATGGTACAACTCCTAAATGCAGTCTAAGATGATAAGCAAGCTTTTCGATCTTTCAACTTTGAAAATCTTAACTACTGAGGGAAAAGAAAGACATCATCTTTTCACACAGATCATAGAGAACACACTAATGCACTTTTTCCTAAATCAACATGCAAGCTGTCAAAATGCACATGCACAATGCAGGTATTTCTTTTCTCTTTCTTAATGTTGATGTACTACAAAAAGAAAGTTGTTGTATAACTTTGAATTCAATTTCAAGTGAAAGCAAACAAGCTTTTGTCCAAAATCAAAAGACACCTTAAGATTTACTTGTTTCAACACTAGAAATACATAAATTCAAACCATATGACGAAAGCAAAAGCTCAATCCGCTATGACCAGCAAACAAACTAACTCTTAAGATCAGAACGACACTTATCACAGGTCTAGATCTAAGAGGTCACAGCAAGACTAGTTCACTTTCGTTATGGGAAACTGCAAATGATGTAAGAAATACACAAAGAACAAATACAGTTTCTTTATACAACCGAGGCGGAATAGTGACAAAGAAAGGTGGTTTCAGATAGGTACATTGACTGATAACAGGCTGCAAAAACAGGGATGAAAACAGGGCAACAGAAAGCAGAGAACCCCAATTGCACAAGGCCTAACTGGTTCAGCGCAGGTAGAACACTGTCAGTTTGACTTTCAGCGCAGGTAGCCCCTTCGGGACCTGCGATGAAATGCAGACTGCCTTCACAGTGCCTGCAATGAAGAGAGAAACTCTCGTTTCTCTCAGGTTCTGGGTTACAGATTGCTCAAAAATCAACAGTTTTTGGCCAAATCAAAGCTACCAATCAAGTACACACTAAAGGATGAAAAGGAGGATGAAAAGCTATCACTAAGAGCTGCTCAGAGTCCTTGTGGATCAGCTCTTCAAATCATAAACATGCCCAGAAACTGAGCTAGAGTAGCTGCCCTCTACTTTGCATTTGAAAGATCCAAATGCAGTTCGATTCGGTACTCCCTTTGTTTAGGAAATGAATAGCAAAAACACAAACAACCAACAAGATACGATCCCCAGCGGAGTCGCCAATTTATTGTTGGGAAAAGTATCCAATACGGAATGACCCTATCCCACTCTAAGGGTGATAGTACCTCAGCAACAATCAAAGCAAAGCTATCTAAGATTTCTTCTTTATGAAAGTAAAATAGGGGAGAAAGAGATCCACTAACCGATGTCTTTCGCTAATGGTTGATCCAATCTTCTCTCCTTGCTGCTTGCTCCCAGCTCCTTGCTCTTTCACTGGCCCCAGCTACACCAAGATCCTGCAAAATGGCAAGAGAGGGAAACTACAAGAAGCATACATTCATAATTGATTCAAGGATTAGAATAAATCAAATACACAAGTATAACAATACATCATTGAGACACATGCATATAGAAGAACCTCAAATGCTTTATTAATGGAAGAAGTAAAGTTCAGGAAGTGATACAACCATAAGAGGCCCAATCCAGCATCACCTTCCCATCAGAAAGAAATCTCCTCTTCACCTCCTTCAAAGCAAATCACCCAATAGTTCTAAGCTCAAAACAACAACAATTCTTTACATTCACCAGATTCCAGCCTCCTTAGACCTCATGAGAGAGATATATATATAGGAGTTTTGGAGAAAGGATGAGTCAGCTTAAGGCTGGCATGAAGCTGACTAGTGTCCTCTCCCACTTCAGTTATTCTTCAGTTCTTGAGTCCACTTGGAGGTTCTTGCTTCCACTTGGAGATCTAGACCCTCATACACATCACCAGTCGAATTCCTTGATCCAAGTGTCATTTTGGAAGCTTCCTGGGCATTGACACCTTGAGGAATGACTGTGCCACATGTCCAAACTCGCCCAGCGCAGGTAGCCTTCTTTGCAGTTGACATTCAACGCAGGTAGACAGTGGAGCACTTGACATTCAGCGCAGATGCTCAGTGGAGCAGTTGACATGATCCAGAATTGCCTTGTTTTTGAGTGTTTTCAGGTGGAGAACTGTTATTCAGTGCTGTGGTTTGCTGACCTTGTTCCTCTAGGGGTAGGAACAACATGTTTAGGGACTTTGGATCTCTTAGAGTATGGAGATCAGGCGCCAAAGTTATGACCCCGGGAAATTGATGTACCAATTTACCCAAACGGGGCCCACAATTTGGCGTTTCATCTTCTAGGGTTAGGTTTTGGGATGTTAACGGTTTTCCATTGTTTCTCAACAATAAATAGGCCTTTGAGCCTCATTGTAACATAGTTCAGAGGCATGTAGCCGCCACATCTCTTCTCAAAGATAAGCTACCATCGCCCTAGTTGGTTTATTTCCATTTCTGTTTGTAAGCATATTTCAGTATTTTACATTAATGAAATGAAGTATTATTTCCGCTGCATCTTTGTGTATATGGTTATCTCTGTATTTGTTACATTCCTGTTTAAATCTGGATCAGTGGTATCAAAGCGGTTTGCTTTTTCTTTGTTTTTCTTTGCATGTCCCCAACGAGGTCGGAATATAAGGAGTTAGGGCTTGAACTGGTCGAACCTTTGCAAGACCAGCCTTGCAAATCCCGACGACCTCCCATGGAAAATGAGAAGAAAGATGAGGGGGCAGGAGATCCTATCAAAATATTTCTCGAAGAAGCCCTCGAGCGGCAAAGGAACGCGATGATGGACAATTTTGCCCAAATCCTTCAGCGGCTACCCAGAGGCGACGCATTCGCTTCCAACAGCTACTCTGGAAATGCCACATAGTTTAAGGTACAAGTTAATTTTGAAATCACCATATTCGATGGTTAGATAGATGCAGATGCTATAGATAAATGGTTAAATCTGCTAGAAGGGTATTTTTCTGTTCATGAATTTTCAAGTCGAGAAAAGATTGTTTTCGCTCTTCTCAAAGTAGCCCCCCACATCAAGGACTGGTGAGAAACCTACTGCAAGCAGAAGGATGAAGGCACAGTGTCACTATTTTCAACTGCACCCACTTGGGATTCATTCCGAGATGCCATCAAGGAGCAGTACTACCCTGTCAAAAGCTACAAGGACAAATACATCAAATGGACCACACTGCGACAGGGAAGGGACCAATATGTGCCAGAGTTCACAAACATTTTTCATACCCTTCACACACAGTTGGGTATTAAGGACTCTGTTTTACATTTGGTACTCAAATATTGTGGTTTCCTACACAGATACATCCAAGAAGAGATGGAGTTCCTGAACATCTCCTCACTTGGCACGACATACTGATACGCTGTCAAAATTGAGCAAAAGTTCAAACAGAAGAAGCGAGACTTTGGATCTGCAAATCCGAAGACCAAAGGACGAAGCCAAGGTGGGGTGACCCAAGACAACCCATTGAAGCCGCAAGAAAAGAACAACACCAAGAAGTTGAAGAAGGACACAGGAAAGTGGTGTGAGTTCCACAAGAGTCCCACTCATAACACAAGTGAGTGTCGGACCAAGAAGTCGCTAGTGGTCGAGTTGAAGGCTTCAGAATTAGATGCAGATTCCGACCCTGAGTCAGAACCCGACAAGAGGAATGGCAAATGGAAGCAGATCATTGAAGCAGAGCCTAGCGTCACTGTTGCCACCGCCAAGATCTAGAAGAATGAGCTCGAAGATCCAGAGGAGGGGGAACATCTTTTCCACTCACAGATGTGGGTGAAGGGTTCGCCGCTGCAATTCATTATCGACAGTGGCAGCCAAAAGAACCTCATTTCAGTAGAGGTCGTGAAGCAGTTGGGCCTACAGACTACACCACACCCACAGCCGTACAGTATCGGGTGGCTTCACGAAGGATGAGATCTCAAAGTTCGCCAGCAGTGCCGCATTCCCTACAGCATCAAGCCCTTCGCAGACAAGGTATTGTGTGATGTTACACCTCTGGATGTTTGTGATGTATTATTAGGCCAGCCCTACTTGTGGAGGTGACATGCTGTGTATGAGTTAAGGCCTCGTGTTGTCATTATTTCTTTGTGTAATTCATTATACAGGATACCGGAGGTAGCCCCACCTACCACCACCTCTTTGATCACTGCTAAGAAAGGCAGCAAGCTCATCTCTCAGACTAGGAAATTCATCTGTCTGGTTCGCTTCGAAAGTAAGGGGAAGATCGTCACCACATCCATGACCCCCGCGAAGCGTTCCTCCTTGAAACAGTAGCAACAAAGGGATACAATCATGACAGAACACAGGAACAACTTCTCCTCACCCACAGGGGTACCACACGAGTTTCAAGTGGGCAACAAAGTCTGGTTGCATCTGCAAAAAGAACACCTTACAAGAGCCCATCAGAAGCTCCAACCACTCTGACATGGTCCTTACAGCATTAGCAAGATTATGGGAAACAATGCTTTGGAGCACAGCATTCCTCCATTCCTTATCTCACACAGAGTGTTCAATGTGGATGGTCGTCGACCATGCTTCCCACCATTACTGGACACATCAAAGATTGTAGAACAGCTCACCAGAAACCCAGCTCAGCAGAAGCTTCCTCATCTCAGGGAGGAACTCAACGCAATGGGGACCATTGCTTCCTAAGTGGGGAGGAATGATCCAGGTGGATGTTGGTCGCCACCCACCTATCCCACTTGGACCCCCACAATTGTCTCTTTTATTTTTTCAGTTTCCTTAATTGTAGCACAATTTACTATTTTTAGCAGTTTTTCAGGTCCTGAACTTCCAGAGTCGTTTTGCAGCCCTAAACGACATTTTTTGGGAAATCTAGGAGCAACATAGGTCCATGTCGCTCTTCCCAAAGTTATAGTTCTCGGATAGATCTTTCTAACAAGCTATTGTACGCGTCAAACAGAGATCGGGTGCCAAAGTTACAACCCCGGGAAATTGATGTACCAATTTACCCAAACTGGGCCCACAATTTGGTGTTTCATCTTCTAGGGTAAGTTTTGGGATGTTAAGGGTTTTCCATTTTTTCTCAACAATAAATAGGCCTTTGAGCCTCATTGTAACACAGTTCGAAGGCATGTAGCCGCCACATCTCTTCTCAGAGATAAGCTACCATTGCCCTAGCTGGTTTATTTCCATTTATGTTTGTAAGCATATTTCAGTATTTTACATTAATGAAATGAAGTATTATTTCCGCTGCATCTTTGTGTATATGGTTATCTCTGTATTTGTTACATTCCTGTTTAAATCTGGATCAGTGGTATCAAAGCGGTCTGCTTTTTCTTTGTTTTTCTTTGCATGTCCCCAACGAGGTCGGAATATAAGGAGTTAGGGCTTGAACTGGTCGAACCTTTGCAAGACCAGCCTTGCAAATCCCGACGACCTCCCATGGAAAATGAGAAGAAAGATGAGGGGGCAGGAGATCCTATCAAAATATTTCTCGAAGAAGCCCTCGAGCGGCAAAGGAACGCGATGATGGACAATTTTTGCCCAAATCCTTCAGCGGCTACCCAGAGGCGACGCATTCGCTTCCAACAGCTACTCTGGAAATGCCACATAGTTTAAGGTACAAGTTAATTTTGAAATCACCATATTCGATGGTTAGATAGATGCAGATGCTATAGATAAATGGTTAAATCTGCTAGAAGGGTATTTTTCTGTTCATGAATTTTCAAGTCGAGAAAAGATTGTTTTCGCTCTTCTCAAAGTAGCCCCCCACATCAAGGACTGGTGAGAAACCTACTGCAAGCAGAAGGATGAAGGCACAGTGTCACTATTTTCAACTGCACCCACTTGGGATTCATTCCGAGATGCCATCAAGGAGCAGTACTACCCTGTCAAAAGCTACAAGGACAAATACATCAAATGGACCACACTGCGACAGGGAAGGGACCAATGTGTGCCAGAGTTCACAAACATTTTTCATACCCTTCACACACAGTTGGGTATTAAAGACTCTGTTTTACATTTGGTACTCAAATATTGTGGTTTCCTACACAGATACATCCAGGAAGAGATGGAGTTCCTGAACATCTCCTCACTTGGCACGACATACTGATACGCTGTCAAAATTGAGCAAAAGTTCAAACAGAAGAAGCGAGACTTTGGATCTGCAAATCCGAAGACCAAAGGACGAAGCCAAGGTGGGGTGACCCAAGACAACCCATTGAAGCCGCAAGAAAAGAACAACACCAAGAAGTTGAAGAAGGACACAGGAAAGTGGTGTGAGTTCCACAAGAGTCCCACTCATAACACAAGTGAGTGTCGGACCAAGAAGTCGCTAGTGGTCGAGTTGAAGGCTTCAGAATTAGATGCAGATTCCGACCCTGAGTCAGAACCCGACAAGAGGAATGGCAAAGGGAAGCAGATCATTGAAGCAGAGCCTAGCGTCACTGTTGCCACCGCCAAGATCCAGAAGAATGAGCTCGAAGATCCAGAGGAGGGGGAACATCTTTTCCACTCACAGATGTGGGTGAAGGGTTCGCCGCTGCAATTCATTATCGACAGTGGCAGCCAAAAGAACCTCATTTCAGTAGAGGTCGTGAAGCAGTTGGGCCTACAGACTACACCACACCCACAGCCGTACAGTATCGGGTGGCTTCACGAAGGATGAGATCTCAAAGTTCGCCAGCAGTGCCGCATTCCCTACAGCATCAAGCCCTTCGCAGACAAGGTATTGTGTGATGTTACACCTCTGGATGTTTGTGATGTATTATTAGGCCAGCCCTACTTGTGGAGGTGACATGCTGTGTATGAGTTAAGGCCTCGTGTTGTCATTATTTCTTTGTGTAATTCATTATACAGGATACCGGAGGTAGCCCCACCTACCACCACCTCTTTGATCACTGCTAAGAAAGGCAGCAAGCTCATCTCTCAGACTAGGAAATTCATCTGTCTGGTTCGCTTCGAAACTAAGGGGAAGATCGTCACCACATCCATGACCCCTGCGAAGCGTTCCTCCTTGCAACAGCAGCAACAAAGGGATACAATCATGACAGAACACAGGAACAACTTCTCCTCACCCACAGGGGTACCACACGAGTTTCAAGTGGGCAACAAAGTCTGGTTGCATCTGCAAAAAGAACACCTTACAAGAGCCCATCAAAAGCTCCAACCACTCTGACATGGTCCTTACAGCATTAGCAAGGCTATGGGAAACAATGCTTTGGAGCACAGCATTCCTCCATTCCTTATCTCACACAGAGTGTTCAATGTGGATGGTCGTCGACCATGCTTCCCACCATTACTGGACACATCAAAGATTGTAGAACAGCTCACCAGAAACCCAGCTCAGCAGAAGCTTCCTCATCTCAGGGAGGAACTCAACGCAATGGGGACCATTGCTTCCTAAGTGGGGAGGAATGATCCAGGTGGATGTTGGTCGCCACCCACCTATCCCACTTGGACCCCCACAATTGTCTCTTTTATTTTTTCAGTTTCCTTAATTGTAGCACAATTTACTATTTTTAGCAGTTTTTCAGGTCCTGAACTTCCAGAGTCGTTTTGCAGCCCTAAACGAAATTTTTTGGGAAATCTAGGAGCAACATAGGTCCATGTCGCTCTTCCCAAAGTTATAGTTCTCGGATAGATCTTTCTAACAAGCTATTGTACGCGTCAAACAGAGATCGGGTGCCAAAGTTACAACCCCGGGAAATTGATGTACCAATTTACCCAAACTGGGCCCACAATTTGGTGTTTCATCTTCTAGGGTTAAGTTTTGGGATGTTAAGGGTTTTCCATTTTTTCTCAACAATAAATAGGCCTTTGAGCCTCATTGTAACACAGTTCGAAGGCATGTAGCCGCCACATCTCTTCTCAGAGATAAGCTACCATTGCCCTAGCTGGTTTATTTCCATTTATGTTTGTAAGCATATTTCAGTATTTTACATTAATGAAATGAAGTATTATTTCCGCTGCATCTTTGTGTATATGGTTATCTCTGTATTTTGTTGCGTTCCTGTTTAGATCCGAATCAGAAAGTAGACACAACAATTGTTTGATCAAAGCCTTTATCACTGTCAATATCACACAACAAATGTAATGTTCCAAACTAGGGAAAATAGTTCTATGCAAAGCGGACAATAAAAATACACCATAAAATTCAATTAGACCATGAGACCACAAATTTTGCAACCAAACTACATTGTCTACTCATTTTATTAAATGGGAAGAGGTGTACAACAAGGTGTTGGAATGTGTGCACCTGGGCTTGCTCTAGGCAAGCTAGCAAAAGCCCAAAATGAGCAACTGAACACCCTCCTCAAATCTTCTGGTAATCTAGCCCAAGAGCTGCATTGTTACTACCTAGAAAGGTGTTGCTTCCTGAAATGATATGTTGTTAGAGCCTTCCCTATTACTCATAAAATTACGGGAAATTAATCCCAGCCTCTACGAAAGAAACCCAGAATAACCCATGAAGGAATTGACCAAATTTTGACCACGAGATTTTGGCCCAAATTCCCCTTAGCTCCTATAGCTACTAGTTGAGTTGGGACCCCTATTTGGCCCCTTAGATATTACCAAAAAATTCTATAAAATTAGGAGTATGATCCTTTCCCAAAACCCAGAAAGGGTTTCCCTTAGTTCCAACCTTCAAGAATTAACCCTTCACAGCTTGGCCCTCCAATTTCAAATTTTGTTGCTGTAAATGATCATGTCAATCTCTGCTCTCCCAACTCTAGAAATCCTCCTCAAATGGCCCTCTAAATGATCTCCCAACACCCTAGCTCCAAACTCCCCCGAATGGTGCTACCCCAAATAGTCTCACTCCATTGACTACGCATTCATAGAGGAGATGACACAGTCCTGCATGTGATAAGATGAGAGTTGCATGTAGGATTTCCCTCTTGTCAGTAGCTACCATATATACTCCTGAAAATGATGCTCCTGTCTCCCCAACTTCCTAGAGTGCCTCACGCTATGACTGTGTAATCCCCGCGGTGTTGTAACTCCCCCTGCTGCTAGTACTTGACTTACAACTGTTGTAACTCATCTACCCCATGCTGTTATGAACTAAGATGAAGAAGAAATCCCTCCTAGGGATGGTACTCGAAATCCATGGAAGAAAGGGTTGAGATCTCCACTCAAAGACACTCGTGTGCTAAATAGCACAGTAACCCAACTAAGCAGCTCGAGAAACTAAGATTGAGTTCAATATGTCAGAAGATAAGATGTTGAAATGAGGAGAGTTGTCTTCCTTATATAGATTTCATGCAGCACTTTTCCCTCCATTTTCCCTCCATCATGGGTCCCTCACTTAACCATCAATTTCCCCTCCATGCAAATCAAACTAAGGAATGTGTATTCTCCTAGTGTAGGTGGCCCCCGCGTACGAATTAACCACATCAAAATAAATTCTACTAAGTCTAGCCTCCTAATAAAATTGAATGGGTCCCATCACCTCCAAAATCGGCCCCAAAATGTAGAAATTAATCATGTTCCAAAATAATTTAGGAAAGGACATTACAGTCCTTCCCTCCCAAATGTTGCTTCTCCCCAAGAAAATTTATGTTGGATGCTCAATTATGCGCTCACCCTCCCAAGGATCATCCTCATCCAGCAAGCTCCTCTGATACACCAAAAATCGCTTGTCCTCAAGCAATGCCTGAGCAAGCATCCTATCTAACCGTTGCTCCCCACTATCACTACAAAATTTGTCATGGTCCCAGATGTGCCACTGGATCGTGCCTGACCTCTACACTGTCCTAATATGAAAGAATCCTTCAATACCAGTATCCCAGACCATCCTGTCCAACATGAAGCTCTCCTCGCTCCACTCATTATCTTGCCTGGTGCAAGTACTAGAAGTCGCCTGCTCCATCAATGACTCGCTAAAGCCCAATGGAATATCTGTATGATCTCCCCCTGTAGTTGCCAGTGCATCCCTAAAGGTTATTGAGATGTGAAGAGTTGTGATGCCCCAGTTCCCTGTTAGTCCTAGAGTGGCGCCACCATGCCAATGCTGCACTACTCTGACTATGAAATACTCTCCATTGTGCAGAGACAGTATCCTCCCCTCTTGAGGCCTAGTGGTGAAAAATCTATGAGAGTCAAGCTCATCCTTCCCGGGCATCTCCGTGATGCCAATATCTACCCCTCCACTTCCAATCTCAACTTTGAGCCATAACATGAAAATTCTTCCTCACCATGCATTGGAGGTTTCAGTGATCTCCCATGTGCCTAACCCAAAGTGAACCAGATCATCCTCTGCCATGACCATGCTCGTTACAAAGTGGAGTGACCTTTCCACAAACCGGATCCCTGAATTCCCCAAACATACGGGGAGCTCATAACTCCCACTCCTCAAAGGATGTCGTTGCATATAAGGAGTAGGTCTCCTGCTTATGAACCTACCTTGCTCCTGCGAGACCACACAATGAAATCCATTATCCCAACTCCTCATGATACACCTCAACACTGCTCAGGGTCTGGGTACCCTCCTATAGAAAAAATCTACCATCCACCATCCCTCAAGTGTGAGCTCAGGGGTGGAATATATGCTACCTAGGCTATCAACCATGCCATCCCTAAGCATGTATCTAATAGCTCGTGCACCTACCAAGGGTCTCAACTGAAGAGTCTCCTCCTGAGTCATGGCACGCAGTGTCTTATCCAACTGTCTAGGGTGAGCCTCCCATACCCTACTGCCTAAATGGGGAGTGTTAAGGGGAAACAACCAAACACTCTATGACTGTAAGAAACACTGGAGGATGATGGGAGGGTATGTCCCAAATGGAATGATCAAAATTCTTTTGGAATTCCCAAGAGTGATCCTATAGATGACACTCTCTTCGCCTTAGATCTGTTGATAACTCCCTCGAAGCCCTGTCTCCGCTAAGCATGTTGTCCCCAGATGCTCAACAACGTCCTCATCGATCCTAGGTGAGCTACATCCAATGGTACACCTAATTCCCCTATCCATATGCCTTCTTGGAGGCAATGCTCCAATCCTCCAAGATCCGCTACGTCGCACCATGCGTCACTGCACACCACCAAGAAATACCGCATTCCTCGACATGCCACTTAATGCCGTAACCTATCCCTGTACACCACTAGATACCCCCAGTTATGGTTATGACATCTTGTATCGTCATGTGTCCCACCTATGTCACTGCATCGGTCACTCCCTGCATGTACTCAATGCGATGTGAGGCACTCCCCCATGCCTCTCCACACCCATCTGCAGACTAATGCTCCACACTAGATTCTCCTACCCATCCCCGAATGAGATTGCCTAAAGTAGTGTCCTTATGCGTCGGCCCACACTTGAACAGTATCATAACCTCCATCGTCGCATCATCATACCCTCTGGTGAATGGATCTTCACTCCAAATCCTCCCTGAGGGATCCAAGAAGTGAATCTCCCTATGTGTCAGCAATGATGCTACCCCTGTGATGCTCCTCTGCCTCCTCTATGACCCACACAAAAGTGAAGAATCCCTAACTCCATACAAGGCACCATCTCGTGGCCTGCCAATGCCACCTCCTCCGATAAACTCATGCTAGAGTGTGTTGATCACCCAACGATCCTGTGTACAAATGTCGTAACAAGTCAACCCAAGAAGCTTGTCCATAAACTGGTTGGCCATTGGTGCTGACTGAAACTCTCCTAGAGGAGGTGCACGCTCGACTTCTAGGTCAACTATACCCTCTTAGTCATATTCAACCACTATACCTAGGAAATGATAGGTGGTCCCTCCCGAATCCTAGTGCCAGTCGGGGCTTCCAGCATCCCTAGTGTCTGGAAACTCCTATTGAGCTCCACCTGGATCCACCACCATCTCCATATCCCACTCCATCAGGTACCAACTCAAAATTTCTCACCACCTAACCCCAAGAGAGGGATTGAATGCACATACCCCCGCATACAGAACAACCCCAGCATGTGGTTATTGCACCTTGTGCAACTCAGGTCGTCTCAACTCGTTATCCTAGTCAATACATAAAATATGACTAGGTAGCTTTGTCTCTCTCTGTCCAATGGGCCAAGGTAACCTAACAGTGTTGCCAACCCTGTTTATGTATGCCTGAATAGGGATGCTCTCATGCTCCAATGTGAACTCTAGCTGCACCAGTAGGGAATCCAACCACTCCCGAACGTGAGTCAATTTGGTTGTGGACTTGGCACAAACCACTCTCATGCCCTCCAGCTCCTCGTTCTACTAGAGAATAATCTCACGCACTAATGTGACCTTCATTTTTAATGTTATAAGGTCAGCCTGAAACTAGTGGAACTGCCATGAGCATCTATCCCTATAAACTCAGTCACAACTCTAGATACCTCAGTAATTGTTGGCATCTCATCCATGGGTGGATCCTCCTCAACAAATGGCTCTATGTGTGTAGGCTATATCTTCTCCACCAAGGTGTCAAATGGGGCTATCAAAGAGGTCTCTAATAAAGGTGACTCATGTGCCACACTGGGTATATCGATGTGCTCCTCACCATCCTGTAGGCTCTCAGCATCATGCTCAACCTCCTCCTTGATCCAAGATCTTTTACTTATAGATGAATCAGAATTACATGAAACAAAGCTTATTGACCATGAACTTAAAAGCACATAAAACAATGTGAAAATAACAAGATAAGCATGAAACCATGACACAAAGACTTGATTACAAAGTTCATCCAATTTTGACTACGTCTCCAGGCCCTGCTTAATAGTGGGGAGGCCTTGATTCATTAAGTGGCATAAAAAGAGATAAAGTACAAGCAACATTCATTTACAATCCTTATAAGTCCAAGTTGGAAGATGGACAAAGAATGGAGAGCCCAGCTTCAGAAACAGAAAGTACCATTGAAATCCTGGCAAAAAATCATGCATAATTGCCTATCCAAACACCTAGTTTGGAGAAATGAAGCTCCTGCACCCTCTTGCAACATCCCTGTTGCTCAAGGTGAGGTTATAGCCTACTCCTAGGTTGCGTTATTGTTGTACATAATTATTTCTGAATTCCTATGCCAATCCCCCCCTTTTTCCTATGCGGATCATCCCATATATACCCTTGACCGACCGACTCATCAATCCTGGGCAGTTCCAAACATATGACAAGTTTAGCAGGTGGGCATTTCCAACAGAGATTCTCGGGTCATGAATAGTACACAAGTAACAAACCTGTAAAACATAGAAAAAATTCCATCAACATAGTTCACAGATCATTTCACATTAAACCTTAAAAGACAGATAAATTGGCATACTCCTAAACCCGATGGCTTTACCATCGGTGACCATAGTCTATTGGTGTTGATAACCCATTGCAAATCACAATCGGTCGGAGAAGGGGTGATCTTCCATACGAGCCGCTACACTATGCGATGTTTGATGTGCGATCCGATGGACCCGACGAGTTTTCAAAACCACACTCTATACCATATCGCATCCGGGAACATCAGCGGAATCAGCGGGTCTTACTATTTACAAATGCGATGCTGTGCGATATGCGATTGCAATATTGCAATCGAAACTGTCACTGTTGAGGCCAATTCCTTAACCGTGGACCTCTACATTTTGCGATCAACTAAATGTGGCACCAATGGCGGCTTGCCACTTGGTGCTTCCCCATTCTTCGAATAATTTTGCCACGTCACCTGTCCAAGTCAAACCTGAACTTTGACTTGCTCTAACTTCTTCATATGAGCTCGAATTTGAGTGTCATTCACATCGTTGGAATCAGGATGACGATAACTTCGATCCGATGCTAAGTTTTTCTAGATTCTTCCACTTTTAGTTTTGATCCTTTTTACCATGCCACTGGTACTTTTTAGAGATCCACCTGGATCAACTTAGCACAAACCAATCTCATGCCCTCCAACTCCTTGTTCTACTACAGAATAGCCTCACGCATTAATGAGACTTTCCTTTTTGATGTTAGAAGGTCAGCCTGAAACTGGTTAAACTGTCATGGGAATCTATCCCTATAAACTCGGTCATAGCTCTAGATACCTCAGTAACTATTGGCATCTCGTCCATGGGTTGCTCCTCCTCAACAAATGGATCTATGTGTGTAGGCTTTATCTTCTCCACCAAGGTGTAAACTGGGGATATCAAAGAGGTCTCTAATACAGGTGACTCCTGTGCCACACTGGGTATATCGATGTGCTCCTCACAATCCTGTGGGCTCTCAGCATCATGCTCAACCTCCTCCTCAAGCTCCTGATATCTAATGCCAGGTCTCCACCAGCAAAAACACCCCTTGATCTCAGCCTCTAACTATCTTTTTCCTACCTGCTCCTTTTCAGGAGATCTGGTGCCCTGATCTAGTCAAATTTCCCCACACAATGTAGATGGTTTCACCCCCACGACCTTCTCACCTTTAACATCTCTGTTGTAAGGGTGAGGATGGGTTTGGTCTATCACCCTCCTCAACTAGGCCAAGCACTCATCTTCCCAATGAATTCTACCCTAGAATTTATGCATACTGGATTTCCCTTGAGCCATGGGTTTGTCTCTGGTTTCACCCATCACTATGCACTCATACCCAAAGCTTCCATGATCTTCTGGCTAGTTTCCCACAACTGGGCCAAGATCATGCTCTGATACCACTGTAATGTTACCAACTATGGAAAATAGTGCTATGTAAAGCGGACAATAAAAATACACCATAAAATTAAATCAGACCATCAAACCACAAATTGGCAACCAAACTGCGTTGTCTACTCATTTTATTAAATGGGAAGAGGTGTACAACAAGGTGATAGAATGTGTGCACCTGGGCTTGCTCTAGGAAATCTAGCAAAAGCCCAAAATGAACAACAGAACACCCTCCTCAAATATACTTGTAATCCGACCCAAGAGTTGCGTTGTTACTGTCCAGAAAGTTGTTGCTATTAGAGCCTTCCCTATTGCTCAGAAAATTATAGGAAATTAATCCCAGCCTCTATGTAAGAAACCCATAATAACCCACGAAGGAATTGGCCAAATGTTGACCACGAAATTTTGGCCCAAATTTCCCTTAGCTCCTCTAGCTATTGGCTGAGTTCGGACCCCTGTTTTACCCCTCATATCTGCCTAGAAAATTCTATAAAATTAAGACTGTGATCCTTGCCCAAAACCTAGAAAAACCTAGAAAGGGTTTCCCTTGGTTCCAACCTTCAAAAATTAACCCTTCACAGCTTAGCCCTCCTCCAATTTTGAATTTTGTTGCTGTGATTGCTCTTGTCAATCTCTTCTCTCCCAACTCCAGCAATCCTCCTCAAATGGCCCTCCAAATGATCTCCCAACACCCTAGCTCCAAACTCCCCCAGATGGTGTTGCCCCAAAGAGTCTCACTCCAATGACTGCGCAATCATGGAGGAGATGACGCAATCATGCATGTGATGAAATGAGAGCTACATGTAGGATGGCCCTCTTGTCGGTAGCTTCCCTCTATAGTCCTTAAAATGATGAAAGGATTCTCATGTCTCCCCAACTTACTAGAGTGCCTCACACTGTGACTGCGCAATCTCTGTGTTGTTGTAACTCCCCCTTCTGGTGGTACTCGACTTAAAGTTGTTGTAACTCGTCTCCTTGCTACTGCTACAAACTGATATGAAAAATAAATTTGTCCTAGGGCTGGCACTCGAAGTCCACCGAAGCAAAAGTTGAGATCTCTGCTCGGAGACAGTCGTGTGTTAAACAGCACAGTGACATGGCTAAGCAGCTCAAGCAACTAAGATTGAGTTCAATATGTCAAAATATAATATGCTAAAATGAAGAGAGTTTCCTTATATAGATTTCGTGGAGCACTTTTCCCTCCATTTTCCCTCCATCGTGAGTCCCTCACTTAAATTGATTTCCCCTCCATGCAAATCGAACCAGGGAATGTGTATTCTCCTAGTGTATGTAGACCCCATGTACAAATTAACCACATCGAAATAAATTCTACTAAGTCTAGCTTCCTAATAAAATCGAATGGGCCCCATCACCTCCAAAATCGGCCCCAAAATGTAGAAATTAATCTTGTTCCAAAATAATTTAGGAAGGGACATTACAACAGAAATATTTATTTGCTCAAGATGAAACATTGGAAAAGCAGATCCATTAGTTGGAAGAAGAATCACATGCATCCAAATCTGTGTGGCGAGACCTTTGATCCTCAGCACAAAATCATTTCCTACAGTTACAGAAGCTCAATTATGAGGTAGATGCACAATGTGAGACAATACTTTATTCTCGTCCTGAGCAACCCAATGCTGAAAATACCACTCAGTTGATTGATCAACTTTCTGCATTAATTGACACTTGGAAATATTCCATGGAAGATTATTCTACTTTCAAAGCTAGAGTGTTGCAGTTTGTGCCTAAGTTGGGTCCTTCGTTTGAAGGTGAATCCCCAAGACACGAAGAAGAAGTAACCATAGAAGTGATGCAACTACAAGAAGAGTCAAGTGTACAAACAAAATATTGACTCGAGGACGAGTCAATAGGATGTGGTCAAGGCCGTTGGGTCCTTTGTTTTTTGCCTAATTTTGGTTAAGTTTTGATTAATAAAGGCCATAGAAATTATCAACAGCAACTAAAAATTAAAGTGATAAAACAAGTCGGAAAGCAAGATCAAAAAAGAGGAAGCGATGATGGGGAAGGAAGTGGTTATCTTGGAATTTCATAGAGTCGCAGAAGGACCAAAGAACTGGATTTTGTCAAAGTTCATTGAATCAAACGAGTAGGATCAAATGATCAAAGTGGGTCGGATCAAGTGAGCGGGAATGGAGCAGAAATTCTATAAGAGGTTGCAGAAAATGAGCTGCAAGAGAGAGATCTAGGCTATGTCGAAATGTTGTTGGATCGATATCTGAAGTTCTATGTTCCCCTTTTAATTGTAATTTATTCATATTCACTCCTGGAAGACCTTGTGCATGCCCGCAGATATGTAATGTATTGATAAAGAAGGTGATGTGGGGAATTCGTTTTGTGTGTATGTGTGCAAAATGATTATGATTTAAGTGCCCCTTTAAAGCTTTTGTTATGATGTTCCAATGTGTCTTTTGGAATTTGTCATTGTCAATGTTTCCATCTTAGTTATATAAAGAACTCTAAATATTTGTGCAAATGTTATATAATAACTTAAGTGATGATTGATATGTTTGTTAATTGATCCTTGACGTTAACCCTCAATCCACTTCATCTTTGAATGTCTCAACATTCCTTGGGTGAAATGTTTCTCCCTTGCAAAGGAATGAAAACGTTGGCATTGTACTAGACAATAACGAATACTTTTGTTTGCAACCACTAACTAAAGCTTGCATCTTCTAAGTAAAAATTTTCACCAACAAGCTTCATCACTATAAACTCTTCATGCAAGTTATCTCCACAAGGTTTCTTTCTCCTTCATATTCGAGAAGAGGATATCATACTACGTAGGGAATCATTAGAGGTAGATTAATTATTTTCAAAGGATTCAAATGGTGTATATATACCATCTCTAATGGGATTTATCTTGATGCAATAGTACCTCTTGTGATTTCTTGAAATATATACACCTCTTCTAGCTCTACTTAGACTCTAGCCATTATGCAATTTATTTTGTATATCAATCAAATCAAACTCTTAAGCATGACAATTCTCAACTAGTAGTACTCCTCCTAATTCATAATTAGCCTTTCATTATATGCTCTGTAACTTTCTAATTTTTCTCTTAGAATTTCCATGGTATTAAAAATATTAGGAGTGTCCTCATTTCAACACCAATTAAACTCTTTTTCTGCATTTCTATTCCTCAAATCCTCTCCCATGGTGTCGTACTAAAATTCACATTAGTTATGCACATCTTCCACGATTGCAATTCCTTCAAATTATCAATGAGGTGTATCAATAAACTCCTCATCCCTTGCAAAAATCCTCTTAGAAATCTAACTCTAATTGGCTTTGTAGTTGAGGATCAAAGTCACTCGCCTTCAAAATTCCTTTTCTCATTTATGACTTATCCACTTTTCCCAACAACCATGGTCAAAACAATTTTCCCATGGCTTTTGTGTCTATACCACCCTTTTCTACAAAAAAATTTCCCAAACAACCTTATTGCGACAACATGGGCTCTGGTACCACTCTAACATGTACTCTAACCTATTTAGCACTATTGTTGAGGTACTTATATTTCCTTCATATCATTTTCAACATTAACATGGCCAACATCACACATAATTCCTTTCATGCACAAGTTTAAACTATCCTTGATGTGATGCCTTACTTGTTTCAAATCTCCTTATCCCACCTTGTGGCTTTTAAATGTTATTTAAAACTTACATTTTGTGGTATTAACTTGTATTGAATTTTAGGCCTACCACTTAGCAACCTCTGATTAGATATTATGTTAGACACCCGTCACCACAATATATTACACTATAGAGGAATTCACTATCAATGAAATAGGAACTATCAATCTAGATCCACAAGTGAAATCCGACCACTCACAAAAGGATGGTCTTTCTTCTCTTAAAAAATTCCCAGGGTGTGTAAACGATTTTCAATTATGGAGTTAATCCATGTGTTCGTTTGACAAATCCATCAAGAATTAACATTTTTATGTTGTGGGGAAACATGCACATCAATCGTACTAATTCAATGATTCAAATCCTTCAGTAGGGCCAATGACTATGGCCTAATCCTTAAGGTAAACCTCAATCAACTCTATGATGGGTCCATTCATAAACAGATTGAAATCTCATTTGATTACTATAATCACTACAAGTTGATGGGATCCCTATCCACAAGCATGTAACTTTTAAATCCACACCATTCACATGTGCTAAGTGTCCTCATCCCACTATTCCAAAAGGAACAAAATGGTGACCACTTTTGCAATGGGTTAATCTCTAACAACATATATGAAAATTTATGGATGACTTAGGTCTATGTAAGTTACAAGACCCCCACCATACTAGTGTGCATGTTATATACCCACACTAAGTAGGACTAGGCCACATGTTCCTTCATTGGTCCACCAAATGAGCTTAACATCTCATTCAGGAATAACCTCCATCAACAATCATAAAGGCTCAAGATCTCATGTCATCTTCATCTTTGATGGACCCCTTTAACTAAGGCCCATGCTACTACCATTTGGATTTAGCCATGTTTATTGATCTAGGAATAGTTTGATGCCCCATATCATTATCGTTTGTAAAGGTTACTCCCCCAAGGGGCACACCTTTAAAACACACACCAATAGACCATGTTTCCCTAGTGTAAAAGTATTAATAACACTTAAAATAGACAAAACTTAATTCTATTTGTGCTACGCCTAAGTTCCCCAATGACTTCATGAATTCTAATAATTCACCTAACCTTCCTAGACCCTTTCATTTGTTAACAACAAAGGCGGACTCTCCAATATGTTCAATTTCCCATTAATACATAAGAATGTGTAAGCACATTACAATGCAAGACTATAAGTAACATGCATCAATATAATGTAGAATGGACAATAAAATTATTTAAATAAGAGAGAAGTAAATCCATCATGGCCTAATGCCCAAATGCATAATTAATCATCCACGTGTGACTCGCATGGAAAATTTTAGGGGCTAATGTTCGCCCAGTGGGCTAATTTTCCATGATTTTTCCACAAAAAAGATTCGCCAATTTCCAATTTTATAAAAGACGATTCGCCCAAATTTTAGAATATAAAATTATTTTACCTTAAAAATCGCCAACATTATATAGAGACTATATATAAAATAATTATAAATTTGAATAATTTTACAAATATATCAATAAACATTTATAATTTGCATATTAGGGATTAGTGAGATTCGCCAATGTTTTAAACTTCAAGAAAATTTTCCATCCTTAAAATTTTCCTTGCGTGTGAGACAAAGAATGTAACATAGAATTTACATAATAACAATGATTACAACTTATAGAATTTCATTTTTTCATATTCATAAACAATAATCAAATACTTATTTGTTATAGAAGAAAGTCCATACAACTAGTTGTGCATAGCAACTTTTCACCCAACCATAAGTACTTGATGAAAATATCACCCCCTTGTCGGGCTATGGGACTATTATTACAAATGAATCTAGCTCAAAGGGTCAATTCTCTCCTTACCAAACCCAATTTGTAGGAATTCCTTATATATTCAAACTGCAGATTGTAATATGCTAAAATAATTGACTTGAATCTACTCTATTCATCAACGGAAACAGTAATTGATCGATGAAATCATGAAGTAGAAAAAGAAAGAATTCAATCACACATAACACAATAATTTTCTGGGAAAAGTCATAGCTAAAAACCCCTGTTATTTGTATATTGCATTAATCAGAAAATTTGAGAAGATTACAATGCTTTGCTCAAGCCCGAACAACCTCCGCACTATCTCTATCTGTCTCACTGCTTCCTAAGCAAGCCTTGGATGAATACAATATGCTCTACTCAACCTTGAGCTCAACTTGTACAAGTATTTTCTATCCTCTACTTGACTTACTCCCTTTAGCCAATACTTAGCCAAATTCTTAGCCTTCCAAGCTCCTACTTCCTTGCACAATTTCCTAGGTAATTAGCCCATAATTATTTTTGAAATTCCTCATCCATAACTATGCAATCAATCATAGGCCTTCTTGTAATTTCATGCACCATCTGTAAAATTCAGATGCTTATACAATGGATAGTACATTGTCCCTGAACCCTAATCTCAACTGGGTCTTTCTCTGATCTGACATGCATGAGTTAACTATGAGTGAATCTTTAGTTTACTAGTTGAGCAGTGTTGGTTACACCCCACTACTAGATCTCCCACTAATTCCTTCATCAATTGGAACTAGTTTAACTGAATTTAACTCAGTTAAACTGAATTAAATAATTACAACTCAACATGACTTTAGATAGACTCCCAACTCGAATTTAGTAACCCAACTAAGTCAAATTAACTTAGTTAACTATTACAAGTTGCTATGAGAATTAGAATTACAATTTAATTCCTAATCTAATTCAAGGACAAAATTAAATTAGGATCTTTCTTGATGCTATTTTAAACATCTCTTGTTGCTATTTTCAACACAATTACACATTATGCTCAACTAATTATGCCTCTTTGAGCACTCCATACAATCTTGTAGCTATCATACATGATTATCGTACTATTCTCACTATCCACATAGCACCAAGAAGGTGAATTCTTTTACTACTCTATATTCCCTGATAACATCCTCCCCTAAAGTTCTCTTTAGAGTGTGTAGAAAGAGCCCTTCTACCTTTTTCCTGTTAGATATTGCTAGGGATATTCTTTGAGCAACAATTGCTAGGATTCAAAGGTCCACACCATCTTGTATTTTAAGTTATTTAGTTACTACTTCGTTATCTTATCGCTAAGTACCTATACCTCTCCCTCCTGCTATTGGTTATTATTATTTTTGGTTATGTGTGTGTATACCACTCCCTCCTCCTTGTTCTATTGAATTACTACCTTTCCCAAGTGGATTCATGCCACTAATAGGATGAGAAAGTCAAGGAGGATGATGGTTGGCACTACCTTAGTTAAAAAAATGTTTTTAGTTAAACCAAGTTTCCAATAACTTTGTGAGAACACTACCCAACCATGCATTCAAACACTAGGTAAATATGTCTTTAAAAGGAGGTAGATGGATTCATTTAATACATCTAATGGAAAAGAAATGAGTCATAAAACTAGTACTCAATGTTATAGCTTTCCCTTCCCTTCCCTTCTTTCTGTGGATTTATAGACACTTCCATTCTTATGCTCTATATAATCAACTTAAACATTTTATATTAAATTTCATAGAAATATTTACATAACTTAAAATCATCTTCATAAAACTAATTCATAATTTTTATAAATAAATTTCACATAACTTGAAATCATCTCATTCATAATTCTTATACGTTTTTCTTTATATAATATATATCTATAAAAAATCCATTTTAAGCTTTGCACTGAAAAATTCATACTAAAATGGTTAACTTGAAGGCGATATGTAAGTATGTCCGTCTCTCTTAAAATAAAAGGAAAATATTCTCTAAATAAAAAAGTAATGTCGGCTATAATAAAAAAGAAAAGAAATTCTTATGCATATTTAATTAGTTGTCCATATGATCTAACATAATTTCATTTAAAGTAGTTAAAAGTAAAAAAATATGAATAAGATGTTTAAACCTTCTACTTTTCAAAAACATTTTAACACCTGATATTAACTTCATATATTTCTATATAGAAAAAGAAAATGTTAAAAGAAAATATTTTAATGTTATATATAATAAAATATCCCATGTGAATTATGAGTGAAATCTTCTAATATTAATTAATGTTGACATATATCTAAATATATTAATAATAGAAAAAACTAGTTTAATGTGTGCTGATAAAATGGCACAATATACATGTTATGTAATCTCTATAAAATTCAAAAATACAATTTAAACAATAAAAAATTACACATTATTTTTTGCACTGTTTGCATCTAAAGAAATTTGATCTCTCTGCTCATGTTAGATTTGTGATTAAGATAGATCTATGCTGATTTACTTTAAAACCCTTTTTTACAAAATTTTAACTTATATTAGATCTGTGCTTAAGATAAATCTATACTAATTTACTTAAAAACTTTACGAAATTTTGAATTCTCTTCTCTTTTTGTTAGTTTAATAAGTTTAATATCATATATGACTTACTAAGTTCCTTACTCCAAAAAAAAAAAAAAAAAAAAAAAAAAAAAAAAAAAAAAAAAAATTCAAAAAAAAATTCCTTACTCAAAAACCTTAGTATAAATTATTTTGAAATACTTTACTACTCTGACATGTTTTTCAAAACATCACACAGCCAATATAGAATACAAAGAATATATAAATATGACGTCATTTTGATGATGTTTTGATTTAACTTTAAAGGGTGGGTACGTTATCTATAATACTTGTGAGCCCAAGAAACCACCAACATTCATGTACATAACAAAAGTATGTTTTATGTAATATCTGACACCTAAAAAACACTGCAACTTTCATGCACAAATCATAGTATTTCCTTGTCTGTACATTTGGAATTATCTGTTACTTTTATTTTGAAAAATAATGGTTTGACTGGAAGTTGATTCTTTTCTTAATACAAAGCATTTAACTTTTGCATTCCTATAACTTTTTCAAGTGATTCTGTCCTTGCTGTATGTTATCAGAACTGTGATGTCTGTAAATGGCAAATGGTTTGTATTAGTCTCGCTCTTTATTCGGTTGCTTTTGCTTTCAGCCAGGGAATCAAGACAACCATATTCGCAACAGAGTTATTTCTCCCGATATATATTGCAATCATTCGTCACTCCTCAGAGTGCATCTTTTTTCCAGCGACATTTGTTTTTCAGATTGGCTAATTCAGGTATCTGAACCACAAGAAGTACATTAACAGTACATCCATTCACTATTAATTCAATGCCCCACAGTAGCATTCATATTTATATTGTGCTTTAGAATTGCCGCTGCAAATTAAGCTATGGCTACCGATATTGTTAAAGGAGCAGCAAGCGCCGTAAAGAGAAGCAGCGTTATCATTGCTCCTCTCATGAGGCAGCTAGATAGTGTAATTTACATGGATGAAAACCGACTTCTTCTTGAAATTCGGTTAAGTCGTGCGAAGGACCTCTTATTTGATATTAAAAATGAACTCGAAGATCAGCATAAAAGGACCGCAGATACTGTGAGAAATTGTTTGGAAAGGATGCAGGGTGCCCTTGAAAATGGGAGAAATACGATGGACCGCTCCCAAAGACAGAAGCAAAAGTGTATTGGCTAGCCCTTCTGCAACCCCAAACTCTCTAGAGAAATCAGAGATTGGAAGACAGAGTTTGATGAGCTTTTTCAAGAGCTCCAATCCAGCTTTTTACTATCTTCCAATGCTACACAAGCTGAGGAACGTCAAGAATATGGGCTTTTTGGATCAGGGATTGCATCTGCCCAACTTCAGCTGCAGAGGTGGCTTACAGAATCACCCCATGTTCGTCTGATTGGAGTGTATGGGCTGGGTGGTATTGGGAAAACAGCGTTGCTCAGAACCGTGTACGAATCCCGCAAGGTTTGTGGCTTCTTCCATGATCTCATCTGGGTCACCGTTTCTCAATCCTATACAATTCTGGACTTGCAGAGCTGTATTGCTCAGAGAATCAAATTAGGCCTCCCAAGCAATTCTGATGGGAATAAGCGCAAGATGGAGCTGTCTGCATATTTCAAGAAGAAGAGATTCCTTTTGATTTTGGACGATGTGTGGAGTGCAGTGAATCTGAAAGATTTGGGCATGGAATTCGGCGAGGGGAACGATTACAATGGCAGTAAAGTAGTATTCTACTCGGAACAGAGATCTGATTGTAGAATTGAATGCAGATGAGGAAATGGGAGTACAACCCCTATCCTCTGAGGAAGGATGGGAACTGTTTTGCAGAGTGGCGTTTAAAGACGTGCTTGTTCCGCATGACACAAATTAACATACTGCGAGACAAGTTGCTGCAGAGTGTAAGGGTTTGCCTCTGGCCATAAATGTAGTAGCAGCATCCATGATTGGAAAAACTGATGTAGATGAGTGGAAGCTTCTTTTATCTCATAAGAAAACAATTCCCAATTTCCCCACTACTCATCCTCGTTTAGATCCAGATCTGTATCAGCAATTGAGATGGAGCTATGATAGTTTACCCAATGTTAGCCTGAGAAATTGTTTTCTGTATTGTGCTCTGTTTCCTAAGGATGAAATAATTGAGGTGGACAACCTGGTGGGTATGTGGATCTCCGAAGGGCTTGTTAGCATGGACAGAGGGAGAAGTTATGTACAATTACTAGTAGATAGTTACCTGTTCGAGCCACACTGGGACTCTCATGAAGACCGCCTGTTGCAGTCAGGAAAACAGAATTTCTCCAAAGTTACAGTTAACAATGTTCTCCATGAAATGGCAATCTATATCGGAGAAAAAGAGGAGAACTGTGTCTTTAAAGCTCGAAAAAATGCTTAAGAGTTCCCCTACATGGATGCTCACGAATATTGCAAAAGAATCTCACTTTTTCGCAGTAAAATTACAAGTATGCCAAGGGAACTGAGATGCCCAAGACTAGTAAGTCTAATTCTGACTGAAAGTGTAAAATTGGAACATGTTTCAGAGGCCTTTTTTCAAAACCTGGCCTTTCTTAGGATTCTTGATCTATAAAAAGTCCAATAAAATTGCTGCCAAGGTCATTGTGGCAACTCAAAGAACTGGAGTTTCTCAATTTGAGTTCGACCGAAATAGAACATGTACCTGAAGCTATCAGTAATCTTTCTCGGCTTCAGGTTTTGGATCTTTCAGTATGTACAAAGCTAAAATCATTGCCAAGTGAGATAGGAGGGCTTGTAAATCTGAAGCACCTCTATCTAGATTCCTGTGACAGTTTATCCGAAATTCCACATGAGCTTTCAAGGCTCTCCAATCGCGACTGCAACTTTACAAGGTTTAGCTCTGCCAGAATTGAGGTGGATTTGATTAATGTATAGAATGGAGGATTAATCCTGTAAACAACGAGTGGAAGTGTAGTGAGTTCACTACCTCACTGTTGTGAGTTTGGTTCTCTCGACCTTTGAGGTGTTAAATACTCTCTGCAACTTGAACAGTCTGAAGCCAACTTCCAATTCAATCTTGTGAAGCATTTCATTGTTACAGTTTATCACTTTTTTGCCATGGCTATTGTTGTGTCCCAGTTGCATTGATTATTATTACAGCTTTCCAAGACATTGGGTTGAACTTGATGCCATGTAATATTATGTTTTGTTGCATTTTATAGATATATAGAAAATAAGTGTAGCATTTTTTTTTAAATTATATTTAATTTTGAACAAGTGTTTTTGAATACTATCGATTCTATTTGAAAATTAGAATGGTGTCATTGACCATTCTTTTAGAATCAAGCATTAAAACGTTAAAAAGAAAATATATGGCAATGGAAATAACGTTGAGTAGCAAGGAATTCTCTAATAGAACATAGATGTCTTTCCATTTAATTTCAAAGGGAATATTGTCACTGTGTTAGGTTTAAAAGAACATTATACCGCATGTTTTGCATTGTTTTTTTATTACATGTAGATTATATAAGGATAGTATTCTTGGCTTGATACTAAAGGCTCGAGTTTATAATTGGGTCACTCTAAGCACCCAATATAGCTCTATCTAATATGAAATTCATAAAGAAAACAACGCAAAAATCAATGGAAAGAGGTAAGGATCTAATTTTTATTCAAAACCAGTGGTGTTAATTCCGATCCCCATTCTAGTTCTCCTAGCAAATGCCCTTTTAACACTTTAAATAGCTCATGCGAGTAAGACCTTCAAGGTCAAGTTTGGCTTAACAAGAACAACCTTGGATTATTTTAACTATAGCTGCATCATTAATGAGTCTATTGTACATCATTATGCTGATTTTGAAGCTCTTGAGACAAGATGATGAAATTTCTTATTTGCCATCATGATGTCTCTACTAAATTTCTAGGCATATATATTTGAAGTGTTTATCTATCATGTGTTTGTCAAATGTTTAGATTATTGATTTTGTGCTCTATCCCTTTGAGTTGAATATTCTTTGTTTTTAACATATACTAGTTTGTAATTTTATTATTTCACACAAATTAGCCATCCAGTTTTTGAGACTATTTCTTCTTTATTTTATAGTTATACATTCTTTAATTTTTATATATTTTTTCCCTCTTTTCCATACATCATCCATCCCCTGGGCAATCCATTCACCACCACCAATAAAAATAATAGAAGAAAATAAATTAAAAAGAAAAAGAAAAAGTATGCACCCATGCATTGTATGGTCAATGCATCTCATAAAGAACAAAATCAACTATATTGATCATTTACCGTGTTTGGTTCCAATCAACATGGAGACAGAGCAATGACATTGGTTAGAAATTGTGTAAGACCACTTAGACATGGTTGGAATGGTTAGAAGTACTACCCTTTCTTAGATAACAGGTTGAGAAGGTGTAATTAATGTTGGATTAAGATATAAGAAATGGCTAGGATGGCCGAGGATAACATATTTATGCAACTTGTTCCTACTTAAAGGGTTGGTGGAATTATTGATCACAAGAGAGACTTTGTGAAAAAGGCATGTAAAGAGACCAAATTGCTCATTATAATTCTAGAAGGAATCAAACACTCCTGAACACATGATAGGCTTTACTTGAAGCCTAATGTTTGGTGTTCTTGTTGGGTTATGTTCTTTATTCTCTAATTTTAATGGAATATGCTATCAAAATTTTGATATAAGAACCATCTAGGTCTAGATGCAAATCATTTAGTCTTTCCAAGTAAGGGAACTGCCAAATTGATGCTAAATTAAAGGTTATATTTGACTAACATATCCTTGACCTATAAAGAGGATCATAGAAGTGTTGTTTTATCCAATCAAAAGAATTCAAGTTTTCCACTTCATCAATTGTTAACAAAACCTTGTGATTTGTCAAATTTTTAGATCTTTTATTGTTGGCATTTGGAGGTGTTTCCTATAGTACCTATCTCTTTCTCTTTTAAAATATTAAGTTTGCAAGCATTTGAGGTTCGCATATGATGGCAATCTAATTTATTGTACATTCTTGGATATATGTGTTATTTTTGTAAATCAACAATCGTGACTTATATTGTTACATGACTTGTTGGTTGATAGGGATTTTACGTTTTAGTTTTTAACACATGTATTTTGCATGTCACATTTGATTGTTGTAATAAAGTATTATAATGGTTTGGCCTTATGAAGCCTTTGGTTTCTTGTTCTCATGGAGTAGTTGAGATCATATCTCTAACTACCTCTGTTATTGTGCTTAGTTGTTAGTTTTAGGATCTTATTAAGATTTTCTCTCTTAATTTGTTGAGTGGGTTTTATAGATGTAGAGTTATAAAAGCTTGTACCAGGCTTACCATAAAAATTAGCCAAATATTGGTTGTTTCACTTAGGTGTTAAACTCAAGAGTGGGATTTCTCATATCATTGGTATTAGAGCCTCGATCCAGTCACAAGTTTGGGTATTTTCTCTTTGTTTTTATTTCATATTCAATTTGAGTTTTGGTTTGATTTTACCAAGTTGGAACTTCCTAAAAATATTCTAAGTTGTTTTGAAGTGCAATCTCTATTGTTCTTATCTATGAATTTACTTATTTTATTACTTATGAGGGTTTGGAATTTGATCTTTTTAATTGGATATAGATCACTTCCACAACCAATTCATGCCAAGTCCCCTATTGTATTGGATAATTTGTTTTGTAAGGGATATTTCCCATTGTGAATTTCGAATTGGATCTCAATATTGAATTCATAAAATAAATTTGAGGACATGTTTTCTTTCCAATTTCACATGGAGAAGTCTCTCATAAATCCTATGATCAATCTCTTAGTTTGATTTTTTCTCTCACAAATATTGTGATACTCTCACATAGATGGTCGGTCTCTTTTTTTTATTGCTTGTTGCACTCATTGGGAGATATGTTGAATTCCAATCCCAATTCAAACTCTTTCTTTTGAAATATTTTGAAATTCATATCCACCACTAGCCTACACCATCTACCCTAGCACTTCTAGCTCATGTAACATTTTTTTGCTATCACAATCCACCCATGATCCATATTGGATCATTATATTATTTTTCATTTGTATTGATGCTTTCAAGGTGGAAAAATTAGAAAAAACAACTTATATGAGCATTTTTAGTGGCAAGACCCAGTTTGTGGAATTGGGGTCAAAAACCTTTTAGGGCCAGGCTGATGCCTTAAATAACATTTTTGGGAGTAAAACATAGCCACTTAAGTAGTACCACTTGGCATTATTCTACACTCGAAGACATTTCCAACGATGCAAGAATCTCTTCAATTGGAGTTCACACACAAAATGTATGCCTCTTAGAAGTTGATCTATCATGATTGACTGCCATAATTTGAGAGGATGCCACGTTAACCCCCATTATTCGTGGAAAATTAGCTAGCCACATAATCCCTATGAAGAATACTCTAGGAGGGTAAATTTGTAACTCATATTAAGGGTTGAATGGGTCAAATTTAACCCCTAATTGGCTATCAAGTTATGTTAAGCTACTAAGAGCAAAAGGGGTTTTCCATTCTATTCGAGTGCATTTTTCCCATATTGGAAAAGAGTAGCTAAGAGTGCATAAAAAGGGGGCCACGGGGGGTAGATAGGGTTTATGTTTTGTGCAATCCATTGGGCATAGATCTCACTCCTTTGTGTTTTCTTCAATTCTATTTAGTGAAAGACAAAAGAGAAACCTCACCTTCTAGTTGGGTTTTCTCTTGAAAGGATTTCATAGGTCATATCTTGGTGTTCATTGTGATTGGTGTTTATTTGGTTTTCATTGTTATCCATTTTCCACATTTAATCTATTTCATGTATAAGAAGAGAAAATAGTAAATTAATAAATCTATAAATTCTAGGGAAATCAACCCTCATAGTATAGATCTCATATTCAACTTATTTTTATTGAATATGTTGTGATAAATTGTCCAATGAAATATCCATGACATTTTACAGATTGTATTAATATCAATGCAACTGTATGTGGGTATTTTCTGGGAATTGGTAGAGCATCCCAATTGATCTATTTATAAATTCATAAAAACCCAACCGCGACCGAAGAATCTATTTTTAATAATCCTCAAGATATGGTAGAGGAGAGATTTTCAAGGATGGGAAATCATGCCGCATATATCAATCATAATATGAACCTACTTATTGTGGCTTTGAAAAACAAACTTGGAGTTGGAGAAATCAAGATTCCAACTTAGAGGTTAAATCAGAGGGGAAATCAAGGGGTTGGGAAGAACTAGAGGAGTATAAGAAATACCCCAAAAAAGAACAACATAGTTCAACAGTCATGAACCATTCACAATCCCTATTCAAGATGGAAGTGAAGGTTGACATCAAGCCATATCAAGGTGAGATTTATGCTTTGAAATTAAATCACTCGTTGTACCAATTATATGTTTATTTTAGTGTTCACCACATATAGGAGGAACATAAAATTTCATTTACCCGTTTGAAACTAGTGGGAAAGCCACGTAGAAACCTTAAGGCTAGAGGGGGTCCCCCAATGAATAAGTGGGAGGATTTTAAAGCTTTTGTAAAGTCCCAGTTATACTATATTATGTGTGTAGGGGAAGAATGGATTTGGTGGCATTACTTTAGGTAGAGATAGGGGCATAGTGTATAGGAGTACACCATATAATTCAAGAAGTTGGCAATAATGCTGAGTATCTCTTCCAAAACCCAAACGTACTCCTCAGGTATCTAAGGGGAACACATAGCCATCTATGGAAGCAAGTGATGTTGTTCAAACCTAAAATTGTGGATGAGGCTTGCATACAAGCACAATACATGGAAAACATAGGCCAGAAGAAAGGATAGTCAAGTGGTTTAAAGAAAAAGGAACACTAGGGAGA
The DNA here is from genome assembly GCA_031772625.1 of Pinus tabuliformis. NCBI lineage: Eukaryota > Viridiplantae > Streptophyta > Pinopsida > Pinales > Pinaceae > Pinus > Pinus tabuliformis. The sequence continues at coordinate 869,105,854 of CM062819.1, forward strand.
TTCCAAGGGGGGGGGAGAAGAAGTGGAAAGGGGGAAGGACAAACAAAAAAAAACATCCACAACACACGAGAGAAAATATCCCATCAACTACTACAGCCACTATAACATTGATGCTTAAGCGAAGGAGAAGTGTTGGAAAGTACATCCAAAACTAAACCTAAAGAAAATTCTTGAACGTGATTATGTTTAATTCCTTGTAATTAATCCACAGTCAATGAAGAAATCGAGTCAATGAATGCTCAAACATAAATCTCTTATCTTTTTTTAATCACTGATGCATGTGGAATTAAGGTGCTTTTTTTCTAAGTTTGAAGCTTTCTACAATTGGCCTATTCCTTCTAGTCTCATGGAGTTAAGGATTTGTCTTGGTCTTTCCAACTTTTATCATAAATTGATCTCTAGTTTTCATAAATTTCCTTACAATTATATCTTTTGAAAAAAAAAAATTGTTTTCAAATGGACACAAGATTACTCTCATTCTTTCAATTCCTTGAAAGAAAATTTGTGTTCTACACTTGTACATGTTTTGTTTGATCTCTCACAACCTTTTGAAATTAAGACTAATGGTTTACAATTTGCTATAAATAAATTTCAATTTAAAATGGTCATCCAATGGTTTCATGAGAAGCCAAAAGAAACCATTCATTTGTGACAAAGATTTGTATGAATTACTTTGAGCTATCAAATATTAGAGACATTGTCTCATGGAAAAATAGATTGTTATGCATTCTAATGATTTACCTTTGTAATTTATTCAACCCTAAAAAAATATTGAAGAAGCTCAACATATGAAATGGGAATCATTATTTTTTCAATAATTGCATTGGTTATTGAGTACAAAAAAGGAAACACAAATATGGTGGTTAATTTCTTGAGCCAACCACCTTCATTTCATGCCTTAAATAGTGTCACAACTTCAAATATGGGATTTTAGACTTAGGCTTCACAGTATCTAGATGATCCATATTTTGGGCTCATTTATAAGAGTATCCAATTTCCGATATATTCAAATATAGTTCCTTTACAATATTTTCATATCAAGGAAGGATTATTGTACAAGTTTGGCAAGTTATGTATACCTTATAAACATCACTCCTCTTTACCCAAATATGCACATTCTATTGAGTCTCTAGAGTGTTCTCTTTCCAAGCAAAACAATGTTCATCATCTATAATGCTTCTTCTACATAGCTCACATGTAGAGGGACATTCTTCATTTTTGAGGTATTGGACAACTTTTTGCTACTCCAAACCAGCTAATAAAAATCTTGGTTTGAGCTTCCCTTTACCCATCCATACCCATCTTTTGTAAATCATTTCCATGGATCTTGTTAGTGGATTTCCCATAATTTTTCACTCCCATGATTACATTATTGTAGTTTTTGATATATTTAGTAACATGGCTAAGATTATTTCTTGTCACAAGAATAGTTCTGCTAGTGACTTAGCCCATCTATTCTTTCACCTTTTTTGGGAGATCTTTTGATCTTTCCACTAGTATCATGTCTAATCATGAACCATACTTTGTAGGCCCTGTTGACACATAGTCTTTGGGATTAGGTGAATCCATGTAAATATTGTAAATAAGAAAATAAGGAGAATTAGAAGTTGAAGAGACACTGGGAGATGAAACCCAAGAGTCTCTCCCTGCATGTATATATCTATAATCAATATCAATGAAAGATTACAATTCACTTTGAGGAGTTACCTCCTAGTCTGAGATGGTATCAAAGCATAGGTCCCAACCCCATTTTTGGCTTCCTTTTTACCCTTGTAACTCCCTCTGCCTATGTCCTGCATATTTTTGCATATTTTTTTGCAGAACTATCACCTCTGACCTACAATAGCTCCCACGCTTTCCCATATTCTTCCATTGCTACCTAAAATAACCATTCTCATACACCCACCACGATACTTTTTCCTTGCATTTCTTCTCCCTAGACCTATGTTTTTGAAACTCCACGCCCCTAACAAACTCTCTATGTATAAAAACGCTGAGGGAATAACTGAGCATTGGCAAGCTCCACCTTTCTCACAGTCTACATTGCACTTGGATGCTGAAGCAGTGTGGCTGGTGCATTGATCCAAAGGTGGTGTGGCTGCTAGGATGAAGATCGAACAGTGACTGCAATTCAAATACTGATGGAATTTTGTGTCTGGTGATTCCTTTTTTCACCACTGGAATCCAATAAGAGTTTGATGATCGATGAATCCATTAAGTTTTAGTGATCGATGAATGCATGAATGCATATTGAACAAAGCTATAATTGAATGAATGGAGTAACTATGTCTGTGCTATATTTGTTATAAAACCCGTGTATCACCGACGGTTAGTAGGTAGAGTGCCCCCGCACCCTGGTTCTCAGGCCACCATTCCAATCTCGTCCTGTTGATTCCCATAAGATCCATTTCCCAAATTTCTTCAGCCACAAACACGAGGGTTTCTGTGTTGAATGGGATAGAAAACGGAATAAATTATGGTAAATCTCAGGACAGAGTTGTATGCACCTGCTTGTTTCTTAATTCCTGCATAGACATATGAGTTCCTCGTCAGGCCAGGCTTGAGAGAGAAGATAGTTCGGTCAAGAAGAAGCAGTTTCAATTCCTCCTGTATCCGCTTACTGCTAGTCAATACTCCACCTCCCGCCATATATATATCCTCCTCCTAGCCATACGTATTACTCCTTTGCGAGTTACATAATATATAACACTTTGGTATATAACACCCCTCTCCATTATGTTATGGTGGCCGACAATTATAATATATAAGACTTTTGTTATAATATATAACTCCACCATATATCACCTCCCCCATATACCACATCCTCCATATAACCCTCCCCAAGTAATCACTCTATCATATATATATATATATGAGTGCATTTTTTCACAGTATATTGCAAGCAGAATACATTTTTTACAAAGTACACAAATTTTAAAATGCATTCACTGATATCAATTGTTGGAGTAGTTCTCTTTGGAAAAGAGAACTATCTTGAATAGTCATGGAAGATAAAACACACTCTCATTTTTATTGAGTTGTGGAGAGGAGTTTGTGAAGGAGAAGGAGATAATGCACCTACAAAGCCCACTTCAAATAAGGAGATTGCCATTTGGGAAAACAAGAACGGAAAGGCTTATGCCTTGATTGAAATGTCAGTAAATGAAGAGATGAGTCACCATATTTCGCCATTTTCAAATGCCTTTGAAGCTTTAACTAAATTGAAGGAATTGTATGACTCACACTCTGAACTTGAAGTTGTTCAATTGATGATTAAGTTGTTTAGTTTTGAGTTGCAAAATGATGACCTTCTTGTCTTAGCATCATAATTAAGATCCATTATGCATGATATAAAAGCCACTCGTGTTGATATAGATATTCCTCTCTTAGCTTATTTCAAGGCACTATATCCCACCTATTCACATTATCTTGAGTCATTTCAAGCAAGTGGAAACCTTAAGGAGATTACCTTTGAATCCCTTGAAAATACGTTTGTTGAGAGAGAGAAGGATTTTTGGAAGAAGACAACTCCTTATTCTTCTGAAGAATTTGTATGCCTTGCACATAGAGATAAGAATCATGCACAAGATTCTTATAGAGGAAGAGGTGGCGAAAGAGGAAGAGGAAGAAGGAATTTTAGAGGCAGGGGGGGCAGACAATTCTAAGAAGAAAAGTTTCATCTTCATTGCATACATTGCAATAGAGATGGACATGATGCATCCACATGTAAATTTCCTTGGGACAAAATTGAGCAGGAAAGAAATGAAGACAAAGGTAAAACCAATGACAAAGGGAAAGGTAAAGCACCTGAATCCACTCACTATGTGGTGGCGCACTTTAATAATGGAATAACGGAAGACTTGTTCAATGCTTCACTTGCTTCTTGGAAATATGATTAGTTGTTTGATTCAAGAGAAACTTTCCAAATGAATTTTGGGAGATTTTTTTTAAGAATTCATTGACAATGTTGATGTAGTAGTATATTTTGCAGACAAGTCAAAACTCAAGCCATCAGTGCTTGGTACCATCATGCTCAAACTCCCTAGTCTTCTCAACTTTCTTCTACATGATGTTCTATATCTCCAAAAATTGAGGAGAAAATTATTGTATTTGGTCCACATCCGTTAGCAAGGACACTCCATTCATATATTTGATGGCAAGTTTGAGGTCAGAAAAACATCAGATTACTCACTTTTCACAAAGGGGATATAAGAAGAAATACTTCTGAAGCTACAAGGAACCTCTACTTGTGTACAAAAATTCTCATACAATTCTCACTATGATGAAGGTACATTTCCATCAAGTCTTTTATGGCATGCTATATTTGGACACTTGAACTATGACAACCTTCGTTTGTTGAAGAAAAATGGTGTTACTGGTTTGCCTACAATTCCTACGAAACTTAAGCAATGTGATGCTTGTATGTTAGGAAAGCACAATAAATAGTCTTTTCATGATTTTCATTCCAGAGCACCTAGAAAATTTGAACTCATTCATTCAGATTTATGTGGTCCAATTCCTATTCCTTATGAAAATGGTAATAAATATATGATGACATCTATTGATGACTACACCATAATGTGTTGGGTTTATTTATTGAAGAACAAATATGATGCTTTTGAAACATTCAATAATTTTCATGCATGGATTGAAAATGATGCACAATCTCATATTGGCTCTATTCACACTGATAATGGAAAATAATACACTTCAAATGAATTTGAAAACTATCTTCACTAGCATGGGATAAACATCAAACAACATTTCCTTGTAATCCCCAACAGAACGGAGTATCTGAAAGAAAGAATAGGACAATCTTAAATATGGTACGTTCCATGATGTTTTTCAAGAATGTTAAGTTAATGTTTTGGACTAATGTAGTTTTATGTGTTGTGTATATAAAGAACAGGTGTCCATATAATGATATATAAAAAAAAAAACTCCCTATGAAATGTGGTATAGCCACAGTCCTTTGTGAGGCATCTCAAGGTTTTTTTTTTTCACCTATCATACCTTGATACCTAAGGAAAAAAGAAACAAACTTGGTGCAAGGAGTCGCAAGTGTATCTTCTTGGGGTATTAAAATACCTCCAAAGCATACCGCCTCTATGATGAAGTTAATAAGAAGTTTATGATATCTAGAGATGTGATATTTCTTGAATCTTCCAAGACTGACAATGTTGTTGAGCGACAACTTGATCATTTGTATAGATTCAGCATGCAAAATATTTTTAAGAGTTTGATAACCAAATTTCACATCTTGAAGGGGGGATTCCTGTACTGGATCAATCTGTGGAATCTTATTCTGAAGCACTCTCTCCCCCGCATGAAGCTCCATTCATTGATCCTAATGACACTTTCAGTGATGTGATTGATAGAATTGGAAGACTAAACCTTGATTCAGCCCCAACTCAGTAAACTGAGTAGCCTAGGCCATCTCAAAAAGGTCCTCCAAAATGGTTGACAAAGACACTTGAAAGTGTTCATCCTGATGAGGTTGGAAAGACAGGAACTAGAAGCTTAACTAGACAAAATGGAGGTGATGTAGACGATTCTGATTTACCCGATTCACCTATTGATATGAACGTTTCTTATGATTCTGAATTGAATTTGTCTACATATTTTGAACCAACTTCCTTCAAAGAAGTTGTTTCTCATGATGAATGGAAAGAAGCGATACAAAAAGAATATGATGTCTTGATAAAGAATGGAACCTGGAAGTCGGTTCATCCTCCATTGGGAACAAAACAAATAGGTTTCAAGTGGGTCTACTAGAAAAAGTGTAAAGCATATGGCTCACTTGACAAACATAAAGACAGGCTTGTGGAAAAAGGCTTTGCATAGAAGGAAGGGGTCGACTATGAGGAGACATTCCCCCCCACAACAAAATGGGATACCATCTGAACACTCTTTGCCTTGGCAACACAAAAGGATTGGAAAGTCCATCAAATGGATGTAAAAACTGCTTTCTTAAATGAATATCTGAAAGATAATGTTTTTATGTCCCAACCAGAAGGATTTGTTGTGAAGGGTTAGGAACATAAAATATCCAAGCTTGTAGAATCCTTGTATGGCCTCAAGAAAGCCCTGTGAGCCTGGTATGAAAGTTATCTGAGCATCTTCTGAAACTCAACTTCAAATATTATGATCTTGATGATGCAACTTTATTTATCAAGAAAGTTGGAAAAACAATTGTATATATTGTGGTGTATGTAGATGAACTTTTAATGACAAGGAATATTGAGAGCTACATTGCATCCATAAAGAAGGAATTGAGGAAAGGTTTTGAAATGACAGACTTGGGCTATGTTCACTACTATCTTGGTATTGAAGTAACTCAACATCTGAAGTTTATATTCCTCTCTTAGAAGAAGTACATTGGAGATCTGTTGAAAAAGTTTGGCATGGTTGAGTGAAATCCTTTGACTACTCCAATGGAACATAACTTAAAGCTCACATTCACTGAAGGAAAATAATTTGAGGATGCAACAAAGTATAGATAGCTTGTAGGAAGTCTCAACTACTTGACTACTACCAGACTGGACATTTCATTTGTTGTTGGAATCCTCTCCACGTTTATGCAAAAACCTTGTGAGGTACATTAGTTTGCTGTGAAAAGAGTTCTAAAGTACTTGAAGGGAATTTAAGGCTTTGGACTTAAGCATACACAGGTGGGTGACTTTAGCTTGATTGGATACTCTGGTTTTGACTTTGATGGAGATAAAGAAACTGGGGTATCTACTTTTGGTTATGTTATGAATCTTGGATAAGGAGTAGTATCCTAGAGGTCACACAAACAATAAGTCCCAACGGATTCCACAACTGAGGCATAATATGTGGCAGCAGCTGAAGCAACAAAGAAAATTGTGTGGCTCAAGAAAATTTTGGAAGATTTGCAAGAGAAACAAGTGAATTCAACTCCTCTCATGATTGGCAACACTTCTGCAATAAATTTGGCCAAGAACCTAAAGTTCCATGATCGAACAAAGCACATTAATACAAAATACCATCTAATTCGATATCATGTTGAGGCCAAGACAATCCATCTATGCCATTGTTCCACAAATGAGCAGATTGCATACATCTTCAACCAAGTGCTTGGATGGGAAAATTTTGAAAGATTCAAAATGATGCTTGGACTCACCAACATCCCTTCAAATTAAGGGGGGAATGTTGACACCTAATCTTTAGGATTAGGTGAATCCACGTAAAAATTGTAAATAAGAAAATAAGAAGAATTAGAAGTTGAAGAGACACTATGAGATTAAACCCAAGAGTTTGTCCCTCCATGTATATATCTATGATCAATCTCAATGCAAAATTACAATACACTTGGAGGAGTTACCTCCTGGCCTGACAAACCTTTTTTTTCATTCCATTTAGAAAATATTGAAAACTTCTCTTTATTTTCCCACTATATTTCATTAATAGACTAATAGTCAAATTGAAGTGGTTAATTATACTTTAATACAAAGTATTCACATCCATCGTCACATTTCTCTAAATAAATGGTATTTGAGTCTTACCCACATTGAGCATGCATATTTACCCACACTAAACATGCATATAACCAGGCAATTTACTCCTCCATAAGTCACTCTCCCTTTTAGGTCTATCTCATTTTTAATCTTTAGCTCCTTATGTGTTTACCTTATTTTTTTTCCTTTCCCAAATACATCAAATCTTTGAAAGAACGAGATAATGCATGTACTATTTTTCTTAACACGTATAGTTCCTCCAAGCTAAAGTGATATAGATTCTTCAAAATATTCCAGAAAAGAAAAGAAAAGAAAAAATCACGAATCAACATCATGTATTGCACCATTTTCACAATAGTGACACAGTGTGATGATGCATTTGGACCAACATCAATTTTGGGACAATGCATATATTAAGGTTAAAATCATTCAATATGCCCCACTAAATTATTTAGCAAGTGTTTAATAATTCTTTCCACATTGATATTCAAGTTGGGGATTCATGATGTTGTTAAGCTCATTTTCTCAAAGCAAATCATGAGTTGATGTTGGAAATAGATATTCAGACCAATCATCTTGTAAATATTATTCCTGATTTTTAGATTCCTATTATAGATCAGAATTTTGACATAAATACTTACCAAACTCATCAAGGATCCACCACTTCCTACCTTGTTGATAAGCAAGTCAACTATTACATCAGGCTCATTGGATTTTTCAACATCATATGGAACAATGCTTTCCTTCTCTCTTGAAAGCGTTAAAGGTAAATGCATGATAGGTATTCTATTTATTAGTTCTTAGTATATGTATTTTTCATATCACATTATTATTGTCATAATATATATTTATTATGGTTGGGCATGACAAAGTTTTGGTTTTCTTAATTATCATGGAGTAATTGGAATCATATCTTTAACAATATCTTTTTATCCTGCTTAGTTGTCAATTTCTATGATATTTTTGAGATTTTCTCTCTTGAATTGTTGGGTGAAGATTCTTGAAGTAAAACTATAAAAACTTGTGCTTTCCCAATGAAATCAATTAAAGATAGTTTTTCTCACTTTGGTGTTCAACAATGCTCATGAGTGGGATTTCTTACATCATTGGCTTAAAAAATGTGTACATTCTTAGATTTGTTGTATATATAATTTTATGTTTTAAAATATTTTCTTTTATTTTACATTTTAATAACTTCATTACTATTTCTTGTCACAAGTTGGTTTCAATAAAAGAAAAACTAAAAATGCTAGTTTCACAAATGAATTATAGAAGGAGATCTAGATGGCATAGGGGAATTGGGCTAAGTTCAATAGGGTGGTAGGGTGGTAATGGAATGATTTCAACTTAGTTGCTTGTATTTGGCACACACATTGGCAATTGAATTCAAATGTAAAGAGAAGCAATAAAAGCAATTCAAGAATGTTCAAGTGTTATTGTTTTTATTTTAGCATCGAGTGCTATACAAATCTCATTTATTTATTTTTAGTCATGCAAATGAAGGTCTAAATGGCTATATTACAAACTAGACTTTGGCATGTATTAGATATATCTGGTAAAGAATTCACCACTGACACATAAAATTTTTGTAGGTTTTACTCAACTTAGAAATGATGAGTGTGCATGAAATTTTCTACTAATGAATCACATCCATAAATATATGAAAACAAAAAATAATCACAATAAGAACTTGGAAGGGAAATATATGAGAAAAGACAAATGAATGAACACACACCTTAAAATAAGAACAACATATTGGAACATAATTAATTGAACCTTAAGGAACACAAATAGAGAAGAAGGTATCATATTTATTGTATGTTTCTTTCTTAAATGCCATTTTATAGCCTTAGAAATTATTATTCTTTGTCATGCTTCTCTCAATTGCAAGATCAAGCTCTTCAAAATTTAAACAACAATTTTCAGTGTTTCACCATGTATTTTAGAACTTCCAATTGATCATGGAAATTATAATCCTATGGATGAAGATATGTAAACTCTAGATGCTCTTCAATTTCATTATGAGAATAAACCTTCTCATGCATACCATTTCATTATGAGGATGAATCTTATAAGGATAATGTCACTTTTTGTTAAATAGAGATAGGTTTAGTTGATGCTATACAACTAAGCATAATTCAATTAAATGGTATCCGTATTGCACTTGGGGTGATGGATTTTCTGTTCATGGGAGGTAATATGTGATTTGTAGTAGGTGAGAACATAACATGTTTGATCAAGTCTCGCATTATGGAAAAAAATCTTTCGGTCATTATGGTGTGTTATTTTGGAGAAGCACAAAATGCAAGAATGATTTTTTCAATGACAACCATTATACAGAGAGTTTGTTCTTCCAAAATGTTAGAATGATGACAAACTCAAATATCATTATAAAAATATAAGTGACGATGGAAAATGCAAATGAATAAGGTAGTTATAACTTAGACAATGGAAAACTAACCTATTTGATATATATTTCTTCTTCATTAAAATATGTACAACAATATCTTAAGAAGCTAGTATTAATTACTTGAAAGGCCAAGCCTTGAGGGTTAGCTCAATTGGTCAAGTCCTCATCGTTAAAGCATCTTTGCTATTGAGAGGTCATGAGTTCAATTCTCTCGACACTCATGGGGTTCAGCTCTGTGGTTGAGTTGGCAAGAAGTGATCTCTTTTGGTGGATCTGTCTGGTACAAATATTTTATGGATGTAGTGGTCACTAAACTGGGTCTGTGAACCACAAAAAAATAAAAGAAGCACCGAGGATTATCTCAATTGGTTGAGTATCATGTTGTTAAAACACCTTTAATATTGAAAGGCCACGTGTTCAATTCTCTCGACACCCTCAAAGTCAAGCTCCGAAGTTGAGTTGGCGGGAAGTGATCCATTCAGGTGTCAAGCTCCGAAGTTGAGTTGGCAGGAAGTGATCCATTCAGGTGAATCTACTTGATACAAATATTCCATGGACGTAGTGGTCACCAATCTCTAAGATCTGTAAATCACATAAAAATGATAAACAATAAAAATAAATAAATAAAAAATTACTTAAAAAGCCAAAAAAATAAACTTCACTTATATGTTTCAACATAATCTTCAAACTTGTCTGCTAATGGTAGCACAATTGGCAAAAAATACATTGGCAAGCCTTTGCATAAGTAATAAAAAATTCAATCACCTCAAACATGTCTCACTAGCCAAACTTAAAACAAAAAAAACAACATAATCTTTAAACTTAATATATATTTATATAAGCTCAATAAATCCATAAATCATTAAAATAATAATTCATTTAAATCTTCATAAATTAATAAATTAATTTCAAATTAAAATCATTTAACAAATAAAATATGTATTTAATTTATTTTACTCATGTCAAGGAAAAATATCAAACATATTATTAAATATATGCTTTATAAAAATTTATTGACATTGTTTTGTTACATGCTAGCAATATTGAGATATCAGAGTTTCTATTAAGTATAAAATTAATTAGTAAATAATTATTGATTATTTTATATCTTATATTTTAAAAATTAAAAAAATAATAATTTAATTAATTAACCATGATTAATGAACACATAATAGTTATCTTTTAACATAGATTAATAATATATTATTATTAATTTTCCTTTTAACACACATATATATATAGATATAATAATAATAATAATAAAATATAAAAGGATGTATTAAAATTATCGTGGGGATGTCAAGATTTTAAATACACTAAGATAAGATGATTATATTTTATGTAAAATTTACAACACTTTTATAATCATTTCCATATATGTTATGTCACATATTCACATGACCCAATATTACAAATTTTACCACCTACCATTCAATCCTCTCAACAACACTTGTATTATGGTCAAATGTTTTCTGTCGCTACAACTCAATCTTGGTTATGATTCAAATTTATATACACATATTTTATATTTTCGTTATGGTTAATTTATTTTTTTTAATGTAGTTCATAGATATTTGATGGCCACTACATCCATGGGAAAATCTAGGTAGATTAACCCGAAGGAATCTACCTGCCGGCCAAACTAACATGACCTAACCCCAAGATCATCGAGGAGATTTGACCCTATAATCCCCAATTGACAAGATACTCAACAACAAAAACTCAATCAACTAAACTATCCCTTAAAGCTATTCACGTAATTAATTTCCTTTCACTCTTTATACTATTCCCAATTATTTTGATACAAAACAAAAGAAAAATTATCCAATAATCCCCAGCCAAACAAATAATCTATAATTATAACCATAACTTATGTTATAAGGTTATTCAAAAACACTTCATTTAACTTAACCATTTGAATATATTTAGAAAACCTATATTGATATTGGTTGAGATTACATCAAAATACAAAATTATATATGATGATACTTTCATAAAATTATATATATATGTATGAATGAGGCCGAGCTTTGTGATTTTTCATCATTACTTTAATGTCCATGCCGTCTTCGGCAAGAATTTCACTACCCAAATGGAAAAAGCCAGCTTTATTCTTTCTTACTACTATTGATCTATATGGTTGGCTGCAATAACTTGTTAATAAGTATATATAAATATTTTAAAATCTTAATAAACTCATACTTGTTTTCTTTAATGGATTATAATGAGATAGATTTTCAACTTGTTTTCTTTAATGGATTATAATGAGATGGATTTTCATTTTTTTAATTAATTATAATAGGATGGATGTGAAGATATAAAGAGGTAAGTGTATAAATATATTTAATATTTTAATTAAATATTTATTCAAAATATATGGCAACATTTACATGTTTTTATAATTTATTTCTATTTTTTTTAGATTACTCTTTTTAAATGAATTATTTATTTAAAAGAGATTTATATAATATAGGATTTATAAAATTAAAATTCATAAAATTAACTAACATATTGTTAAAACCCCATATAAATTTGAATACTTGTTATTTCCTTACTCACATTAAAATATCATTAAAAATATTTATAGCATTAACATGCATCTTATTATTATTATTATTATTAAATTTTATAACTTCGAAATTTTTATTAATTTTATAAATTTACAAAACCATTCTAAAACATATTGTTGAATTTTATAAGTTTGAAAATTTGTTAATAAAATAATTCTGCAAAATCATCTTATAAAGAGCCTAATGATGTAAAATTCATAGCATTAGTTGTATATAAATGCAAGAACAATATTAAATAAATTTAACAATCCACTTACCCACAAAATAAAAATTAAAAAATAAAAATAAAAAGTACACCTTCCTAATTGCAATATAACAACATTTTCCATTTTAAGGTGGCAAGTTTAGGATGAGTTATTTATAGCCCCAGAGGAACAATTGTTTATACCTACTCATGGATCCTCAAAACTATGACTAATAACATGGAAAAATGATATTCTTTATTGAAAGGATTAAATTTAACTAAAAGTTTGCATATTTCAAATCTCATCATGATTGGATACTTCAACTCATCAAACTCATGTTCTTGGATCCTCTCTTATCTATTTTCCATTTGGCCTCCATCCTAGAAAGAATAATACATTTACATTATACATTTCATAAGGTGAAATGGTTTCATGTTCCATAGGAAAAAAAATATATATGTAAATTACAAGCCAATTTAGCGATAAGGGAAAGTTTTTGGACATTATTCATCAACAAGAAGGTATATTCACAATCCATTTCTTAATACAATGTATAATATTCTTGATTACAAATTAATATGGCATATGGTGGATTACATGCAAATTCTATCCCACATAGCAAGGACAACAATGATAAGACCCTTCCACTACCATTACACACTTGCTCCAACCTTTGTGAATTCTAATGAGTTCTCAACTTCAGCAAATTGCTATCAAGGTCAGATTATCAAGATGTTTCTTACCTTTGTAAGACCAACTTCAATTCATTTTCCTTTTTCCTATATTGTGGTGCTAGTGCAATGTGAACCCTAGCACCTTGTATCTGAACCCACTCTAGCTGTGACATATTAATCATTCAAGAAATTAAAGCTTGAAACTCTAATTCAATTTCATTTGCAATTATGTAGTCCATTTTGGAATTGGATATTTCAACCCAAAAGTCAGATTTTGGGACTGATCTAGTGAGTCTAGGTGCATGTTTTCATGGGTTCAGCTTGGATTTGTGTACCTTTATTTACCCAAGCAGTTTGAGCCTTTTCTTCTGGTTTTTGGAGGTGTCCATCTTAAACTTCTAGTTCATCGATATGAGAAAATGGATTATAAAGAACTCTAGGAAATACAACTTATCCTTCAAAGGCATGAGGATTCTATCAGAGATTTAAACACCTCTCTTTGGTCCCTCATTAATAGGTTGGTTTTATAAGAACACAACAACAATCTTAAGGTGGAGATTATAATGGAAATTCTACTTCAACGCGAGAAGAAGGTGATAGTATTTGAATCAATAATTCAAGTTCTTTTCCATCTATTGAACTAGGTTGCATTGAATCAAGGTGAATTGCTCTCTATGAAATATTCATTTATCCCGCATTAGGCTTCATTGATATCCATCACAAAAGTTTAGAGTCATCCCCAACAAAAGGACCCCTTCATATAGTGTTTGCTAATAGACACCTGGGATGGAGCTAAAGGAAACAAAGTAGTGGCTAGCCTTACTACCCTCTAATGCATACTCATATATGTTATGTCTAGTAATTAGGATATTAGAAGTCTTCTATTGGGTTTTCACATATAGATATTTTAGTTCAAAATTATATTAGACATTGTCTTTAGATGGCCATTTTTGAACATAAATAGTTAGCATTTGAATTACACTTTTTTAATAGGAAGTAATTTTGTATAACTTTATTGTGATTTTTTGCTATAGCCTCTTTTATTAATATATATTCCCAATTTAAAATTCATGAATTATGTTTTGAGAAATAAAATTTAAACCTCTAAAAAAACTTAGTAAATTTGAAACTTATCTAATAAAATTTTAAGAAAAAACAAGACCAAAACCATCATCTTCCACCATGTTGTTTCACTTTCAAACCTCCACACCATGACATATAAGGTATATATAATCATAAAACAAAATGGTGCTTTAACATGACCCTTCCATGACTACATAGCATTCTACAATTTCCATACCTGACAAATTTAAAATTCACCGTATAACCTTAGTAACTATCAATCTATGGTGTGAAGACATGTAATGTTGTATAATGAACTTATCTTACAACTCATTAAACCTTATGCCAATACCAAGCCCATAAAGGAGTAGAGTATGTGAGAGCACGGTAAGATATAGACATTCTAGGTAGTTTCCCACCAACACATGGGATATACAACATACATAACATCACATGACTATTCTAATACATTGTCTCACATATTCTTACAACCGATGACAACAATGAACACAATCCCTTGTGCATGAATAAATTATATAAACAATTTACAATTTTTTAGTTGAATATATAAATTGGATAAGAGATAATATATCATTTTTGTATATCTATTTATTTTAGATTTTTTTTTAATATAATTTATTATGGACAAATAATAAACACAACTACATTTCTTCCACATCAGAATTTGTAAATTTCCTAAAGATTTTATTGCTTCCGCATTAGAATTTGTAAATTTCTTAAAGATTTTATTGCTCGTATGGAGGTTGTATCTTTTTAATCGTTCTAATGGAAAAGAAAAGACACACTACAAGATCAACATACTTTTTAAAAGAGGTTTATTTTAGGGCATATTTTAAGAATATTTTATTATAATTATTTTGTAATTTTAGTATAGGTTTTGTGATTTTTTCAAATTACGAAAGGAATTATTATAATATATTAGAAATTTAATTGAAAGCAATTTTTTTTTTTTTTTAAATTAGACTAATTTTATTAATGTAACAAAAATATTACAAGGAGGCATTGGTCTCTGCAGAACAAGCCCCAAATTATGCCATGTTTAACAACAAAAGACTAGAAAGAGACTGCCCGCAACGGGGAAACCAATCCAAAACTATAAGTGTTTGCTACCCTCGCAGGGGTAACAGCCTGTAATGCCAGAGTGGAACAGTTTTTTGAACTATCATCAAAATTGACAACATTGCATTAGAAAACAACAGAATAGACTCATAGTATTGGGAGCTGGAAGCCCAAAACCTGAAAAACATTGACCAGCTAGGTGTTGTTAGGAGGAGGAGGTTCTTCCACTATCAGACACCTGTATGCCTCCATGTCATCTTCTGCATCCTGTTTATCTCTCGAGTTTCTTCCATGTTCTTGAAGCGGCTTGGAGCGGTGTTTCCCTGAGCTGCTTTGTTGCTTCTGTGTGTCCTTGAGATGCTTCTAGGGGCTTTTCTCTTGCTGATGGTGTGCCGTGCCTGAGTATTGCGGGTTGGGTCTTCGGAGTTTTGTGTCTCCTCTCTAAATGCCACCAAGATAGTCACTATGATGCACGGACGATCCAGCGTGCAGCGGAATTGAAATTGAACAAAATGTCTAGGCTGCAGAGAAGAGACAAAGGCAGCAGGAGGTTGGGGAGCAGCGTCAACAGGCCGAGGACCTGCAGTCTGAGCCCGCCTCTAACTACTGCGAGTGGCTGGGTAGCGGCCAAAGAAGTGAGCCGTCGCCGACGAGGATGAGTCAGAGGTGGCCAAGTCAGAGAGGGACAAAGAGGGGGGGTGAATTGATCTTCCTCTGCTGCCGCCCCTCCTACAACACATTTGATGACGCAGAGGAGGCATGCTCACCTGGGCAAAATTGAGCAGACGAGGACGAGAAGGAGCAATGTCGAAGAAAGAGTGGTCAATGGGATCAGAAGGACCTGTGATCAGCAGTTCAAAGCAGAGATTCAAGACTGAAAAACTAGTCCGAAGGCAGCAAAGAAAACTCTGCGAGAAATGAGCACCATCCACCATCTCAATGCAACATAGAACTTAGTAGCGTCTCCCCTTTGTCATGCGCGATCTTGGCTCTGCAGCAGTAGGGAGACAATTGCTGTTCAGAGGAGGCGGAGCGGGGGGAAGACGGTCTGAAGCGGCCATCTTAAAAATCATATTGATGAAGCCTCGACCTACGCAGTATATTAATGTGCCATTAATATCGGCGGTGGCTTCCTGGATAAGCTTCTGAGTGGAAGCGTGGGTGGCCAGGTGGCCTCGCCACTTGCCAACCTGCGTGGTACCTGCGTGCCTAAACACCTGTATCTGGAAATTGAAAAGATTTATTATTATATATTAGAAATTTAATTGAAATGATTTATTATAATATATTAAAAAATTAATTTATTAATTATTATAGTATTATAGAATGATTATTTTCATATTTATATCAAAATAATTTAGTTATTTTAAGGAAATAATAAAACAAAAGTTAAAATTAATTTTCAAAAGGAAAGAAAGAAAATTATTCCTTTATCATATTTATTGAGTTATTTTTCATAGATTCGTTTAACTTTAGTTATATTTATTCTTTTTAGATATTTTTTATAGACGCACAATGAAATAAATATATAAAAGATGAGTTTTTGAAAAGAAACACATGTAAAAACATATTTTTTATTTATTTATTTTAATGTATTTTAAGTGTATCTTAATGTGGGTTTATAGAAAACTATGGAAAATGAGTATTTGTTGGATGCATAATTTAATTCTACATTCAATTAGTGCCTTCACTTAAAATTTGTGTAAACCTACAATCAAATAAATTGAAAATAGAATTAGCCCACGGGGCATAGAGCAAATCATGATAGGGTGTTATGTTAAGGCATTTCATACTGTAAAGGTCATCGGTTTGAAACTCCTTAGGCAAAAATCCAACCATGTAAACAAATTTTGTGGCCTAGGTCGAGTGTGACCCCAATGATCTTGATGGCTTAGATGCCCCTCAGTCGCGCCTACTCAAACCATAAATTAGACATATCAATTATCTCGAAATTCACATTACATAACAAAAAAATAAAAATACAATTAAAATATATTACACCCCATAATTACAAAATTAAAAATAAAATATAATTAAAATATATTACACCCCATAATTACAAAATTAGTTACTTTTATAGTTAACATCAAAATATTGATTTTTTTTTTTCTAATTAACATGACTAACACATTTTTTATTATTTAAGATAATTTTTTATTTTACAATTTCTCTAATTTGTAACATTAACAAACATATTATTAAATTCTATGAATATGTAAACTCGATAACTCTTTAAATCTACAAATATATTCTAATAAAAATCTTATATTAACTTATAGCATTAACAAAAATAAATTGAAATCTTATATTAACTTATAGCATTAACAAAAATAAATTGTTTATAAATAAGTACACTTAAAATAATATTAAATAAATTAAAAAAATTCATTTATTTGTAAAATAAAAGTTAAACCACATTTTATATCATTTTTCAATATACTTTTGAAAAATAATATAAATAAAATATAAATAATTCGATGTGAAGTTCATTTTCCATAAATATCTTAAAAAGAAATGAAAAATAATAATATTATGCGACCAAAATTATAAACTCCTAGTTTAATTATTATTATTATTATTATTATTTTGTAATATTTGATTTTAATTTTTATTGATATTAAAAAAAAAATACAATTGATGTATGTTGTAGCATATTGTTGATTTTGTCAATGAGAAAGTCCATATTCACATACAACTGAGAGTAGCATTTGCCCTAACTATCAACAAAACCATAAGTACCAACCAGTAAAAGTAACGTCCACACTAAGTTGACCATTGACAAAAAGCATACATACTACTGAACTAGAAGACATACATACCAAAAAGAACCAAAAAACATAATAGCCCAACACAAAAACCGGATAGCGGAAGAGCACCGGGAGAAACCATTCATCAAAGGATAATCTGGAGATGAATTTATGTTGACCATGTTGACTAGTGTGACATCAATAATCACTTCATCATTATGAGTTGCTGTGGAATTTGAATTGAGCCTGAGTTGATGTAGTGCTAGATTTTGTTCAGCCGAACCATGATGTCATCCATATTGTATGTAATATCCCTCATTATATGCTAAGTGAGGTCCTCTTGACCCATAAACAACTTATAATTATCAACCTGCTTGTCCCACAACACCAAATGAAGCAAAGATGTCGTTTGTTTATGAGAGAATCTTGAATGCAGGAAGTATAACTAGTGTTTTTTCCATTTTTCCTAAGTCTGGTACCCACTCTATTTTCATTCACAAACCTTAGAATCTGAATGATACTTTCTTTCACCAAATTCTCTTGCTTCCATGGATTGTATTTCCTATCGAACTTGCAAGGGCACAACATCATAAAAATTTTCCAATGACTCCTAACCAAAGAGATGACTTTTTCTAGAGGAGGACGCTGCAAATGATCCTCCTCTTCTACTATTCAGTTGTTGTCGCAATGCCATCAAATAGAAGAACTTTCAATAAAATTGGACAAACAAGACTTGAGACAACCTACAAGGGAATTTACGTAGGACAACAATGTCGCGCTGAGACAAAAAACCCTTTATTCCTTGAATACCAGACACAACTAGCGAGGATAAATATTCAATGTAAACATCATCCACATACCTACAACCATGAGTATTCCAACCAAACAAGACTCGAAACTGGGTACGACTAAGAACCATAGGCAATTTCCCCTCTTGACATGGCGTAACCAACCCCCACTCAATTCGAAACTTCACAGTGTTAAAACAAAATAAAAAATAAACCATTGTAATAAACATTGACAACCAAGACTGGACAGTTAAACGATAACCTAAAAGGTTCAAGAGACTGTAAATTGGCCGACGAGCACCACCACCAGCTCGAAAAAGGACCAGAGGATGAGTTATACAAAAAGCACACAAAATACATCTAGTGGTCACTCATGACCCCAGAATCCTATCTATGACAATAATAGAGTGGAGAATAAACAGAGGAGAACGACCAAAATAATCACCACCCTTAAATATATCCCTCAGCACAAGATGAACTAGGACGCATCGCAAAATAACATGACTACACAACCTGAAATGACATCGCATGCAATTAAAATACCCAGACTAACTACATGACCACCCCATACTTGAATATACCGTGAAGTACCTACTCAAATCTGGACAGAGCGAGCAATTACAAAGGAAATGAACTTGAGAGCATCTAGCTACGTAAAATACTTGACCATAGAAAACACCATCTGCTTGCATGTTTTCGAATGGGATGGAGACAATGTATTGTCACCCTACATACAGTGGTACTCTTTGCAACTCCTCGGCAACAATTAAACCTATATATGACTGAACCGCAATGGTGAAAGAGGCAGACTGTAAACTCACTAGAAATCCTGGTCCATAGACGGGTTCAATATCATACCTCGCAAGAGTTAAATTGTTTGGTACCACCCTCTAGATGCTAGTGCTATCCGCCACCCTACATGCTCAATGGGGTCTGTATATAACCAAGCCAATGGAGCGATGTTGAACCATGAAATAAAACCTTTGACATTCCTTCATCACGCGCCAGGTGTTTAACCCCATCTTATGCTTCTCTGGACCAAAACCACCCATAATTTGTGTATCATTAATGTCGATTGATCGCCTGTCAAGATGAATTCTCCCTATCTCCAATATCCCACACGTTTTCTCCTCCATGGAAAATTCGAAACCTTAACTCCTTATTCAAATATGTTTGCAGAGCCCACTAGTGCGTACCATAATGTTGTGAAGTAAATTTCCCACATGAAATAGCATACATCTCCCATTATAAACTATTTTTTCCTCCTCCGCGCGTTGGGGGTTTTGTGCCTAGTGGGTGGCTTGGCACACTCCCTCAAGGTCGCCCCCACCTTAGCCAACAAAACGCCTCGCATGCTAGTCATTTGATTCGTACCACCCATCCGCCGTAAAACATTTTTCCCCATGTTGGAGATGGTTTACCGCCATTCGAACACCCCATCAAGGACCCACCCATTATTAATTCACTTTCAAAGCTACTTCCACACTAGGGCATGTGAGGGATGTGCAACAATGGAACTATAACACAATTCCTATAAACATATCCTTAGTTACATGTCACATTACATTTTCCATCAATAAGATTATTCCAATGGAACTATAACACAATTCCTATAAACATATCCTTAGTTACATGTCACATTACATTTTCCATCAATAAGATTATTCCAATGCTTCTCATACAAGCCTAACACTTATCTATTGTAGTGTGAGTGTATACAATATTTCACAACAAACTTACCTAGAATTCACGAAACCCTATGCCAATACCGAGCATGAACTATTATAAAGTGTAATCTGCGAAGTTGAATAGATGTATATACATTGTGTCCCAAATGCCCACGAGCACATGCAATATACTAGCAGATATGGAATGTCATGTGACAATGATGGTATGCTAGCTCACATATCTTAATAATGGATTATAGGAAAAACACAATCTCTTTTCAAAGAGGAGACATGCACGAACTATTTATTAAAAAAAATTATTTGTATCTTTTAACTTCAATAATATATGATGAACAAATAATAAAAACACATTTCTTTCACATTAGAATTCCTTATAAAAACATATATCTTCCACTAAAACATATCTTCCACGTTAGAATTCGTAATGAAAATACATATCTTCCACATTAGAATTCATAGCTTTCTTATAGCTTCATTATGGTGATTTTTTTTTCAACTAGAAACAACCAACAATTTTATATTAATATATCGTTGTTTACGTCATAAGTATATATGCCTCCATTAAAAGTATCGACAATGGACATATATTCTAGAGGGAGATTACATCTCGATAACCAAATAGCATACTCATATTCTATCGATGTGTTCAGCTAATGCCAAATTATGCAACATTGAACAATATATCAAGTATACATATATTCTAGGTGATAAATATACCATCATAGAAATAACATGTTAGATTTTTAATCAAAAATTAATTAAGTTCCTTCAATATTCTACATATAGTCTTGAGGTAGACTATAACCGACACACCAAAGTGTGGTATGTTGTAACTGTGTTGAATATACATCTCTGTAATTGTCCCTTGAATTTCAACCATGTCAAATGTAGATAATAGCAAGAAACAAAGTTCCAAAAAGTAGACATGAATGACTACCTTCAAGAAAGTTGTTATCATTGAGCTCCATCCACCAATATGCAATATCATGTAAAGAAAATTTTGCTTGTCCACTGGAGAATATTGTTTGTAAAGTATGAGAAATAAATCTCACCAAAATGATGCTTGAGTCCCTCCTTTGACATCATGTCAACGACTCCATTCAATTCCCAATGAACATGTGTAAAAGTCAACTTTTGGAACATATCAATAATCACCTTGATACTCATCAATCAATTAATTAATAGTGGCAGATAGAATGATGTATTCTTATAAGCCCATTCCACCATCCCCTAAGAGTCTCCAAACACATCCAATGTCCCAATATCGATCCTACAAGCACAAAATAAGATGCCCTAGAGGGCCAAGACCTCTACTCTAGTGTTCAATCTAGTGCCCTCATTCTAGCTGAAGTGATAATGTGTACCAGGTTTAATATTAATAAAAGCACCGCATCCACACATCTCATCCTTTGCAACTCTGTAAAAAACTCATGAGGGGTACTATATGAATTAGGTAATGTAATGATATGCCTCACCGATGGTACTCTACTGCCAAACCCAACTTCTCTAAAATATGCCATGATTTGAATGCATACCCCCTTGATATTTAGTGAGGTGTTCTCAAATATCAATGAGTTGAGGATCCTCCATGTGCCCCAAATTAACAAATTATATATTACTTCTAATTATGAATCCAATCTCTAAGGAACTCTCCCATTGTGGTGGTATTCCAGTCCTCTTGAATATTTAGAAGGTTCAACACACCAACCCAAATGGATTTAGAAAATGTGCACTGTAGAAACAAATGGACCATATCCTCTTGTGCATCAACACATAATATACAACAACCAAGACTAGTGAAACCCTTCGACAAAGATTGTCCCAAGTCAGCATCCTATTTTTCCAAACTAGTCAACCAAATACCTTAAGCTTTGTAGGAACACTCCACTTCCAAATTCTCAAGAACCATTGACAAGAAACTGAAAGAGGTGGAGAAGGAGAAATGTACCAATAAGCATCCTTAACCAGAAGTCAACCCTGCTCCAAATTACCAACCCACGTAAATATGTCCTCTTTATCAAATAGAGAAATGCCATCTATTGATAGCTTCTGAACATACCTATCCCATGGTAAACCATGTTCACCATGTAAACCAATGTCATCTACCTTCATCCATTTAGGGTGTAGGAAATCATCATTGACCACAATCTGGTTGATATTATAGATGCCAAGATTATTAATCCATCTAATAATATCCATCAGTAATGTGTGGCCCCCCTTATAGCCACATACATGATCTAAACCTATTTCTACATTAACACCATTTCCAATTTTCTATTTGATGTTACTCAGTTTCCACAGACTAACTTTCATAAATCTCCTCCATATATATGAGATGGAACAAGGGATGTGTGCCCCCATCTTGATCCACTAGATCATAGACCGATTTTGAAGATACTTCATTTTTGTGATGTGCTGCCATAGACCATTTCCATTCATGGCTCACCATAAACTCTTCATTAGTAAAGCCAAACTTAATATTTCTAAATCCTTGATACCCCAACCATCATCTTCCTTCCTTTGTGATAAAACCTCAAGATGGGCCAAGTGGAACTTATGATTCTCTGAATTCCCAAACCCAAATAAAGCTAGAGATGATCGAGTTGATAACGTTTTTGGGAAAAATATAGAGATGAAGCCAATAATCCAAAATGTTCTGCAAAACCGCCTGAACCATAATCAAATGACCCCCCAATGAGAGCCATATGTGCACCTAAGTTGTCAATTTGTGCTAGAATTTCTCAGTTAGCCATTGCCAGCCTTTGATCCCATAATTGTTTGATTTGAGGACAAAACCGAGATATTTAAAACCATAATCAAGAGATGCACAATTGACCCCAAATATACCTGGAATATCCAAAACTAAAGCATCATGCGGGAATGATGAGATCAAAAGGGAATTTGAATTGTTCATGAAAAGCCTAGAAGCATTACCAAAGACACCAATGATATGATGGAAATACCTCCATTCCACAACAGATAATTTACCAAATAGAAGCACATTGTTGAAAAATATGAGATGAGTAGTCTTAATATTACTATAAATATGCACTCTCGAAAGTGTCTCGAAGTTATGATCCCCTACAATTAACCTACACAAACCATCAATGAGAAGTATGAAAAGAAGTGGTGACAAAGCACATATCTGTTGAAGACCCCGAGATGCTGATTCTTTTTGTGTATGTAATTCATATATCAAGACCACGAAATTGGTTATTGTAACATAAGCCATAATTCATGCAGTAGCCTCAAATGAAAGGCCAATCTTGTGTAGATCCAACCGCAGGAACGACCAATCCACACAGTCGAAAGCCTTGTGGAGATCAAGTTTTTGTAAAATAGCCCCGATTTTCTTAACCTTGATCGAGTGTAATGTCTCCTGAACAATAGCCACCACATTCTATATTTGTTGGTGTTGAAGAAAGCGAAATTTCTTCGACGCAATGCTAGAAGACAAAGTGATTTTTAATCAGTTCACTATAATTTTTGAAATCAATTTATGCATAGTGTTGCATAGAGATATGGTGCGATAGTCTCACAAGGTAGAAGCATGAGAGACCTTAGAGATCAATGTGATAAATGTGGAATTAATAACACCAGGAATAATATATGATGTGCAAGATTCTTCAACATCCCATAATAACTCCATCTACAAGTCCCATGGTCCGATTCTGGGCAAGACTATGTATGCCCAAGCGTTGCTATAGACTTGATTTCTTCAAATTGAAAAAAAAAAACTCTGAACCATAATATCAACCATCCGTAGGAATCAGGGTTTTCTCCTAGTCAATCTATGGTTTGTATGGACGTGGTATCTTGTTTACATTGGTCTCGAGGGAGAATTTTTAGTTTTTATGGAGATTGTATATTGTTTATGTTCTACTAATGTGATACTTTAAAGAAAATTTTATTGCAATGGAGATTTTGTGAATGTTTTATTGTAATTGATTTTAACTACAATATATATTTCTGTAATGGTTTATTATAAAAAAAATTAACTGTTATTATACTAGAAATTGCACTAAATGTTGCAAAGGAAATGTCGTAAGGCATAAATTGGAGAAGAATCCTACCATATAAAACATCATTGAAAAAAAAAATTAGTAAACAAAATGTCATTCAGAGCTAGAAGATAAAGAGAAATCACTTACCTTTCCAACATAGATTTCCTCTTAATCTTCAAAGATGGTGTTTCAAGTTCCAATAGCAAATATTTGATAGATTTTGAAAAAATACAAGTAGTAGATGACATTAGATAAGCTAAATAAAATAACATTAATTCATGAAAAATATGATAGCTAACAATATGATGGTTATCTTTCCAAATCTAAATTTGCATAAAAAACTCACAAATTTCAGACATCACCACGTATTAGATGAAAATGAGCTAGACATCAGCTCCCAATTATTCATAACTTTTGGTGTAAAATCTGAAACTTTGATGGGAAACTCTAGTGCAGTGCAATTGATGATGTTCAATATCTCTAATGTTTCCTCTGAGAACATCATCTCTGAAATTGTAAAGAAACATTTTGAATTTCATTGACAATAGCAACAAACTATTTTAGTATTTTTCATTTCCCCCTCAACTGTTCAGGGTATACATCTTGTGGTGGCCAAAATTCTAATATGTATTATAACCTCTTGTCTACATCATCGATTTATATTGACAATTGGAACGTGTCATTGCAAGAGTTTACATGGTGAAAAACCCTCTACGTGGTTGAAGACATTGATTATTCATACAATCCAATAAACCAACATTAAAGAAAATAATTCCTCATTAGAGGGAAAATCGTTATTTTGAAAGAAACTAAATGAGATGAGTACACCATGAGGGAAATGTGATCCCTCTCATCTCATGTTATATTTTTGCTTAATATAGATCTATACTGGTTCTAACCAATCCATTTTTAACTACTTAATATATAGGCTAAGATCCCTAATTACATTGATATCTAGTGAGAGTCTTGTTCATTTGAGTTGTAAATATAATAAGATACTTAATTGCATTCAGATTCAAAGTTTCCAAGTTATATTTTATTAAGGTAATGTACTTTTTATACAAAAATCTATAGGGAAGATATAACACTTTTTGTGCATATAAAACTTTATAGGGAAGCTATAAGGTTGGTATAATGAATTTTTTTAAGTAGAATTGAATAATATTTAGATGAAATTGTGATTCTTCATTATTTATAAAATATAATTTTGAATATATAAATGGATTCAATACCTTCAAAAACTCACTTAGATTATCCACATTGCACAACTTAAATTTGTTATTCTAACCAATCCCCCTTTTTATCAACATTGACTAAAAAAGATACCAAAAAAACCCAAAAATTAGAATGGTAATTTCTTTTTCTAAGTAGAATTGAATAATATTTAGATGAAATTGTGATTTTTCATTATTTATAAAAAATAATTTTAAATATATAAATAGATTCAACACTTTCAAAAACTCACTTGGATTATCCACATTACACATTGCACATTGCACACATTAAACTTATTATTCTAACCAATCCTCTTTTTTATCAACATTGACTTAAAAAAATACCTAAAAAAACCCAAAACTTGGAAAAATTTCTAAAACCATGTGCAAAAAAAGTTGAAAGAGAGCAAGCATATTGGATTTTCCTACCCTTTTGTGAGAGGAATTTGGAAAGAAAAATGACTCAAGAGATGTACAAGGTATCAAGGTTGAAACTGATTTGTTTTTGCTATTGTTGATTCACATGTTTGTTGCATAAAAAATTCAAGTAACGAAGAACAACATGATTGAGAATAACAACATGATTGAAAATGAACCTGTACAGAAATTGTGGTACATTAATTCCGCACAAAGTGACCTCCTCCTACTTATACAAATGTCGTGTCAGATGTAGTCTCTTTGATTCCAAAGGAAGGAGATATAAAAAATGTGGTATGATAGCTTGAAATGAATTGAAAAACTAACGATGTGAGTTTTATAAGTGTAGAGCAACCTCCTTGTGACGGTTGAGGTCTGTCAGATAGTGAGTTGAGGAGATGTATTCTCTTGTGTCCAACGATTCTTGTAGATATGGTGTGTGCAAAAGTGGCACTGTCGAGAATTCTGAGTTTTCTATGTTTTGTCCTTCCCAATTTAGAAGCTGAAAAACCTAATTCAACATGCGTTGCAATTTCCAAAAATAAAACACAAAGGTAGATTTGATATGTATTTAATAAACGAGGAACTGTGGTAATTTTCAGTCAGTACGATATACTTGTAGCTGCATTAGAGTTTCGCAAAAATCGTGAAGGCACTAGCTCCAGATCAATAATGGGCTTATAAATTCTCATTTTAACAACTTACATGTTTCATGGAAGGCCTAAGGATGGCAGTCTGTTGGACACATAATGCAGTGATGGAGGCCATCACATCCAACTAATGGGCATTGTATGCATCGCCCAAGCGAGGGTCAACCAACTTTTGGATGCTTCTACATTCAAGCAGAGGCTTTGCCTGCATTGATTCCATACATTATGCAACAACCCACAATTGAGTATTTTCTTATGTTGGCAGAAATGCTAACCGAGGCAGAGTTGGAAGCCCAGGTATATACATAATTACACAGCCATGCTACTCACACAAATACGAACAATCTATCACTGATAAGTAGGAATCACATACCCACATCATTAAGCTTTGCTGAGAAGAGTCAATTGGAAGGCGACCAGTAATTAGCTCCAACAGAAGTACACCAAAAGTGAAAACACATGTTTTCTCATCAACAATCCCATGCATGACATACTTTGGGGAAAAATAGCTAGAATATAAATATAATAAACATGAATATTCCTGGTCCACTATGAATAAAAGTGAATCCATCCTTATGAAACGAATATCAAGTGTATGAACTTTCCTAGAAAATCCTTAAGAAGAAGTAGAACAACTCACCCAAACGTGGCTTCACTAGCAGTTGTTAATATCAGGTGTGTCCATGGCTTCAGTAGCTACTTTTCTAGTCCAAAATATGAAATCTGCAGTTCACCAAATGAAATCAGGAAACATCTTCGGAGCATAAGTCTCATTTCAATTTCTCCTCATCATAAATGCTCATAACCCCAAATTCCTCGTAACTCCAAATTTGCAATTAACATAGTAGTACATTAGAAAATTTCCATGATAAGGGTATGTCAAATTAAAATCCTAGTCGAGGTAATACTCTAAGACAAAAATTGTAATATGATTTTAACATATATTTAATTGTTAATATATTTGCACCAAGAGAAGAAAGGTTCTCAATGTATCCCAGTTTGTGCTTAATAAACCAGACAAGGTTAATATGACTCCATATTTGTTGGTGCTTAATAGACTGGAAAATGTTAGTTATATTTCTTGCAGATTATTGGAAAGAAGAAAAAGGCATAACAATGGTAATAATCTCAATTTGATTAGGTTTTTTATTCATGTAAGTGCTTAATAAGGGCACTTAAGATGGCCCTTTCCTAGTTATATTTATTTGGTTATCTGCAAGAAGTAAAAGGAATAATATTGGTATAATTTGGGTGTTATAAGTTTTGATGTCTAAAATAAAATAAAGGAACCCAAAAGGATAATGTTACTTCTTGAACAAGTGGCAAAATTTTCATTAATTTTTCTATTTGGAGACAGTTCTACTGAGGCAGATGATAAAATTCTTAAAATTATCCTTGTATGCTTTACATTATATGGAAAGGATATTTTGATACATTTGAGTGACTAAACGATGCCCATGCTTTATTGTTGAAAACATGATTTTCTTTTCATAGCATTGCCTAACAATTCCTTTTGACTATTGTATTCTCTTTCAGCATTAATTTTATGCTTTGGGGTAGAGAAATTTGAAAATGAGGTAACATTCAACCATAATTATCTTAATTTTTCATTTAAGATTACTGATTTTTTCCCATAGTGACAGGAAACTTGGACATGAATTTGAAAATGCACTAAAATCCAACACTAAAGTGCATTTGAATTTCTCCTTCATAAATACTTTTCCTCATCGTGGCAAGAAATTTAGACAGGCTCCAGAGTTTACATCATAAGGAATCCCTTAAAAGCTAGTCACCTCTAATGAAATAGTCGTTCCATCATAAGGACTCCCTTAAAATCTAGTCGCCTCTATTAAAATAATCGTTATATGGGATTCTCATAACAAAATTTAAATTGAGCTTATACTATAGTATCATATATGCCCTGGTTTTGTTAGAGAACATTGAAAGGGTTTCAAGGAACAAATGTCCTAAGAATTTAGGAACGGATCAACTTGCTAAGAAGATATAATTATAATGAGTTCCTTTAAAATGGGCTTTAATGCATGATATATTTCAATGATACAAGTGCAAAGTAGGACTAATGGCATCATCCAACCCTGTATATTCTGCTATCAGTTGAAACTTTGTACCGAATGTTTGAATCTAGTAGATGAGACTTTGTGCATGGATAGAACAATCCAAAAAAGGACAGAACAAAATTCATGGATCCATAAACCTAAAATAAAATTCAAGCGAGTAATGAACTCTGTGAAGAGTTGTTCTCCTTTTATAATTTCCTATATCTGTACCTGTTTAATCAAAAATATACATTATAATCTCCACATACTATGAAGCAATGATGTTAAGCTTCCATGTGGAAAAAATCTAAAGAACAAGGTGCAATTCACCTTCAACAACAAAGTCAATAAGATGAGCTGACAGTAATGAGTTGTGATCTATTAATGTTGTCATTATTACATCAAAGTCATCTTCTGTCATTATTTGACAGTAGAATGTGCAACCTAGCACCCCAAGCAGAAAATACCAGAAGTAATTCATCCATCCAAGATAGCAAATACCAAAATAGACTTCATAGCCTTTCAATCATGAGTAATGGCCCATGATCTAAAATTATTAAGAACTTTCTTCCAAAAATGAAAATTAAGGTCTTTGCAGGTGAAATGTTAATTTCCCAACTCTTTGTAAAACTTAATGTCACTGTAAGAAGTTTTTATGATGTTTCATTCCACATTTTCTCATGTCCCAATATATGAAATCGAAATCTTCCAACACTGAGTTTTGTTGGAACACCACCACATTCTTTTCATTCACAACGCTATAATGTACAGAAAATAAAAAATAAATAAAAATAAATAAATAGTTCTTAAAAATGAAATTCATGCCATCTCATTTATCATGATATCAAGAATACCATTAATGATATCCCCTTCAGGAAAAGTTCTCTTAGATATTCCATGATTTGAAGTTATCTCCAATTCAGATGAAACTCCACTTTGAACTCCATTTTCTATTAAGGGAGATCCAATAAGATGCCTTGATGAAACACTTGTTATTTTCCCCTCCAATTTAGCATCATTTTCAACATTTCCTGTATTAACATTCATATAGGTGTCTTGTGGCTAAGTTCTTGACGTAGATTTGATAAATCTAGCAGGTAAGAACCACTTTGACTAGTCACCACACCTCCTTATCTTGTCAGCCTATCACAAAAGACTGAAAATGTAAATAATAGACAAATGCACGATAATAGCAATTTCTGACAAGTTAAGTGATGATGACGCTCACCTTCACTTCAAATACACTTGAAATTTGCAATGCAAAAAGTATAAGGTTTATGTCAGATGTTAATGGCTTAACTTGCAAAAGATATTATAGAAGCTTTTATTATATACAAGATTTACTACCCCTGAACAGAAACCAAATAATATCCCTTATGTAAACTAGAAAACTTATGGACTTATTGGGATATCAATTGTAGAAAGTAGTAGACTTTAAAAGACATTGAGCAATAACATATGAACACTTATCCAATATCTCACCATATTAAAACCTACAATCAATTAAATAGGCACCAAACCCTGCCCATCCATATTCAGACACAAAAAAAAAAAAGATCTTTTCATAAATTTACAACATTGCAGACAACAAATAAATCGTAAAGAATTTACAACACAATGGGGGTAAGAACAAACTAATTGTGGTTAAAAGAGCGCTCCCATGGCCGCCGCAGCAACCCTTCTCCTCGCTCAGCAAGCAGGGAAAGACTTAACAGGCAGGGCGGAATCGAAGATTGGAGCTAGGGCTTATGCCTGGAACCCATATGCGTCCTCGTCGGCGGTATATTTCGGCCACAGCGGAAGCGGGGTTCTGAATCAGAGAACAAACAAAGAAATTACAGCGCTCACGCCCACTGTAACACGGATCTGGTCGAGTCACCCTCAGAAAGACGCAGGAAAGCCGAATACTCAGAATAAAGACACGGGAGGAGAAAGGAAAGGGATCCTGGGCGCTGTGGGGATCGGATCTGCAGCATTTCCCATAGGAATCAATGCTGAAATCAACGGAGGAGGGCTGCATGAAGCGGATCTACTTCTCTCCACTGTAAATAGATTCAAAAATCCCAGATCTGGCCTGGATCTACCCGATCCGGGAAACAATCGAAGGAAACAACAAAATCCAAGAGATCTGGAACCTCTCTCGAATACGGAGCCGGATGAGTCAGATCTGGCTAGAATCGAGCCATCCCAGACTGCCAGGTCAGGGTTCCAAATTTTTGTAAAAACGCCAAAAGGAACCACAAGCGTGATCTGGACATATGACAGCGACAGGGTTTCAGATCTGAAGAACAAGATCGCCGATCAGACTGGCTACCCGGGTGAGGAACAACACCTGTTAAATGAGGGCAGATCGCTGTAGGAATGCAGAACCATGAAAGAATACAACATCAAGCCGTGCTCCACAATCATTCTCAATATGAGACTAAGAGGTGGAGCTGAAAACGCTGGAACTAGCTCGCAAAACAAAGGGTCTTTTAAGGAAGCAGTGAAGGGCAAAGGAAAAAATCCCACAGCTGTCACTGAACCTCCGGGGCAGTACATTGTAGATCAACTACCGGAGAGCCCATCTATCTCCATCGAAATACCAGAGGTAAAAGAAATACATTCAGATTTACAGAAAAAAGCAGTTATTTGTAGATTTAATGGTTTTTGGCCTAGAACTGATGCATTGTATCAATGGATCTACTCGGTTTGGACAAAAAATTGCCAAATCTACCTATACCCAAAAGGGTTTTTTATAGTATGCTTTGAGACAGAAGAAGAAAAGGAAACAGTTCTCAACCAAGGGCCATGGTTCTGGGGCAGTGCTGGACTTTTTATTGTCCCTTGGTTTCCTGATTTTGATGCCAACACCATGGTGGTATCAAGGATGCCAGTATGGGTTAGGCTGCATAATCTCCCTTTACATTTTTGGCATTCAAAGGTTTTAATAGCAATTGGAAATACCTTGGGGAGAATGTTAAAGATAGACGGAGACCGATACATAAAAGGAATATTTACTTTTTCCAGAATATGCATTGAGGTAGATCTCAGCCGAGGACTACCTGAGAGCATCATTCTGAATTTCAATAATACACAGTGGAAACAACCCCTGGACTATGAGAATACTGCCTTCAGATGCCGGGGATGTCAACAAACAGGTCATCTGTACAATGCATGTCCAAACCACAATAAGAACAAGCAACAACAAAGGAAGCCGAAAGGATGGCAGAACATAGATGCAGTATATAAGAAGGCAACTACAGCAAAGAAAGAAGAACAAAATACAGCAAAGGATAAAAATCAGGACAATAAGGATAAGGAGATAAATGAGGAAAAGGAACAAGAGACCCAGATGGAAACAGGTGGTAATAAACGAAGTCACAGCCCTGAAGGATCGGATTCAGATAAGGAGCAACCAATGTGTACGATGGAAAACCAGCTAGCCGTTCTTGACTCCCCTCCCAACATGGATGGTTGGCGAAAAGTGGAGAAGAAGAAGGGCAGGAAGACTTAGGTCAGCAGGGCTTTCTTTTTGGGCTGCAATCCGGAAAATTGGAGCAGCTCTCTTTTCTTGCCTTTAGGCAGTGTTGTATATTGCAGGCTGTGTGATCTTCCCCCACACAGCTAAACTGAATGCTTTTTGCATATGCTTGTAACTTTTTATTTTAATAAAAAGTTTGCTTTTTTCTTTGGAAAAAAAGAACAAACTAATTGTAACTAGATAGAAAGTTCAAGTAAACAGGTTTTTTATAATTATTAATAAGTAAACATATCAATTATTAGTCTGCACAATGTATATTTTCGATAATGAGAATTAAAGTTCTTTTTATGAGGGAAAAGAACATATCAATTGGTCCATGCTAATGGAACAACAATAATCAGACCCCTACACAGGAAAACCTGGCATGGTACTCGATTGACTGTGATGGGAGTAAGCATGAGATATTTATCATGAATTAAAAAATGAAAATAATCACATTTTGATGAATTACAAACATAATAATTCATTCATGAAAATATACCACAAGTAATAAAAGTGTATGTCTGAGAAAACCTGAAGTAGTACTCAATCTGATTGACTATGCTTGCACACAAATGAGTATCAGGTGCAGAAATGAACACACCAGGAGGTGGGGGCTGCGCAAAATAAGACCCACCTCTAACACTATCTAGGTGTGTTCTTGGTGGAAAATGAATTGGAATAAGAACCACTATAAATGGAAAATGAGACAAATCCTTTTTGCACCTCGAGTAACGATCGACCACAAGTTGGTGCATGCATCCACTCAATTCAACTGGAAAAGAAAAACCCTCAAACCTTGGAACATGAAACCCTTGAAAATGTTATAATTCCACCTGCATTAACGAATGAAAGGAAATTTAAGTTACAACTTTCACATGCTTTATTAGCAAGGGAGAAATTATATATATGCAAGAACAAAAAAAAAATTACATGCCAGAGGGAAACTCCCCTTCCACTACTAGAGGATTACCCTCTATAGCCATCACAACCTTAGGAAACCACTCAGACTCAACTATAATAGTCAAAATATTAGCATAGATGGGAAACTTCTGTGATAAGGTCGACCAGTATGCTCAGAGAGCCATTATGGTGAGGTCTTTGCTAGACTAAGGGTTGGCCGGAGTGCCTGAAAGCCTAGCTAGGGCTCTACTGGACCTAAACAAACAAACAAAAATTCTTTGCTTGCCCTCTGTTATCACAAATCTAGATTTTAATTTCATTACAGGTATGATTAGGCTTGATAATCTGGAATTGGATAATTTGGGTAACCAGTTGGGGTTGTTTGTTTAAAAACTTTTTTATTTCTTATTATGCCCATTTTGTATGGGATTTAGAAGAAGGTAAAGAAGAGAACACAGATTCAGAGATGCCACAAGGGATAACTGGCTCTGTCATGACTTTTAACTTTTCAATAAAGGCAACTTGAAACATTAGAAACCAACTGCACCTTCTGTAATCAGTTATTTCTCTCAAGAACATATTTCCACAATGAGCGTCATAGGGAGGCACATATGAGTGAACTAACATGAAGGGAAAGCTTCCCAGGGATGTTATCTACCACTACTTCCAACTCTTGAAAATCTCACAAACCTTACTCAAATGCATATTGAAATCAAAATTTTCTTCTAGGTTCTATGAGTATATTCACTATTGTAGGTTCGAGTGTGACATCCCCAAGTCTCAACATTAACAAAATCAGCAACACCTCTGCATTGTCTATCTGAAGCTCTTTTTGAGCATGGACATTTCATGTCTTTGGCTCCTCTCCTCACTCAAAATAACACCCACGCTTAACAGATGCACAATTGCTTTCTTTTTACTGCACTTCTTATGGGAAGAGTGTACCACCAATATTACATGTTCTTTCACTTTTGTAAGAGAGGGCGAAGACCTTATCTATAAAACAAAACAAAGAACAACCACATATTTAGTTCACGCATATATGTTTCCAGAAAATCATTGATAAAGAAAAAGGGAAAATGTGCAGATAAAACCAAACTAAAAGATGTGAATACTTACATGATTAGTGGTTGATACAACAAGGCAAGTGATGTCTTGGAGAGGCTTCCTCAGATGGGGTAATTGCAATACAAAACCCGAACCAGAAGAATAAGAGGAGAATGGGGGAATGTTCTCCTTATTCCTCTTATATTCTTCTTCCTCTCTCAAAGAAGAAGAATTAGTGCTTGCAAGCTCAGGGCGAGGAAATTTTTCCTGCAACGTATTCATCCTTGAAACCCCTTTGATGTTTGTACGCCTTGAGAAAATGAAGAATACTTGAAATGACGTAGTTAACTAAATAAATAATATCAAATGGTCAATGACATTTTAGTCGTCTAACAATCCATCTGACGTTGGAGACCAGATCCATGATTCACCAGAGGAGAGTTATTCTTATAGGGGAACACCTTATGTCATGTCCCTTCTCAAACACATTTGTAACAAGGTGTTGCTACATAATTTTGAACAATTTTGGCTAAGGAAGAGAACCCATCATTTTTTACTTAGGGACTTAGGAGGCAATTCGACTTAATTCGGTTGCTAGTGGAATGTGGGGACCACCCACATGGGAATTCGAAGTGGCCCATTCGAATAACTTGGAGGGAAAGTCAAATAGGTGGATGGAGGGGCCCATATGAGGCTAGGGAGGCCCAAGGAGTTATAAGGAGGGAGAAACTCTCATTTTGGGATTCATTCATACATCTTGCAAACAAAATCACTTGACTGTTCACTCTGCTGTTTAGCCGAGTCAACTGGCTGTTTAGCCACGAATATCTCAAGAGGGAGATTCAACCTCTACTTCAAGGGACCATTGGTGCCTGCCATAGAGAGGCAGTTCTACAAGGATTTCAGGAGTTCCAGGGCAGTGACATAGCACCACCAACTAGTGAAGAGCAAGGAGTGCGTATTTCTGGGTAACGAGGGAACACACAGAGGG